>JAMFNW010000039.1:0-328753 GCA_025768815.1 Aspergillus sp. PM3604 | reverse complement strand
CATGCGATCGCCGAGATATCCACTAATAACTACCAGAATTCGTCCTGTGTGAGGCTAGCGTGGTTGGGGATTGGTGGGGGGGGGGGGGGGGGATGGGTACTTGTGAATACGACCATGGACGCGCCGTACGAGGCCATGAGAATGGAGGTCCATCGCTGTTCTGCTTGGTGTCAGTGCCTTGGGCTGTGCAATCTTGCCCCGGTTGTAGTTGTTGAGCTTACCGGTCCCCGGGGTCAAGCCAACTCTATCATGTAGAGCAGCAGGGATCACTGGAAGAATCTGTTCAATATCAGGCCTGAAATTGGTGGACTCTCATGAAGGTTTCTCGCGGAGCAGCAGACTTACCAAGTCGTAGAGAAACATATCCTGGCGACATTCCTCTCTCGTTAGCCAGCGCCACATCATGATATATACCGTTTTCAGTGGCCTACCGTTCCCACCGCGAACGAAACCACAAAAATGTTGAAGGCCTTGGATGCTCTCCATTTGAGGCCAATGGGCTCTCGTGGCTTTTCCTGGGCCTTGGACTCGGTTAATGCCATCATCGCCTCTGCAATGCCGCTGGGGGATAGGAGGAATAGAACGTTGTCCTTGAGTGGAAGTCTTTCAGCAAAGGCACTGCCAGTTATTACACCCAGACTCCTGCTTAATGCAAGGGACTGTGGGCCCATGGTTCCTGGAAATCCATTATTGAACTCGGAATGAGCTATGCTATGAGCACATCACCCCTTGCGTCTTAACCTATGACTACATCCTTACTTTCTTGCTCCCCTAAGCAAGATATATATTCCTTTGACTAATTCCCCAGCTGTCACCACCTCTTGATCCCTATGACAAATGCCTTTAAATGCGCCCAATTCCACAATTTTCAGGAACATAAGCCAGAGCGTCCGTTGCCGAGCCGGCCGGGGCAATTGTGAGGTCTGCAAAGTCGCCAAAAAAGTCCGCATTCGAACTGTCAAACGCACCGGAGCCACTGTATCCATTGGGTTCGCATGCCCGCCCAAGCGCAGACTCGCATGAGGCAGCGTTCTCGCCACTGGCGCTGAAGAGCTGGTTCTCTGGCTCCGCGGGCGCGATCTCGCTGACGTCTGTAAAGTAACATCCTTCGAAGAGCCCGCGGCCCTGGTCCCCGCCCTCAATGGCGTGTCCTGGGATGTCAGACCAGACGCTGTTCACGGCGTGAAAGAGGGTTGTGCCGGAGAGGGCCGGTCCCCGCCCGGTGGTGTGGTAGACGTGGTTGTCTGGTCAGGGCTAGTCAAAATACCATGTGGCAGGAGGGCACGCGGAGAATGTATTTACTTTGGAAGGTGATTTCGTCCCCGACGCCGACCAGCTCCAGGGTCCAGTAGTGGTAGTCATCGCACGCGGCCGAGTGGGTGGTCTCGCCGTTGAGGAAGTTGTTGGACCAGGTCATGCGCGTGTTGGGGTTGAAGCCAGTCACGAAATGCTGACGTCCGATGAGGGAGGTCTACCCCGTCAGGTCAGTGCTGGGCCGGCGGTCTGTCTCTTTCTTTTGCCATCGATGGGAGGGTGGTCCGGTCTTACCTCACAGTGGTCGATCCAGATCAGGTCCGCGCCAAAGAAGGTGAAGGCGTCGCCGCCCCACACGAGGCTGTATCATTCTTAGAAACGATGTGTTTGAGCATAAGAGATCCGTCTTGAGGGGGCCTACTGAGGGTTCATGTTCGTGATCTTAATATTCTGCACGATGACGTTGGAAATACCGCCCTCGAAATACAGCCCCTTCCCGCTGAGCACACCTGCATCCCCCTCGCCGACAAGTGTTTTGTTCGACTTGATCCGGATGCTGTTCATGGCCGCATTGTCATACGTGACCGTTGCCACGGGGTTGTCGCCACACCACCCGTTCGCGTTGATCGCGAGTTGGCAGCTCTCCCCAGTGCCCCACGGCGCACATCCGTCTTCGGTTGTAGAGCTCTCGGTGCCGATGAACTCGAATGTCTTCGTTAGGACTATGACTTGGGGCTCGTCGCTCTCGAGCAGGGTGACCAGCTCCTCGTTGGTTTCGGGGTAGCTAGGGGATATATCACCGCCGCCAGTCACACCAGCTGCGAAGCCCTCTGCAGCACCTGAGACGACCTGGGCACTGGCAAGTGCGGCATTTAGGCAGAGCAGCTGGAAAAGAGATGCCTTCATTGTGAATAGGTTCTCAAAAGGAAAACTATTCATGAACGATGGATTCTGTCAAGTCCCTTAGTCCCAACCCTTCCTTATCTATTCTACGTTTGCTCGTGACATGTGGCGGTACAGAATTGAATTCTGCCTGAATGGAAGCAAGCAAGACCAGCTTCCAGCATGCGCTATCTGTGAGAACCCCCCTCTATCCACTGTTGTTACAAACAGGGCATGATTGTTCGGGCCGACAGCGGACGTATTACCGGGTTAGGAAAGATGGGCAGCGACGGATGTTTTGCATAGATACTGTCCATATGACATGATGCTCGAACAGAGGGCATCCGACCTTGGCATCTAAGGCAAATAGCCTTTTTAGGAATCAGGATAGATTCTCCTGGTTATACGGTAGCCTGTAGATGCGGGAGCTAAACCGCCGCTGGACGCCACACTTCCACTGAACACCTGTTGGCTGCGACACAGGCCACAGGTTTCATTCTCGGTAGGGCTGACAGGAAAGTAGTAGTGTATCTCGGTTTGATGGGCTTGGAACCACTTCCCTGCATCCTCGCTTCCTTCCGCTGAGAGTTCTTCCTCCGCCATTTAGCCTGAGGTCAGTACGGAGTAACAGAGCAGAGTTATTCCTTCCAGAACTGTCAGGGAAATAATATCCGACTTGACTCATGGATAAGCAACATGCAGCGTGTTTGTGTCAGGTTAATTAGTGCTTTCTTAGCAGTCAGCCATAAAACCTCGCGTAAATCTTGTCATCATTAAAAGGTCTGGATTTAATCTCTCGCTGCCCGGTCACTCTCGGCATCAAAGGTATAGATACCGTTAATTGACTTTGTAGCCTGCTCAATATATACCGGGCTAGATGTAGTTAGATCCCTAAACAAAATCCAAAGGTTCTGTTGCGAAGTAGTCATATGCTAGAGCCCCCTGTCCCTCAGTACACCCCTCAATATGTCCGCAAAGCCAGCCACATACTCCTTATTCAACATTGTATAATGCGCCCCCTGCACATCATGGAACTGCAAGTCTTCCCTGACAAAGTCGGTCCACGCTGCTAGCCGACCTTCTACCCAGTCTTTCCTATCCTTCGCAACATGGCTCAGCGGATCCGCCACAAATACATCCAGACACTTGACAGTCCCCTCAGGCTCATAATCAACCGCGGGACAGTGCCTCCATGAGAGTGATAGCTGCTGTAACAATTCTGTTTCTCCCAGCCACGTTCACCGCGGTAAGCTATTGGGAATTCACGCTGAGGTTTAATACTTATATATGTCTACAGACCTTCTTTTCTATGCACATTCTTCAACTTCCTCGAGGCAGAAAAGCCAAAAGCCTCACCTTGGATCTGGATATACGTGGTGTCTACTGGACTTTTAACTGTTGTTATCCAAATAATTTGGGCATTTCTGTCGCATCAAAGCCAGGCCAAACTGCTGTCCGGGTCGCAAAGTTATCTCGAGGCTATGCAGGATGAGCGTCTCACCTAGTCATCGGGGGGGCTACGAGCATCCTGTCCCCCGATGGCATGGATGGTAGCGGTGTTGAAAAAAAGGCAGAGTCTACGTACCTGGAAATAATATATATTATGGTGCTATGGCTCCCAAGGCTGATTATCAATCGTACATTCTGTCGAGTGGCGGATTTAGTCTATCTTTCTGGGCAATCAATCATCTCGACTGATATACAGACTCTCGGCGGAGATCCAACCCCAACGTGCTGAAGTCATTCTGCATATAGACAAGCCCATCCGTATGTCCGGGCGCAAAGTGATGTGCTTAAATCTGGGGATTGGTAAGACCCCCCCTCCTCCATCTGTTGTTGCCTGAATGATTGCCCGCTCGCAACGCATACCGGATATGGACAAGATGTGGACCTCACCCTCATCATATCAATCAGCCTCCATACCATTCCTTCTTCCAGAGGTCATGGATCACTAATCAAGACAGATCTACGTACCCACACCTCGGTCCCAACAATTAGGCTTGACGTATCTTGCCCATGTGTTCCAGAAGTCCGAGATGAATATAAAGAGCTCTCTGGGCTGTGGGGTTGGGCGACGTTGTTGACATACCTCTCCCCATAACACTACGACGTGCTTCTTACGATGGCTATCCCGATGCGCAACCCAAAGGACTCCATGACGTCCACCTGGCGTCGGTGGGATCGCTCGCAGTGGGGTGGTGGCCACTGGCTGTTCGAGCTCCTGAACGTGCACCATGTGGAACTTGATCAAGAAGTCCCAGTCTATCAAAAGACCGACAAGATCCCTTATGCGCCAGAGCTGCAGTTCCATGTTTGGGTCCTTACCCATGCTGCCCTTCCACTCGTCCTTCACCAACTCTATATCTACCTCTTCGGCTACCCTTCGGCGTGGCTCGTGTTTTTCTTCTACCAAATCGCCTTCCAATTCAATGCAGTTCACGAGACACATGTTCTCCGCCGCGTCGGCCACAAGGTTGGATTCTTAGACGGGGACAAGCATCCTCGCGATGGTGTACCTGACGTTGGTGTCGGCAAGACTGCGCAGACGCTCGTATCCGTGATATTGCTCCGTCCCATGTACACCGTTTTCCTCGCCTACCGCCCCGATGAAGGCCCAACCTCGATCCGGTGGGGATGGCTGATCTTCGAGACCGGCATGTACGCCCTCATGATAGACTTCTGGTACTATATCCTCCACCGCTCCGCGCATGAGACGGAAAGCCTCTGGAAATTCCACCGCACTCACCACCTAACCAAGCACCCTAATCCCCTCTTAACCGCCTATGCGGACACGGTGCAGGAGTTCGTCGATATCATGGCCACCCCCCTTCTCGCATACGGTTCGATGAGGCTAATGGGGTTTCCAATGGGCTTCTATGAGTGGTGGGTTTGCCAGGCATATGTGGTATTCACTGAGATCCTGGGTCATAGCGGGTTACGAATGTATGTCGGGGCAGTAAACCCATGGACGTGGCTGCTAAAGCTGTGCAATATGTACCTCCTGCTCGAGGACCATGATCTCCACCATCGCAAGGGCTGGAAGCACAGCCAAAATTACGGCAAACAAACCAGGGTGTGGGATAAGCTGTTTGGCACCGCTGGTATGCGCGTGGAGGCGCTTCCGGAGAATATTGACTATGTCAACATCGCGAAAGTTCCCTTGCTATAGCATTGGCCATTACTGCTCCATATGATCACACAGTATGCTGCACAATTGATCTCTACGCTGACGTTTCCCCTGGCAACGCTCAAGGTGGTGTGGGTGCGCTTAGAGGAAGCAGATACTGCAGCAAAGTGTTGACCGTTTAAGTACCCTACTTTATTATGTATAACTTTCTTAATACCATCCGGTTTATATTAAAGGACTTGTATATACTAAATATCGCTGGTTCTATTGGCAGCTTTTGACTACCTTAATTATTTGATACGTTGGAATCCTTTTCAACGTCGATATTCTTATTTATGACATTGCCACCGTCAAGGTCAGCATAGTCCCCAGTTGACCTTGCAGTCTCCTTGCTTTCCGCATCAAGCTTAAGGTCCCCCATGCCTTGAATAGCAGTTAATCGAGAGGGTGTAAATCGAGCCCGAACATTGTAGTGGGAGAATAGATCATTCATATCCTCCAAGGACAGTCCTGAAGTATAGTCAGTCTCCAAACTTCCGCCTGTAAGTCGCAATGCATACCTTTGGTTTCTGGCACGAGGAACCAGGTGAATACTACCATCACAAAGCAACACGATCCGTAAACGAAATATGTTCCAAAGCCATTCACGCCGAGTGTGGCGAACATGCTGGGCGTGGCTTTGGCGACAACAAAATTGAACAACCACTGGCTGGCTGTAGCCATTCCCATTTGTAGGCTCCGCATACGAGCTGCTGGTATTTCCTAGACATGTTATTAGCGCCATTGAATGGATCTCCAGGAATGGAGTTCTTACCGAACAATATGTCCATACAACGGGGCCCCAGCCAAACTGATACACGGCGGCAAATATGTAAATCGCTACCAGTGCGACGTACCCTGCAGCATCTGGATTTCCTCCTTCCTCGGGCGGATCGAATCGAATATAGAAACCAACAAAAAATAGAGCCAGCCCCTTTATGGGCCTTCGTTAGGACCAGGTCTTAAAGTGCCAGGCCTTGCGAATGACTTACCTGGACGATGCCAGTCCACAGAAGACTCTTTCTCCGGCCGAGAGAGTCCGTCACAAACACAATAAATATAAAGCAGGCAATGAACTTCACAATACCATATATGCCTGTAGCGAAAAGACTCACGGAAGAACCGGACAATCCCACGCTCTTGAAGATTGTCGGGCTGTAGTAGGTCATGGCGTTGGTACCGGTCAGGTTACTCCACATCATCAGCGTAATGCACAAGAAGCTGCGACGGAGATAGGATCTCTCGGTAAAGGCCTCTTTGATTAGTGTGGCCCATGAGCTACTAGACGCAAGAGCACGCTCTTCCTCAAGTCCAAGCAGGATCCCTTGCATCTCCTCTCTGACATATGGGTGGTCGGTGGGAAGATTTCGCATCTTGGAGAGAACGATGAGCGCTTTATTTGGTGCTTTCATGGCGAGGAACCGGGGCGACTCGCTAGCAAAAATCATACCCACGAAGAGGACCACTGCCGGGAGAGCTTGCAGAGACAGTGGGATAATGTACTGGGCATGGCCGTTGACATGCAGCGAACATCCATAGTTGATCCAAAAGGCAAGCTCCCTATATCAGCTGGGCCAGTATAAAGAAGTGAAATGTAACGTACTGTCAAACCTGTCACAATACTAAGTTGGTAAAATCCTGTAAGAAGGCCTCGTATCCCACGAGGTGCGTTCTCTGACACGTAAAGTGGATTGACTGTCGAGGCAATACCAATAGCCACTCCCGCTACGAATCTCCCTACATATATCGCGGCAATATATCCAGAAGCTGCAGCTTGCAAGGCCACTCCAATGAAAACAAGCACGGAGGCGAGGATGAGGGACATGCGCCGCCCGATGCGGTTGGCCAGCCATATCGAGAAGAAGCATCCTGAGAACGCACCAGCCTGAATGACGGAGACAATGTTCGACTCGAGGTTGGCAAGCGCTGTTGCAGATTTGTTGTTGAGGCCATATTGCCTGGGGACTACTGAGTATGTCACATCACAGATAAATATAGGTGGAGGACTCACTCTTTGAATGGCTCCATCGTCAACACACCCCCAATTATGCCCATGTCCATGCCAAAGAGTAGTGCACCTCCACATGCCTATCAATGTTAGCATGTTCCGTGCTGGATTCAGAAAGGCATGGCCGTCACCTACCACCAGGCTGATCAGTACCGTCCGTATGTTATAAATCTCTGGGGGATCTGTCCGTGTCGCATCATTCCGAATCAGCCGTTGAAGAAACATGGTATTTCTGCAGTATCTGGAACAATGTATGGGATAGATTGGACCAGAATAACTAGTGATAGCGGTCTTTATATGTGCCAGTGGATAGATCGCACCTCAATACAACATTCATGTTTACTCCAAAGCCATAACACGGTAATAGACGGCCACTCCAACCCCAGAATACCCATGAATTACTCAAGAATAGTACTAACTCCAAATCCCCCGCATTCAGGCTTTTAGTCTGAGAAGCCGAGACTTCCCCAGGTTTTCCCATTCGTGGGGAAATAGTCTTGCTGCTAACGGCTGTAGACGGCTGGAGCCTCGAAGCGATGACGATTGCGTCGTATATTATTTGCTTACTGGAAGTCTCCAGGAATACACCTAAAGCATACATGTGTTGTCTGTCAACAATGTTTCTCTAGGACTTGTCGAAATACCCTACTTCATGTCTTGAACGTCTGCTTGAAGCGATGCCAGCATGGGATCATAAATGGTATGGTTTAACTCCAGGGACTTGAATGGTAACAAAAGTAATAGATCAGATTTAATATAATATGGACTTGCTCTACAGATAACGCTACTTAACAGATTCACAGCCCATCCAAAGGGCGATACACCTTCATCCACCGCTATTGATAACGTTAACACGGATCGTAAATAGACAGTAGAATTAGTACTCACATGGTCATAAGGCTTCTCTGGATCTACAAAACGTAGGTCCGTAGCGAGTCGAATCTTACTATTGGGATCTTTGTTCTTGCAGCTAGCATGCACCATCCACGGGTTATGGAAAATGACATCGCCAGCTTCATATTCGGCAATAAGCCATCTGCGACGCCTTTCTTTCCCATAGGCCACCGTATCCCGACTGAGGAACCCACCATCACTCATATTCTTGTTGAACGCACTAACACGCTCCTCATCCGTCAGGTTCTGGGCGTTGCGTGCAAAGTCTGCCTCGGTCTGCTGCCCAATATCGGTGGAGCCTTCAAGATACATCAGGCCACCTCCTTCCAGAGAAACATCGCCGATGGGTACCCATGCTGTCAGACTGGTAGGTGGACCAGCGCGGAGATACATCTGGTCAAAGTGTACTGGTGTGAGCTCGCTGTTTGGAACAAAAGCCCGCAGCATCGTCCGCTGCAGCATGTGCGGCTTCTCCCAGCCGGTGAAACGGCTGATGAAGTTGCGAAGCTCTTGGTTGGCACAGAGGTCAAGATAGAACGGGGCCTCGTGGGCGGAGATCATCAGTTCAAGGTACTTTTCGCTCTCCTCGTCATCCTTTAATCCGAATAGCCGGCGGAGATTGCCTGGTGGAAGATACTTTCTGCTGTCCTTGTGCGAGAAGATGCCATCGACGGGGTTGCTCCCTTCCTGCAAAAGGCCACTGGGCGCCATGTAATTGAAATATGCTTCGCGACATTTCAACGAGGCGTCTTGTGAAATGCATCTTTTGACCTATCATCGCTCAATTAGTTTAACACTTGCGAGTGCAGATTACCATACAAATAGATAGCCATCTCGCTGGAACCTTTCTTGCATAATCTCCAGTGGCGTGTCGACGGAAGTTGGCTGGAGGTATCCCACATTCTGTGAATCCATTGGCCCAAAGTTGGACTCCAGACTGAGGGACTTGGGATCGGCTGGGTAGTATTGTCCGTAGATGTCGTTCGTGGCAGCCTTGGAGTCTTCAGCGTGCTGTGATCCGACCAGGGGTTGAGGCGCAGGAGCCTTAACAGTAGGAGACGCCAGACGACCCGGAGCCATGGTGTTCAAGTTGGTTACAACGAGTTGAGAAACAAGCTGTAGTTGGTGTGTGGATTGGTGAGACTGCTATGGTTGACAAGGCGCTGGGTATCAGAGGCTCCATCGATATCACGAAACTCTTCACACCATTTAATAAATACAATTCTGCCAGGCAAGACAAACCAGGCCATTGCCAACGCTGTATGCGACAGCTGGTCTACAGCCATCTGCAGCCGTCTACAGCCCCCCCCAGTGTTTAATGCGGGGAAACGAGCGTCACATCTACAGCCGTCTATAACCTCGGGTACATTGCTAACAACTTGAACTCCAGACACATATCGTGCTACCTACAGCCGTCTGTGAGCCACTTTTTCTCCATCTACAAGCGTCCCTAGCATGACGAAAGGTCTCGGTCTCCGGCAATACCGGGCCTGCGTGAGATGCCGCTCTCGCAAGATACGATGTGATCTGTACGTGCCAGGCTGAACTCTCCGCACCTTCAATGGAGAGGATACCTGAGATAGAACCTTGTTCAAGGGGCCCATAGCTAACCACTAAGGCTAGACGAGGAATCGGAGACCCCAATAAACCACCCTGCGTCAAGTGCAATCGCGAGGGGGCTGAATGCGTACTCGCCCCGTCTCGTCGAGGAGGAAACTATTCGCATTTCCGGCGACCGAAGAGAGATTCAGCTCCGATACTGGGGAATGAGGCACCATCGATATCGGCTCTATCCACCTCGTCCCCTGGAAATGGATCCCTGCACTCAACCGGTGGAGACCATGTTCACGACAACTTGCAGAATCCAACTGATGCACTCTTGATTCTTGCCAGTGCGGCAGGGCAGCCGGAAGATCAAATCCAGGCCCAAGCTGACAGTGACAACTCCTACCTGCTCGACAGGAATGCCAGAAATGGATCCCTGGGAATCCCCGGGAAAAAGAATATACGGGCCAACGGGAGCATACGGGATATCTCAGCAAATGCTGGAGGGAGAGAAAGTATCTCGCATCCATTAATTGATAACGGGGCTATATCCCTACCCCTTCTGTTGGAACTGTTATCTTCGTACGCCCATACTCTCTTATCCATATAGCGTTAGCTGATCATCTAGATACCGCGATTCCTACCATCCATTCTTCCCAGTCGTCCCAAAGAGCGTCCTCAATTGCGGAAACATCGAGCAAACGCTCCAACAGGAACCATTCCTCACCACCGCAATTCTGGCTATTGCAACCAAAGATCGCCCTACCGAGTTCCCTTGCCATAATGCCATATGTGATTATCTCCGCCAGCGCATACTTGACGTCGTGCTCGGCGTACCTAACACGCGCCATATCGGCTGCGTCGAAGGCCTCCTACTCCTCGGCGAGTGGACCCTCCTCAACTTAGTCCAAGCCGATGACGGCGGTGGTGAGGCAGCCTGGTCGATTATTGGACTTGCCGTCAGGCTTGCATACCGGCTTCGACTGGAAGATAGCGGATTTCGCGGCCAAGGCAATGAACTGGACCCCATGGCGCAGCGGAAGCGCCTCGCCTGGACTCGTATGGCCCTATTCTATCCCTGGTACCAACGATATATAGATTCCTAATACCCTGGGTCAGTTACATACCTCTCAGACCGCCAAATATCGATACGCATGGGCCAGGCTTTCTGGTGTCGCGGCCCTGCCCTCTCTGTCCGCTTCATCGCGCAAGACTTCCCTTCCCTCCAGCCCCAGTCGAAGCCTCCTTTCTGCGAAGACTACGCCTCCTGGATCCAAGCCCAGGTCGAGCTCACCACCCTCTTTGGAAACGCCCATGATATCCTCTTTCCCTCCAAATCACGAACCGCCGAGCTAATCACCCGCGGCGACTATGTCAAATATATCGATGATACGGGGAAGGCTATGGCTGCGTGGCAGTGTGCTTGGAAGGAAATCACCGTTTCAAGAGCGCTGACAGGTTGTTTAACAATCATGCTGGAGTATCTACGGCTGTATGTGAATGCCTTTGCCTTCCAGGCTGTGCTCTATCGTGCTTCAAGGCCTACACTCAATCCCAACTCGTCTCCGGGAGTGCGTGTTCGGGATGGACCGAGCAAATTATATTTCCCAGACTCAACGATGGCCAGCGCAGATGCGAGGCATATCTACGAGGCTCTTGATGCGGCCGAGTCCCTGTTACGAGTGTTTACTGAAGAATTTGATGAAACCCAGCTCCGGTGTATGCCGACACGGTTTTACCTGTAAGACTCCCTCCATTATCCAATATTGGTGCAATGGTCCAACACAATACAGCTATGAAATCCATTCCGCGGTATTCCTATACAAAGCTCACGCATCTGGCGCAATTCCCCAGTCCCGCTATGGACAAACTATATCTCTAATCCAACGCTTCGTCGCCGTCCTCCAGACCACCGCCACCAGTGAGGACCACGTTGCCTCACGGTACGCACAGCTACTACACCATCTCTGGTTCCAACGCCCGCACAGGCCCTCAGAGGACCCGATCCCCGATAATCCCGGCATCAGACCGAACGCGGACAACCCGGTTGGGCCCGTAGATGGGTCTCTTGTGGATACTAGCTATGGAGCATCTCTCTTTGACGATATTGGACCGGGGTCGGATCCGCTTGAGGGGGCTGAGTGGATGGATGGGTTCTTTTCGATGCCGCCAGCTTTTCCATATGACCTTTCAATGTTCTTAAGGCAAGCAGAGGGGGGCCAGTTCCCTCCAGTATAGACTTCATCACCGCAAGAGCTTTTCCATTCAACCCTTGTACGTCGGTCATGAATCCTGACAGACAAAGAGAATAAGTCTCAACCAGTATTACCAGCCTATTGCAGTGTAATCCCGCTTGCCTTGATGCGGAATAGTGGGAAGGCAACAGTTATAAAAGACGGAATCCTTCACTGCCTAAGAATACAACAACTCATGCCTGAATTATTAATAACCACCTGAACCATGGAGCCCCACGATAACACTCTCAACACTGTCATCACCGGCGAGAAGCTTTCGGCCATGACGAAAGACGAGCTTAATGGCTTCGTTAACAATCTACCTCCCATCACCCGCTCCGTTGTTCCAACATTGATGGGTTGGCCAGCTTCAGGGGGTGTCTGGATTCTGAATCCAACCCAGGCCCAGCTAGATCAAGTCAACCGGCTTCCGATCATGTCAGATATGGAGGATTACTGTCGGGCATTGGAGCGAATCGGTGCTACTTTCTACGGCGATCCTAAACAGTGCAAGGAGGTTCAAGCTATAATGGCAGATGGTGTAGACCTGCAACTTGAGCGGACATCACCTGAAGGACAGGATCAGTGATTCCAGGCAGTAACCAAAGACTGTAGCATCTGTATTTAAATGAGTTTGGATGGGTTAAGAAAGGGGTAATATTAACTGACATATTGGGTTTCACCATTTAATCCATGACCAGATCACAGCAAAGGCTCAGATAAAAGACGGGTACACTAAGCAATTTAAACTGATGAAAAGGCAGCCTACTACTCAATAACTTCCAAGGATCCTCCAGTGAGCCTCCTGGCACTTCAAGATGCAGAGCCTCGTGCGGGGCTCTTGGGGCTGTGCATTCACATCGTCATTTATCGCTCTTGTCCTTTACTCTCCTACAACTCGACTTGATACTCCAAGAATTGGTGCCTATGATGAGTGCCTTAGCGGGTGCACCTTTCGAAGTCACCCAAAGCGACGCCCACTATCCAAGGGACTCGTCTGATGCTGTTGCGGCCCTTGACATCCTCGAACACTGGGTGCCGGCCGAACTGGCCCTGGCCATTCTACATCATGCAGAGTACTGGCTCCGTTCTCGTGTAGCTAGACAAGAGAGCCTTCGTTTCTCAGAATCCACATGTCGCGACAGAATCCCATACCTGCTGTCAGATCCCATAAAAGGCACACGATTCCCTGTTCAGCAGATCATAATCGATATTTGGGGCCACGATCAAGGCTGGAGCTCCTACCCACAAGACCACGGCACATACAGAGGGTCCTGGACGTGGTTTGACCTCGGAATCCAAAGGCCACTTGGGAGGGAAGACATTGCAATGGGTCTTCCCCAACTAGTGACAAATGTACATGCAAGCTCGGAGACCAGGCATCATCAGGTCGTGTATCGCAGAGACGAGCAGCCCTGGATGGGCCATCTTCAAGCAGAAGACCGGATTTCGATTATTCCACGCGCGCTTTTTCCTGGCTGGGTCAATTTTACGGAGGGGGCTGCGGTTGCGATATATACGGATCTGTTTTGATATTGTATCCTTGGATGGGCATTGACATTCAGTTACAGCAGTGATTATATGATAAAGGGCAACACCAGTGGGAAACCCCTGCATTTCATAAAAGACAGCGCGATAGCCTTATTTGGGACTTAATAGATGACAGGGATACTGCCTGGTGCTGCACTGTATTACGTCCTAGAAACCGTATTCCTGGTCCTCAGGGGTTACAATCCATGTTGTCAGGTTATTGTGATGGCTTTCTGTCATGTATCCGTACTCGTAAACGTATGGATGAAGACACTCCGGCATCAGCTGTGAGGAAACAGTGGCTGCGTATGCGTATTCACCAACTGCCTTGTATACGCGAGAATGGACGCCTGATGTATACACAGGTATATAAAGAACCATATCCTCCTGAGATATTGCCTCCAACAGTTCATCTTCTCCCACAAAAACTCCATCAAGCTCAATCTCACTCCACTTCACGATTCAAAATGCAGTGCCTCACTCTTCTCAGCACTTTCGCCGTCATCCAAGGCGCTCTTGCCGGTGGAGTCTCCGTCTTTACCGGACCCAACTGCACAGGCAAGCAGACGAACGTCCACTTCGACTCGAACAGTATCGTCCCCAGCATCCCCGCCTTTGAGTCCTACAGGGAGAACGGGTACGGGGCACATGGACAGCGGATTCAGTTCTGGACCCAGCCCGGCACTGGACAACAATGCGGAGGCGAATACCTGTACGACACTTGGGCCTACGGCGGCGACTACTTCCAGTCTCGGACGTGCTATGATGTCGGGGCACACCCAGACTCCCGCTGGCTGAAGGCTCGCTGCATCAAGACCGTTGCTGCATAGTGCCAGTATCATAGAAACGTTCGCTGCGTTGGTGCGTTATCTAGTTCCATTCTCTGCACGGATTACTCACTCAGTGCAGGACATTCCCATAGCAAGGACGGTATAATAGAGGATCACAGTTGGATGGGAGAAGATATGGGGTGTGCAATATTCGCGCAGCAATTCAACATTGCAGAACTACAAGGCTGACTTGGCATTCGTTACGTTGTTAAAGATGATTACTTTTTGAATAGATCGTTGAAACTTTGCTCTCAAAACTTCTCTTGCAAGTCGCCGTAGTTAACAGCAGTATTCCTTTTCATGGAAATTGTGATAGCTGTTAGACTGGTCTATTGACTAAACTAAGCCAGTCCCATCTCCTTGTAGAATGCATCCGTCTTGGGGGGTCTGCCCAGGAACTCAGTCAATGTCTGCATCTCGTCCTGGCTGCCACCTTTCTCGAGGACCTTGTACCGGTATTGACGACCAGCGGTGGGGTTCATGGGGTCGGATTTGAAGACCGTATAGAACATGTCCGTGGAATAGACTTGCGAGCTGCATGGAGTCAGACGTGGGGTGAATCAGAACATGCCAATAAAACTTACCTGAGGTAGCCGTAGTAGCCAGCATCATACCCTCCCATCAAGTGACCAAATGTGGCCTGGCCGTTGCCCCAGTCGTCGCCCAACCCCAGAACCTCGGGCCCGTCCATCTGCGTAATTTCCTTACGAAGTCGGTTGTACGTCGATGTGATTGGCAGTCCCTGGATTTTCTCGTGGCTCTCGGGCTCGTGCACAGTCATGTCGAAGATCCCAAAGTGGAGCTGACGCAGGTTAAACAAGGCATCATTGACATGCTTCGCCCGGATGAGGTTAGCGATCACTTCGTCTGGAATATTCTCCGATGGCTCTGCCTGTCCGCTTGCCTGCTCCTTCCATGCCGCAAGGTACTCGGGGGACAGCGTCGAGTAGTGCTTGCTGAGCGACTTGAGCTGTGGCGGGTCCCAGCACCAGTTCTCGAGCATCTGGCTAGGAGCCTCGACAAAGTCGCGAACCGTACTGGTGCCGTGGAACCTCGAGTAGATTGTTCTCGAGACTAGATTGTGGATACCGTGACCCAACTCGTGGAACAGAGTCACAACCTCGTCATGCTTGAGCAGACTTGGTTTCTTTGGAGTGGGCTTCGTGAAGTTGCACACCAACGCAGTGGCCGGGTAGCGACGCTTGCCCTCCGCATCAATATACCCCTGGAGCGAGATGGATTAGTTTCAAGAAGCTTCTACTGCAACTGGAGCAACTTACAGGCTGAAGGTTAAAGTTGGCGGCATGGCCATACTTGCCGGGGCGAGGGAACAGATCCAGGTACAGATAACCAACAAAGCTGCCACCCTCACCCTCGTCGTCCCAAACACTAAAGATCTGGACGTCCTCATGCCACACGATATCACTCCCCTTGCCACTGGTGGCAACTTGATCACGGTCCTTTCCGGTGATTTCGACGAACACGAGGCCAAAGAGCTGCTCGAAGATCTTCAGCATGCCGTCGATCGTGTTCTGAAGTGGAAAGTATTCGGCAATGAGCTGGTGGTCCAGAGAGTAATCCTTCTCCACCATCAGGCGGTCGTAGAACCGGTGGTCCCAGAGGTAGTAGCCACCGTCGAATTTCTCTCCACGGGACGCCACATCGTTTTTCTTGAGCCCCTGGAGCTGGGCGATTTCTTTGCGGCCGCCGTCTTTCAAACGAGCACGCAGGTCCCCCAAAAAGTCGTCGACTGTCTTTGGGGTCTTGGCCATCTTATCCTCGATCCGGAAGGCTGCATGGCTTGGGTATCCCAGCAGGCGGGCGGCCTCGTCACGCAAAACAATGGCCTCCCGGAAGAGCGGCACGTTCTGGTTGCACTTGTTCTCGTTCTGGATCATGACCTTCTTGCGGGTCTCCGGGTTCTTTGCATACTTCATCGTCGGGAAAAGGTCTGGGTACTTGAAGGTCAACCGGACTTTACCCTCGTTCTCTCCCTCTCCCTTCTTCAGGCCCGAGACGACATCCTCCGGCACGCCATCCAGCTCTTCCGGTGTGAACCAAATACCCCCATCCTCCTCGTTCAGGTTCTTGCCGAACTCAATGCTGATCAAGCTGAGGCGTTTCTTGATTTCCTTGAAGCGGTCGCGCTGAGGGCCAGCTGGAAGACCCAGGCCATTTCGGATGAAGCTCTGGTGCTCCTTCTCCAGCAGTCGGCGAGATTCCGGGTCCAGGCTCTCGTTCTTCTTCAGCACTGCGTCGACAAGCTTGAAGATATCCTCACGCATGGATGACTCGATGAAGAAATCGTCCATCAGTTCCTCCGCTTTGGAGGACGTGTCCCTCAGTGTTTGTTCGGTCGAGACGGCCTGGTAGAAGCCGAGGATGTTGGATTCGAGAGCCATGACGTTTTCATCGTGGGCCATGGGTTTCAGCACGGACGCAAAGCTGGCACTGTCCGAGGAAGTGTCCGCAACAATGCCATCTTGCACCTTACGAGATGTCTCAATGAGGCGTTTGGCATCGCTCAGGATCGATTCGGCGGTGGCAGTGAAGAGTGGGGGTGCCTGGGGCGGACGACGGAGATGCTCGGGGGCCATGCTGGCAGTCGTGAGAGGGTGACGATAGACAGTTATAAAAGAGGGACTGCCGAACCTTGCACCACGGAAATGGCCCAGGACTGAGGCAAGTCGAGCAATGGGGGCGTGGGTGGAGAGCGAGAGGAAGGGAGCCACGGTGACGAGGAGGCTGACGCAGAGGACGAGTAGGGGGAGGAGGAAAGGGCGGAGGGTCGGGAGGGGAATGGTGGAAAGACGCAGGGGTGCCTGATGGAGTGATCAATGGGAGGAGTGAAGTGCCTAATAGACGAATTAATGGATGGAGAGAGAGTTGGGCTGGCCGAGCAAGAGAAGCTGGCAGGTGCGGAGGAAGCGGGGAGCTGATTCATAACAGTGCTTAGTAATACACATGTGGATAAGATATGTACATAAGCACATTGTATATGGACTATATTGGCTACACCATGGAACCTACACCCACGGCCGCGATTATTACTGCCAGTACACTTGCCTGTGACGGTAAGAGGAACAGTCCCTTATTGCCAGGAACGCTTTCTGCATCGTCACTTGTCTCTGGATCAGTGCTGCTGGGTTCCTGATGAGCAGGCTCCGTTGAGCTCTCGCCACTGCCAGCAGTGCTCGTCGGCTCATTCGGCGAGGCAGTAGTACTCGTATTAGCATCGACTTGATTGTCATTCTCCGGGAGATCCTTGCGAAAACACCGCCAGTACCAGCTGCTCTCATGCCCTGGTGGACCGTGGCTGGGAATTGCCTCCCACAGCTTGACAAGCGTCTCATTGCAGGGCCGTATGGCATCCGCGATGTCGACAGTGCCCAGATCAACCATGTTGGGAAATTCAACACTAGTAAACCAATATAACAGGTCAGTGTGGGGAGCGAGTAGCTTTTGGCTATGTTTGGATGCAGTACCTCTTGATTTTCCCCCACAGCCACACATAGAATGCTGTTTCTATAGTCGAGTAGATTTCGAGCGGCATATCAGTGTTGAACTCAATACCTGTGGCGGTTTCTCCCAGAGCAGGGAGGCTTATGCTGTTCAAAAGAAAAAAGGTCAGGCCATCTCTCCCCATTCATAAGGATAAACCCGACGTACCGGGATAGATTGCCATATATATGGGTCGCGGCGCCTATAGTATGCAACTTCGGGAATTCAACCTCAATTTGGGTCTCGATGCTGAGTCGGAGGCCCTGTGAAAAATCTCGCTCAGGAGTGTCGGTGTCGCCCGCTTTTTCGAGCTCAGGAACCGAGATGCTAAAGCAGATAATTAGCGAAGTATAGGGAAAATGAGATAGAGATAGCGAACCTTGCCACCTTTCCGTTGACCGTGAACTGGGATGTTGTCTTCAGTGCTGGAAGATCAACCACCAGCGAGGGAATCTCGTCGTGATCAGAGAAAACATCATCCCTTGGAGCAGAGTAGAATCCTAGTTGCCCGGTTACCGTCTCCAGTGAGGTGAGGACGATGCTCTTCCAGCCACCGTTGAACCAGGCATTATCGGCCTCTTTGAACGCCCCAAGGTCGACCTCTCCACCAGGAGATGACGGCCCTAGGAGGATGTCACCGGCTTGCTGGAGGTTGCCTAGATTCACGTTTTCAACTCGGTGCACGGTAATTGCGCCGGCGTTGACGAGATCGGGGAGATCCAATACACCTAGACTCACCGGGGGCGCGTCTTCGAAAGTTGAAATATTGCCGACGAAATCGGTGACACCCTCGAGAAAGAAGTCACCAGAGTAGTCGCTGTCGATGGCGATATTGCCGGTAACCGTCGTGCAGCCATCGCGAAGGCTATCCAGATCTTGGGGGCTGGAAACGGTGAGGATCTCATCGATTATGCACTCTCGAGCCAATACGGCTGGAAGATGTGTTAGCAGGAAACCACAGCCATAGAAATAACATACCACGAGATAAACTCGATAGGGCCAGGAGCCCAATGCCAAAGCGAGATGGTCCCATTACAATGATCGCCAGATGCGTATCCGCAAAAGGAAGAGACATGGACCCTTTTTGAAGACAAGCAGATTCATCGGGCGACAGAAGCCAGTCCGAACGGTGTGAAACATTTCCAATCGCGAGGAGCTAAAAAGGCGCTGCATTGGCTGGCTGATTGGGTTATTTGATGCCCTGGACAGTGCCCAGGCTGCTAGCATAAAGTTTGGCCTGGCACAGCCCTGAAAGTGGAGGACGCAGGGCCAGTCACCCACGGGCTTGTTCCAATCGATGGATCTTGGGAAATGATCTAATCTGGTTTAATCGACTGTCCATTGAGACTGATAAATAATCGGATGCAGGCATACTGCGGGGTGTTCAGCGTGAAGATCCCATCTCGCCGTACGATGCTATCCAGGTCGGTTACTTTAATTGGAAATTCCACTAGGAATACAGATATACATGGTTCATCGTTACAACTACGACATGAGCGAAGCGCCCTGCGCAAGAGTCGCCAGAAAACCAGCCTAGAAGTCCCACATGTCCAGACTCAATAAGGATTTCCAGTCGTCCGCTGTCAACACATCAGACGCTCTGCTCTGAAGGCCTACCACTCCATGGCGATGTATACTTTCCAGTAGGCCCTCTATTTTTTGAGTTGTCTTCGATAATCAGGCATATATAGGATCGTCCTCGCAAACCACTGCGCCGTGTTGGATCTTGGCGACAAATACACTGAATATAGATGGCCGTACTGCATAATCGGGGGGGAGTTCGTGCTGAAACGATGGGCACATTATGGAGCGGTGACTGGAAGGTGCCATGCGTCCTGAGTTCGGTCTTGAATGGAGTGACGGCGCATTGTGGGCAGGACTCGGGCTGGCATTGGATGAGCTCTGGGGAACTAATTCCGATGGGGACGAATGTAGTAGCCGTCTCTTCTTAAAGGGCAATTCTCTCTAGATGCAGAAGCTGTTTTAATTATGATACCGGCATCGAATACAAGTGGGCTGTTTATTATTGCAGGCAACTTTTGTTCTCTGACACGGCTCGCACGCCGGCAAACGCGATGCCATTTGTTTTGGGGTGTCTGCCATAGCTCTCTGTTGTATGATAGTGATGGCCGGAGTAGTCGGCGTGATCTTCAGCTCAGCGTGTGGGTTGGATGCTTCGGATACGCGTCATGTACAATTAACATTCTTCCACGATTCGGCTGTCTAGCATCGATGGATTAGACAGCGGCTAAGAAGCAGAAGTTGTGGTGTTGGTGTTGATGTTGATGTTGTTGATTCACGCGTCGGCGCGTTGATCACGTGATGTCCACAGAGTCGGAGTATTAGTCAGCATTGGCTGAAGCAGTGGCCTGGATGCAAGTATACAGTCAAGGAAGATGGTTGTAGTGATACATTAACTCTGTATATTACCAGCTTGGTTCCAATGATATTAATGCATCTCTTACATTCGTGGGTCCGAGAGAGAACTTGTACTTGCAGGCTAACCAACTACAGCAGCTAAAACAACGGAGTATGTACAATATATATATGGGCCATGCTAGATTCATCAATAGGTACACATCATAACTTAGAACCGTTTTCCTTCTTTACAGCAGTGTTCGTCTCTGACCACCATGGACACATTGCAGAATCAACATCCCCAGGATGCGGTGCAAAAACTGGATTCCGCTTGTCCAGGAACGACTGGACGCCCTCTTTATAATCGCTGCATACAGTCAGCTTTCACTTCAACCATGCGACTTTCCGCTTACCTCTGATTGATCATATGATGGAATACTCTGGATTCAAGGAGATGAGACTCCTCCGGTGAGCTTGGGCATTCCCACATCAATGCCCGGCTCATTGACGACGCCAGAGGGCTGACATTCTCCGCCATCTCCACTGCAACTTCAACGGCACGAGGCAGAACCTGGGACTGTTCTGGAAGCACCTCTGTGAAGAGATCACCGAAATACTGCGCAGAGGGTGGGAAGACCTTCCCTGTCGTGATTAAATGCATTGCCTTGGAGAACCCGACAAGACGAGGCAGGAAGTATGAAGCACACGACTCGACTGTCAGACCGCGCCGTGTGAAGACAAATCCATATTTACTCTTTTCATGGCAAATGCTACAATACATTAGCAGATGGATCACTGATTCTTAGCGCAACCTACCGGATGGCAGCTGGAAGAGTCATTGTCATGCCGACACCCACCGCAGACCCCTGCATGGCAACGATGGTTGGCTTTGCACAGCGATGCATCGCCAGTGTCACTCGTCCACCGCTAAGACAAATCATTAGCTCGTCCTCCTTGCCCCGGTTTCGTTCCATACATACATATCTCTGAAGTCCGCCGCCCTGCCTTTGCCGTCTCCGAAGCCTACCGACAGATCGGATCCAGCGCAGAACATCTTCCCAGCTCCAGTTAGTACAATTGCTCTAACACGGCTGTCATAATGAAACAGCTGGAATGCCCGTGTGAGGCACTCGGCCATGGTCGGTGTGAATGCATTGAATTTCTCTGGGCGGTTCAAGGTAACCACCACCACCGCGGTCGCATCTGGGGCGTTGTGAGGGTGATGCGAGATTTTTATATTCTCGAGGGTGAGACTTTCATACGACTTTGGAATATCCATTTTGATGCATCGCGGAAAGATGTTTATTGCGGGCGTACAGACTATATAACTGTCAAGCACATGGGACTCCTCGGCTGGCGTCAATCTCGGTGTCGGCAACCTTCGGCTCAGCTGCACCCCGCAGATCCTGCTGCTAGGAAGATATATTGTACAAGTGCCTGGAGATATTACACAAGTAGCTTGGTTGAATTACAGCTGACGAGAGAACTGCCGTGGTTGTACAACATTAAACGATTAAATTAGTGGCTGGAATTATAAACTCGCCACGATTAGGATTAAATAAAGATATTTCCTCCGAATATATGAATACCATCGCCAGATTAGGCCAGGGAGCGATAAGAATAGGGTTGCCTATCTATTGCCTGTACCATTCGTCCAGGGGGTCTCCCAGACACTCACCAACCGTGACAGCTATTACCGTTAGCAGGCGCCTCAACTCTCAATTTCAAGGGACATACCTCTAAGCCCTCGGCTTTGAGCCTCAATCAGCATCTCCTCCACAAGTTTGTAGACTGTCCAGTAGTGGATGTCGTGAGACAGCACAATGCTACCCCCGGCATCCAGCTCGGTGACAAACTTGTTGTAGCTGACGTCGATCTGGGTCTGGCCGTTGTTTTCGTAGTCCTTCGTGTCAATATCCGCCGTGATGACCTTGTACCCAAGGTTGTCCAATACTTGGAGCACATGGTCGTCGACGTCGAAATATGGCGGGCGCATGTAGGTTGGTCTTTCCTCGATCAACTCCACGAGAACGTCATCAAGCCGGTTCATTTGATCTTCAATTTGCTCATCACTCAGGCCGATGAGGCTGGGGTGGTCGTAGCTATAGATTAAACGTCAGCCAAAAAGGGTACTGCTAACTGGCGATGTTAGGCATACGTGTGAGATCCAATCTGGTGGCTTTCGCGTTGCATGCGCTGGAGCAGATCGGCCCTCCCAGAAGCAGAATCTCCGAGGACGAAGAAGGTGGCCTGAGCATCGTAAGCCGCAAGGAGATCCAGCAGGTCGCTGGTGTCCTCCGATGGGCCATCATCAAAGGTGAAGGCTATCGTTCCTGGCACCGTGCAGCTAGTGATGACCTGACCTGTCGGTACATCTCTGGCCTTGAGAGGGGAGGACAACGCAGTGGAGGCAAGAGCTGCCAGAAGAAAAGTCGCCGAGGAATGCATTCTGAAGAGGCCTTTCCGATTGATTTGGAGAATTGGAGTGGAGGTCACAACTGAGACAGCCGGGGGAGACTATATAGCCCCCGCCAAGGTCCACCATATTGATGTGGATGTGAGTTGTCAAGCTCTTCTCTGCAGATTCGGACAAATCACATCGTCCCTGACTTTGGCATGCTTATTTCTGGACTGCAATCAGGGCACTGATGATTGTGGTTGCAGCATCCCTGGCCAATAACGGTGACTGGAATGCTAACAATTGAAAACAGTGGAAGGCGAGAAGTGCAAGCGGCAGCCCCTTGGCTTGCCCCTTGATTATCAATACGATATTCGAATTACACTCGGACAGAACCAGAAAGTTCAAGAGTCAAGACAAGAAGCCTGATTTCCTGTGGGCCGGAGATGGCTGCCAGTGGAATGTTGTGCGGAAATGGCCGCCGTGGGTAATGAACCGCTTGACAGGTCACTCGATCTTGACTTGGCCAGAGTTCGAGCCTCTCAGCTTTGGTCATGCATGCAAGGCTCTCCGAAAAATACCCTATGAACGCCATCCACGCAAGGGATTCGATCCTATCGAGCGCCGCTCTTCCTCCATGCAGCCAAGCCAATCCTTCGCGCACGGAATCAGGCAAACAAAGAGACACCAAACAAAAGCAATCACGAAATAGACAACTCAACTGCAGCTGACCGGGGCTTGCAGCATGGGCGTCCTTGGCTCTTGGACGTGCTTGGCTGTTCCTAGGTGCGATTGTCTAATGGTCTGGTAAGAATTGCCTCTGTTGGCAATTGTTTGCCAATGATACCTAGGATAAAATGGGATTGCATACTAAATACACGGTGATTCTACTCCTGAGTAGTTATCAATAATAGGATTAATATCGACGGCTGAACTTAAACAACCGCCTAAAAATTGGCTACACTGGGCAAGAATGTTGGGCATCGTATAACCATGGATGCACCCTGGGAAGGCTGAATTGTGGCACCCTCTTCAAGCATCAGCCCTTTTTGCGTCAGGCCATTCCTCACTTTTTGTTTTCATTCTTATTATCCTGTTTACGGGAAATTACCTGTTTGCCTGTTACTCAAGGCAGCCGGAGGTGGTACAAAATAATATCAGGCGGAATGTCCATGATTTATTACATTCTGGCATAACGCTTTCAAGAGAGCAAAGGAGCTAATGTATGCTTCCAGTCTATCGATTGGTATATTGATCTGTGGGATCACCGCATGAAACCTGCATCCGGCTATATCCGATGTCAGTCTGCTTGCTCTCTGTAAAATAAGGCGACAGGGACGAGATGCGTGCAGAGACACCAATATCCCCGGGACCGTACTCAATCCCAGGCCTGATCCCAGCCGCAGACTCTTCTAAACCGACAATCCGCTCCGCAATACGCCCTGCTAGCTCAGCATCCCAAAGGCCTTCGCGTCGCCGGGAATGCAAAAGGAGATTGGTGGCGTGATGGCGAATGGAGGAGAGTCGGCATCGAGTAGCACAGATAAACAGAGGAGTAACAATGCCCAAGGACAGTGAAAATGTCGACGTCATTGATATCGAGCTGCTTTGCTGAGATTCTCGCGGCTCTTGCAATATATCCGTAGCCAGCGAGTTTATTGTTGCAAATACCGGTATATACTGGTCCCAGGATAGCTCTGAAGGTGGCCAGTCCAGCTCGAGAAAGACTCGCATCAGTAGCCTCCAGACTGTCATGATCATCACCGTTGGATGTTCCTGATTTTGGCATGAGTCAAGCCAGACTTCGAAAATATGCAACCAATTTTCGAGATCGCCCCGAATGCGGAAATAGCTCTCCTCTATCTGCCGAGCTTGTCCCTGCAATTCAAAGGCCCGATGATGGCGTTTCTGCGAGAAGACTCCACAGGCCGCCTCAAAACGTGTGAATCGATTGCAAAAGAGTTGGAATGATTTCAGCATCTCGTTGGTGGTCGAGGTCGGGCCTGGTGGGCTAATGCTAGGGTGCGAGAAGGAAGAAAGAATCGCAGGCTGTAATTCCACATCGAGCGCCTCTTCACCCTTGATTTCCAACACTTGGGTCTCCAGAATGCAAAATGGCAGACTGATGGCCTCCGGTGGCAATGTCGAGTCCCTCCCAGGCAAAGCCTGTTGTTGCTTGAGGATCTTGAGGCCCGAAGTCGCATGGCGCACGGCGTTCTTGTACTCACCCCGAAGGCACTCGAAACAGAAGAAGAAGATGCAGGCAATCAGAAACGTTTCATCTCGCTGGGCGGTCTCTGGCTGTATTGCCACTAGCTCTCGGATGGCTCTATTATAGTGAAGCAGTATGAACTGCGCGTCGTTGCTGTTTGCCAGAGGGCCTCTCCCATGGAGGACAAATGACCGATGCAGAGACCCTATGGCGACGGCGATGCTCCTCAGGATGGGCTGATGATACGTCACTCGAAGCAGCAGAACTCCGATATCAGCCGTAAACGACTGGGTTGTATTCTGGTGGAAGAACTCCAGCGCGCGATACTCGTCGTCGCCGATGAGATCGGGCGACTGGGGGGTCTGCCACATGCGCGTTGGCTTCGAAATGCCGGGGACATGCTGGACAATCCGGAGGCTGTTCGAGGTCCCATCCGATGACCCAGAATCCATTGTATCGCCGTAGCCATCGCACTGTCTCCCTGCAGTCTCGCATCTGCGACAAGTAGGCCTTGTCTCGTCGCATTTGACGCGGCGGTTTCTGCGGCATCGTTAATAGCAAGCCCTAACGAGAGACGGACAACTAACTTGCAGGTAATGCACCCATTCCGAGACCTGGCTGCTGGCACTGGATCACTTGAAGAAGCCATGATCAATGTTCTCTTATCATGCTCATGGAGGCCTCGGTCGCAATGCTGGTCTTGTACTGGCCATACTCTGGGCCATACACGAGGCAATGCACTGCCACCTGGTAAAGCCCAACTGCCCCATTGCCCTATACCGGCCAAGCCACCGGTGTTTAACGGGCGAATGCATCCTGAGTTAAGGTCTTCGCTCGGAGATACCTTAGAATTGCATCAGACCATGCGCCGGGTCCAAGCCCCGAATACATGGGCCTGTCGAAAGCACGGCCCATAGCTAATCTAAGCAGCACACCTGGCAATGAGGCTACGTATCGCAAGGCGCAGTTTGTCCTCGACGCCCTGTAGGAGATCATTGAGAAATCGCCAATCACATTATTAGACTCCACGAGGCTGTCTTAGGGTAGACCTGCTGGTTTCGCCAACGGCCGTGATATTGTCGCTCGATATGAACACTGCCCCCCTGCTTACCCTGTATGGAGCACAGCAGCCTGATATTTGGGGGCGCAAATATCCCCATCTTTATCGATCTAGGCAGTGCCGTTAGTTCGAAGTAATATAGAAGGCAGATAACGTATTTGGATATTTCGACGATAAACGACGGCTTCTGCAGTGAATGTATCTTCACCGATGCCTAGCAGAGGGACAACGAGGATATATTAGGGAAAGGAGTGCCGTGATAACTGCCACAGCCTTATACTATCGTGCAACTTGCCTGAACCGGTGCTCACTGCTCACCACCGGCGGTGGTCGTATCGGAGACAAGTCCGACATCTAAACAGGCCCACAGATGCTCAATGCACACTTCAATTGGATAGTCAGACAACCCACAGTGAATCATCTGGTCGGTGCTTGTCAACGGTGGGGCAGATTGCTCCGAGTCATCACAGACGCTCTCAAATAGCTTCATCCTCACAGGCGCAATGTCGACAAGCCAGAGCTCTGCCCAGAAACGGAAAACACCGTCCTCAGCGTGTAAACGCTGCAAGGACCAGCATATCCGGTGTGATGCGGAGACCAAAGGACTCCCTTGCTCGCACTGCAGACGAGTGGGCAACGCCGACTGTCACATTGCAAGAACGAAGCGAACACGGTATGATCCTCTCTGTAGAGACAGAATAACAGCTAATATAGATCAGAGGAAGTAATGGGCGATTCGCAACCAGCGAATTACCCCAACCCAACCCAACGTCGCGCATATCGGATCGAGTTCCCCCATTCTCCATTGACTTTGAAGCGCTGTGCAATAGCAATCGCCGAAGACGTTATTTGTCTAGCGATGGACCATCCAGCCAGGATAGTCTGTATACAGGCACGCGACATCGTCAAGCGTCGCCTCCCATCTGGGGCGAGAGCTGGTATCTGTCATATGTGATCCAAACGACAAACAGCGACCAAGACTGCCTATATCGGCCTATACAGGACGAGCAGGGGAACGATGCAGTGGCCGGCCGCGATCACAGACCGGCCAGTACATCGCAGCACCCTCTGCCCCCTGCAGAGCTGGTGAATGACCTCCTGCGTGGCTATTTTGCCATATTCCACCCATTCTGCCCCATTCTAGACCGTGAGGCATTCCTTGCTTCGGTTAGTGGCGGGCCGGTGTCCAATGTCTTGCTTCGTTGTGTCCTTTTCATCGCGTCTATCCACTGCGATCTGAAGACCATCCATCTCCTGGGGTATTCCGGGCGTATAGAGGCAGAGGACGATCTTTTCAGTTCAGCAAAGGCTGCCTTTGACGGGGAACAAGAGAGCGATCGCCTTGTGATGCTTCTATGCTCCTATCTCCTCCACTACTGGTCCGGATCTGCCAGCCAGAGCAGAGACTCGCTGTGGTGGCTGGCTGGCACGATTCGCTCTGCACAATGCATGCAGATGCATCGCAAGGCCCAGCGCAGGAATGTCCAGCCAGAACGAGAGCGCATGTGGCGTCGCATCTGGTGGTTACTATACGTACGTACTCTATCACTTTATTGCATCACTCTTCTAAGCCATTCCAGATTCGCGACAGACAAATATCGATATCGCTGGGAAAGCCCATGATCATCCATGACTGCGACTGCGATGTTGAGCTCCTCAGCGAGGATGATCTTAAGGGTGAATCCCCAGAAACAGTTGCATATGTACTGGCACAGGCCAGGCTATCAATCGCAGGTTAGACCCCAGGTCTCTTCAAGAAGAACATCACTGACGGATCAGTCTCGAACGCATTGAGAACCTATTTCTTACCCTCAAGGGGCACTCTCCCAGCCGAGACTCTCGTACTCGACTCGATATGTAGGGTGTTTTCAAATTGGGAAGAGAGCCTCTCGCCTGGTCTGCAATATCGTTCATCTCATGCCCAGCTTCCACTTATTCTAAACCTGACTTCTAGGTAAGTACTAGACTGTTTGAGAGCATGGCACTGATTCTATCAGGTACTATCGCATAATTGTCCACCAGACATTTCAACGCACGTTCCGAGATATGCCACCGAATGTGACCACCGCCAGCAATGATATAATCATGGACGCAGCCAGTCAAATTACCTCTATGGCTGAAGACGCAGTCACTAATCATCAAGGAAGCCACTTTCCCATGATCTGGTAGGGCCCAGTGAAAAAGAAAAAAAAAAAAAAAAAAAAAAGTGACTAGCTGATCGATGCCAGTGTATCAGCCATATTCGCAGCAATGACCGCGCAATTCACACACGCCAACGCCAGAAACCAATCTACTACCCGCAGAAATATGCTGCTGAGCTCCATCAATTACAAACTACTCGCTTTGAAGGACTTTGAAGAGTGCCATGTGCTGGCCAGCTGGATCCGCCAGCTGTTTTTCGACATGTTTGACCAACAACGTCGGCAGGAGGAGACTGGTCATAGCCCAGAGGCTGCAGGGGAAGACTCTAGCATTCCATATTCACAGACACTGGATACGGTTGAGGACAGTTCGATAGGCCTCGATATTAATCGTATTATTGCGGATATACCGCGCCAGGCCCCGTGGGAATTGCCCTACACGATATCCAATGACAATACTCTCTGGCACAATTGGCTATTGGGCTATCAAGATGGGGGATAATTTCACAATGACATTGTGCCACTCTTGCCTCTCCTTCCAGCTATACCATCATCTTACCCACGGAATACCTACAGATTGTAGCGGAAAGTCGGTGCCTTGTCGCCCATCTCAAATATCCCATCCGGATTCTCGCTGGTAGTTGCCTCTCCACGGTCGCGTTTAGCATTGATCCTCCGACATAGGAAATAGTAGAGGACAACGGTCAGGAAGCCCAATGCCACAAAGGCCAGCACCAGAGAGTGCCCCAGACGATATCTTGGGGCGTCTGTTTTCTTGTAGAAATTGGACGCCGCCGCGCCTCCCAAACTCCCCAATCCAATCTGAATTGCCATTCCGACAGCGCGTTTCGTAGCTGGTGCGTAGTTGTTGGACGACAAGGCCAGGAGCCCGGGTATAGCTAGACTGATTAATATCATCCGTGACCGTTGCAGGTGTTCATACGTACCTGGGTAGCTGCCGCTCGCAGCGATGAAGCATCCTGCATACGTCAAGCCTGGGATGAATCGACTGGGAGCAACCGCGATGAGGAAGCCAACAAACACTGCGCCATAACAAACAAGCGTGAAGAGACTCCTCTGGCCCATCCTGTCTGAGAAGTAGCCCACAGCAATACACGATATGGAGGCAGCAGCGTAAACGGGGATCGTCAGCAGTTGCGCGTTGGCAGAGCTATATCCCAATCCTTTTATAATCGTCGGAAGAAACAGCGACAATGCATAGACAGCGACCGCCTGGGGAGTATTAGCAATGGTCAAGAGCCCGGCGCAGAGGTCTTACCGTTCCCCAGTAGCTGATGGTGTGCATCCATGTCTAGAGATATTGTGAGTGCCATTATCGTATTACAATATGATAACTCACCTGCCAGTCCAGGACTGCTGCCATGAATTGCTTCCAGTCGAAAGCACTCTTCTGCTCTAGTTGGCCCTCGCTGGAGCTCGCGCGCGAGTCCGCCAACAGGCCTATGATCATGGCCTTTTCCTTGTCTGACAGGAAGGTCGCTGTAGCTGGCTCATCCCAGACCAGGAAGAAGGCCAGGACCGCGCAAACTACTGTCAGGAGTCCTTCTAGGATGAATCTGTTGCGGTCAGCTTCATGTCATGAACAGAGTACCAGTGACTGACATCCATCTCCACCCTTCCAGCCCTCCCACTCCATCCATCTTGCTGATGGCAAAGGCCAGAAGACCAGAGAACGCTCCAGCCATTGAGGCAGACGCAAAGATCATGGCGAGTCTGAACTGTGCATTTGCTCTTGGGTACCTGTCCATATGAGCATTTCTCTGCAGGGTAGACTGGATCAACTGTACCAGAGAGAGACGTAGAAAGCGAGACCGGGGACTGTAAACATTAATCACCGAGTCTCTGTTAACAGTAAGAATACTCACAAAGACCTCCCTCCGCCAATCCTGTAACCGTCAGCTGGATAACAAGAGATGAAAAGATGGGTGCTTGCTCACCAAGAAAGAACCTCGCCGCCAATAGGCCGGGATAATTCTGGACAATCCCTAGCAGAGTTGTGACAGTACCTATATAGTCAGATATCAAACTCTGAGAAGCATTATGCAGTTCTTACCCCAGGCCACCATAATGGAGGGAAGCCAGATGCTGGGCTTGAACCTCACAAGCAGCAGGTTACAAAGCGGCTCAAAGAAGGAGTAGGGAAAGAAGAATATTGTTAGACACCTGCCTCTGTTAGTCCAGTTTCAGTGTAATATTCTGCAATCCTACCAGTTATACTGGTTCCCAACCAGGTTCAAGTCGGTCGAAAGCCCTTGGATCTCGGCATTTCCAATATTTCCTAATCAATCAGCCAAGTAAAAACGGCGCCAGAAAGGAACAAACCTCGATCGAGGAAGCTGAGGAAATATAAGAGCGCCAGGATTGGAATCACACGAAGGTCGATCTTTCGCAGGAGCCGGCGCAGTTCAGTAGGGCAGGGCTCGCTGGCAGCTTCAACCTGCGGCGAAGGCGCGATCTCGTGCGACAAGGTTTCTTTCTCAGAATTCATTTCGTTGGTTCATCAGCAACACGAGACGGACACACGAGACAGGGAAGGATTCATGGGTACTGGCAATGGGCGCACGCAGGTTTTAGCAGTCGGGGCAGGGCCGACTCTCCCAGCCGCAGGGGGGGATGCGATGTGGAGGCGGGGACGCCAGCCACTGCAGACATTATTCTTATTCGATGGCCCGGCGCGTCCAGGATTGGAGTCTCTGCGGAGAAAAGCGAGCAGATCATTGAACTGGCAGTGGGCCTTTCCTCCAGCGCCGAGTCTGTGCTGCATTGCCGGCCACCGCCGGTGGTGAATCTGGCGATGATCTGCATATACAAGATGCCTGGTATAAAGCTGCTCCGCGGTTTACCTGATATCTAACTTGATTACAGGCTGTGTATACTGAAGAGCGGGAATTTCAAACATGTCCGAGTACGCTCGATTTCCTTGTCTGCCGGACGACGCAAAGCACGAGGATGGAGCTCCAGTTCTGAATCGTCACTCTACCTTTATCACCAGAGGGCATGACTTTCCTGCTGCCAGGGTAAGTGTATAACTCTGCATGCCAATCCAGTTGTCTCACACAGGATATGCACAGGCTATGCTGTACGGTGCAGGAGTCCCCGACCCAGAGACAATGGCAAAGAGCCCCCATGTCGGCATTGGCTCTGTCTGGTGGGAAGGAAATCCGTGCAACATGCACCTGTTGGATCTGGGAAAGACGGTGAAAAAGGCACTGCAGGAGCAGGACATTATTGCCTGGCAATACAACACCATCGGAGTCTCGGATGGCATAACCGTGGGCCATGAGGGTAGGAGTCTGCAACCCTACTGTCTACACGTTTGACAGTTCTATAGGAATGCGATTCTCCCTCCAGTCGCGCGAGATCATCGCCGACAGCATCGAAACCGTCACCTGCGCTCAACACCACGACGCATGCATCGCCATCCCCGGCTGCGACAAGAACGGCCCTGGCGTAGTCATGGGAATCGCCAGACACAACAGACCGTCGGTCGTCATATACGGGGGATCAATTCAAGTCGGCTTCGCACAAACCCTTCGCAAGCGTCTTACTCTGGGGTCGGCTTTCGAAGCAGCCGGTGCATATACATACGACACGTTACAGGACTTGGCCACCGAAGACAGCATCAAAGGCCTCCACACCAAGGACGAGATCATGGACGATATTGAGCAACACACCTGTCCCACCGCGGGTGCCTGCGGAGGGATGTTTACTGCAAATACCATGGCCACGGCGATTGAGTCGCTCGGGTTGAGTCTACCTGGTTCCGCCTCCACGCCTGCATCCTCTCCCTCGAAGATGAGGGAGTGCGTAAAGGCTGCCGAAGCAATCAAGGTCTGTTTGGAGAGGAATATTAAGCCTTCTGATATCTTAACTAAAAGATCCTTTGAAAACGCCTTGGTCATGGTGATTGCCTTGGGGGGTAGTACTAATGCCGTTCTCCATCTGCTGGCCATGGCACGAACTGCAGGCGTCAACCTCACCCTTGACGATATTCAGAGCGTGAGCAACAGAGTACCGTTCATCGCCGACCTCGCTCCAAGCGGAAAATTCTACATGCCAGACCTATATGAAATCGGCGGTGTCCCTTCGGTACAAAAGTTACTGATAGCCGCTGGGCTGCTCGACGGCAACATACCCACCGTGACTGGGAGGACGTTAGCAGAGAATGTTGCAGGCTTCCCTTCCCTGCCAGCCGACCAGGTTATCATCCGGCCGTTAGATAGTCCCATCAAGGAAACAGGGCATATTCAGATCCTCCGAGGAAACATTGCCCCGGGCGGTTCCGTGGCAAAGATCACCGGCAAAGAAGGAACGCGTTTTGTCGGCAAGGCCATGGTGTTTGACAAGGAGAGACATCTTAACCAGGCCCTGGATAAGGGGGAGATTTCCCGTGGCGAGAATATCGTCATTGTGGTGCGGTATGAGGGTCCAAAAGGAGGCCCAGGGATGCCCGAGCAACTCAAGGCAAGCGCCGCAATCGTCGGAGCCCAATTAACGAATATTGCCCTGATAACGGATGGAAGATATTCAGGGGCGAGCCACGGCTTCATCGTGGGCCATATTGTTCCTGAAGCTGCCTCGGGAGGACCCATAGCGGTGGTCGAAACAGGCGATGTCATCACAATTGATGCAGACAAAAATCAGATCAGTATGAATGTCTCTGACGAGGAAATCAAACGGCGACGGAAGAGCTGGAAGCCCCCGAATCCTGCTATAACTCGCGGTACTCTGGGCAAATACTCTCGCCTGGTGGGTGATGCCTCTCAAGGTGCAATGACGGATCTTTTCTAGACATATAACACGTGCTGTTCTTGAAGTAATATTCATCGTCTAAAATGGATATTTGCGTGGACTTCCGGCAGTTAATGTTATTGTGGCGTAATTGAGAATCAAGAACTGTTCATTCGCGGCTACTATTCATATCAAAACCACAAACATCACGCAGAAAGGTGTACAGCAACGAGTGAACTAATAATACCAAAGAGACAAATAGCGCCCTAAGCGAGAACCCCTCTAAACGGGTCAGAAGGCTGATAATATCAGGTTGGATGAAACTACTTCTTACCCTCAAACCCCAGCGCTCCAGTCACCGAACCAAGTCCAAGGCCATCGATGAGCTTATCGAGTCCAAGTCCGCCCAGCAACCCCTTAAGAAGGCCTCCAAGTCCAAGGCCATCGAGCAGCTTACCGACGAGGCCGAGTACTCCGCTGAGTAAGAGTCCAACTGCAGCAATAATCTGGAACAGCGGTTCCGATAGCAGTGCCCACAGGGGGTTGATCTTCTTCTTTGCATGCGGCATATCGCTGATATACTGCCGGCCATTTTCAATGGTCTCGACAATAGTCTGCGTCAGCTCCTTGAGCAAGTCCGCTAGTTGATACTCCGCTGGTGTGGCTTCGTGCGAGGCACTGCGAGCCTTTGCAGTAGCTGCGATATGGCCGTCTGGATCGAGTGCCCTCAGAGACCCTTTGCATTCTTGCAGCCCGTTTCCTGCTTTTTCAATCAAGGGCTTGACGTCCTTGACTAGCTGCTCCTCATCGAGCTCCTCCTTTGGTGTGCGGCTGGCCTTTTCAGTGCGCTATATTCGTCAGTATGATATCTTAGGGCAGAGAGAGACAGTAAGGAGCTTACCTGGGTTATCTCTTTGCAAATTGGCCCAACAGAGTCAATTGTCTGCTGCAGGATGGTGCACATCTTCTTTGCCAATTCTGTATCTTCTTTCTCTTTCTGCTGCTTCTCTGCTTCTTCAGGGGACAGCTCTGGCTCCGGCTGCTCCTCTGGTGTGTACCTCTCTGCCCGACCTATAACATTGCCAGTCTTGTCGATGATCTCTCCGTCCTCATCAACAGCACGTCCCATGAGTCGTTGGTTGTCGCCTTCTGTCAGTCTGCCCACGACTTCGCCTGAAGGGTCCATGACCAGGCCATCCTTGCCGACTATCAGTCCGTCCAGGCCGAAGAAGACCCCCTCTGGCTGTTCACGCTCGTCCTCTGGGATCAGCTCTGCCTGTCCGATGACTTTGCCGTTGTCACTCCAGACCTGGCCATTTCCATCCACCTTCTTGCCAGACAATTTCTTCGGATTCCCAGCAACAATCCTTCCAAGGATGGTACCATGTTCGTCGACGACATTGCCCAGCTTATTGACTGTCCCTCCTTCAAGGGCTGACAGATCTTCCTCCTCTTCCTCCTCCTCAGGGACCTCGTACGGCTCTGCACGGCCGTTCACATTTCCATACTGGTCGAGAATCTCACCAGAGATATCGACGGTATGGCCTCGCAGACTCTTGGGATCTCCTTCCACGATCCTGCCCACCACCTCCCCGTCAGCGTCCTCGATGTATCCAGACTCTTTAACAAACAGCTCTCCCAAGCCACTGAACGGACCCATGCATTCTATCTCACCCTTAGGGATGAGCTGTACTTGCCCAATAACCTCTCCGTCATCATTAAGGATTTGGCCATTCTTGTTGATGCCTCGACCAGCAACCTCCTTCAGGTCGCCTTCCACCACACGAGCAATCGGTACTTGATCAGGGCCCATTACATTACCATGCTTGTTTGGCTTCAGACCTTCCACGGACGAGAAGTCAACCTCTTCCGGCTCCACCTCTGGCTCTTCCCAAGGCTCTGCGCGTCCGATCGTGTTGCCTCGTTTGTCCAGGATATCGCCATCGTCGTCCACGGCGTATCCAATGAGTCGTTTTGGATCTCCTTCGACCAGCTTGCCCACTTTTCTCCCGTTCTCGTCTTGAATCCAGCTGTCCTCTGCCACAAAGATGTCTCCTGTGTCGGCAAACAACCCGGGCTGCTCTTCTTCAAGTTCTATCGGCTTGGCCTTGCCGATGACATGTCCTTGGTTGTCCCAGAATTGACCTTGACTGTCAAGTTGAAATCCCCCCCGTGAGAGCTTCTTGGGGTCGCCTTCGAGGAGCTCGCCTACAGGAGTCCCATCTGCTGTGACAATACTGCCGAGTTTATTGCAAGTCAACCCTTCCAGCGTGGAGATGTCGGGCAATTCTTGTTCCAAATCAGGCACCTCGTTTACATCGAGAGATACTCCCTCTCCTGGTTCAGCTTGCTCTTCCAGCTCGTCTGGGACTTCATCAGTCACCTCCTCACCCGTGGGAACCTCCGCCTCTGGCAGCTCGGCCTCTTGGGCTTGATCTTTGAGCGCTCCTGCCTCTTGCTGGACAAGATCAACTCGGCCGATGAGGTCCCCATCCTCGTCGACAATTTCTCCATTGGCGTTGACCGTCTGACCGACGAGGTCTTCTGGATCTCCTTCGACGACTTCGCCAATAGGGTTTCCCTCGCTGTCTAGTATCTTTCCATTTTCGCCAACTTCAAGCCCGTCCAGGCTAGATAGGTCTAATGGAACATTTTCTGAGATATCTGGCGCCTCCGGAACGTCGCCGGCTTGCGACACGTCGTCGGCTTGGGGTACATTGTCGGTAGGTGTTTTGTCTTTGGCCGTTTGAAGGGTATCTTGAACCTTCTCCTCGCTCGGAATATCGTCAGTCTGAGGTAGGCCGGCCTTTTTCGTTGCGTCTTTGGCAGCCTTGATACTGTCTTGTGGCTTCTGATCTTTGGCTGCACTGGCTTTTGCAAGGCCTCCGGATGGGGACGCAGCTGCTGCCTTTCCGCGGCTGGGAAGTGAACTCAGCTCAGAGCCCGATCCGGATGCATCTGTCGGAGGCTTCTTAACATCAGAGACTTGCTTCTGCCTCTGCTCCTTGAGCTTCGGTGGTGTAGGTTTGGCCTGGGAGACCTTCTGCGCGGGACTCTTCGGCGCCGACGGGGCTTTACCCAGGGGTTTCGCTTTCGGACGCGCTGGAGTCGCCATTATTCGGTTGTATATACCGGAGTTGCGTTTATATAGTGATATCTTTTATGCAATCGGTTATGTATTCACTTGGTGTCTTGGGTGCAGTATACTAGCGCGCCACCATTATAGCACGGTAAATCCGCACATTACTGCGATAAATAGTTAAGGAGATCGACGATTCCCGATCATCACGATCTTGCCATAGCCATGACGATCCTCGTCCCATCACCTGTGCGTCAGTTTGTCGCGGGGCGCATGGCAGAGCTCTACGACGGTGGCTGCATGCACGCCAATCGGTACTTGCCGAGGGGAGTATATGACAGGCGGATGACAGCCCGAGAATAAACAACCAGGGATCCGGCTGCATGCGCTGAGTAGTTGCCACCCCGCTTAGACGAGGTCATGTTACAGGAGATATGGGAGGGTCCAGATCCAAGGAGACCACGCGGCTTGTGCAAAAGTCGACGGATTAGGCAACTTTGGGAGAGCAAGTCTGGGCGAGCCATGATTCTGGTCAAATATCGCGGGGAGGTATTTACAGCGTATAGAGCCGTTGTGACGGTTGTCCTAGCATACTGGGACTTGATATCTATCTGACGTGGGTACATAGAAGCTTCTGATCAACCATCTGCCACGGAAAAAGGGACCGGCGCATCTCACGAGCTGACGCATATACATGAGTAAATCCCACCAATCAGATGAATATCATATCGTCATACTCCTTTCTAGCGTGCCCGGGCCAAAGGGGCTCACTGTTAGTTGATCGTGCAACAAGCAGACGCTGGTATCAGGGAGACATTCCTCCGTATAATGATATTAGGAACTCCAGGAAATCAGCAATGGGCCCTAAAAGGGTTATCAGGCCAAACTCACAGCAATGCCAGCGTCAAATCACCGCGTATGCTAGCTTTCAGGTCAACCTCGATGTCGAGGTTCAAATCCAGTCGGAGTTTGAGCCCACTATCCTCGTCCTTTTCCTTGTTCTGTGCTTGCTCTTCCTGTCGGGCTGCGTGTTTCTGTATACGCCCACGAGCCTGTGTCGGCGACGCTTCCTGGTTGGAGAGTTGTGTCGACCTGTTCCGTTCGTATGGTTGCACTGCTTTGGCCTCATCTTGAACGTTGTCCTCTGAGACAACGTTGCTCTTCTGTTGCTGACGCCGCGGCTTTTGTCGCACTTTCGTTGGCTTCGCTGGTTTCGCTGGCTTTGGCTGGCGCTGGGGTGCGCGTTCTGGTTCATCATCCGAATCCATTGTGTAGACATCGTCATTCTCGTCAGTGTCTCGAGATGCCTTACTAGCCATATTCACTGTAAGGCTATGCCACGAGTAGAGAGCTCTAGTGCTGTTAAGATATTTGCAAGATGTGCAACTGCGCAGGGGCCTGCGTCCCCGATATCTGCCCACAGTAGGACGGTTCAATCAGCTGAATAAGATAATTCCTCACCCATTCTGTGTGGAAACCCAGCTCGTATCCTGGTTCGCCACTAGAAGTGTTGTTGGTACTGTTCTGACCAAGACGACCACGCGTCTACGTTTATCAACGAAGCTATGACGCCTTGACCATGCCGGCATCCCAAACTGACAATATCATGATGCGCTGTAAGCGACCTGCCGGCATCTCTACCCGGATTTCCCATCCAATACCACTTTTCCGAGTTGTAGCAGTTACGTAGAGGTGGCTGAGACCAGTCCAAAAGCGGCGCAGGCGAATATTGATAGATGCCAACTTTAGACCCCGTCTCTTTCCGTCCCATTGTTTGTGGTTTACCGTCTAACCTATCAGAACTCCCAGTCTTGACATCAATCCTACAGCAGCAGGCCATAGGTAGTTGCAACTATTGTTGGGTCGTGCTTCACTTAGAGTGGGCAATCTATGTAAATATAGTCATACTTGAAGAGTACCTTATATCATCATCTAAAAGTTGTATTCCCCCACGAATATTGCACCCCAAAATGTCACAGAATATAAAAAAGAATCCTACGCAGGATGCACCCACCGGGAATGCCTCGCCCTCCCCCGCAGCCAAGCGCAAGCCCCCTAAGCTCAAACAAAAGCAACCCGCCGAGGCAGCAACAGACGAACCTGGTGCACCAGGAAACCCGGGTACCCCCCAACCTGAAAGGAACGATAACGTAGGAGACCAGAAGGATACAAAGGGAGATGAGACCCCTGCCAATGACCCCGTGGACGAGGATGCCCCCCAAGACAGAGCTCAGGAGGACGCCGAAGATGAAAGCCCGGAGGATGAAGGATCGGGCGAAGTGACAGCTGAGGAGGACCAACCGCAAGAGGAAGAGAACGAGGACGAGGACGAGCCTCTACCAGAGTCACCGCCAACTGAAGAAGTCGGTTCTCCAGAGCCAGAGCTTGAGCCAGAGCCCGAACCTCCCAAACGACACTATCGTCCAAGGCGGACCGTCGCGCTTGACCGTGAGAGGAATGCACCCCCAGAGGTCTGGAGTAGAAACAAACAGGACCAATCCGGTCAGCAGCTTGCCCGCCTGGATGATGCTGGGCAGACAGTCGGCCAAGTTGGGGAACTCGCACAGGACGTCGGTGGGAAGGCCGTTGGTGCAGTTGGAAACACGGCAGGGAAGGCTTTGGGTAGTGCCCTTGGTGGACAATCCAGTGAGGAGGACAAGGGAAAGGAAGAGCAATTGAGGCTGCGACTGGACTTGAACCTGGACATCGAGGTTCAGCTCAAGGCGAAGATACATGGAGATTTGACCCTCCAACTGCTGTGAGTTCCGCATCCATACTTGAGGGTACATAACTAACGCAGTCGTCTAGTAACTAACCTTTATGACCTCCGTCTAGCATTTATATTGAAGGCTTATACAGTCCGAGCCTACTTTGATGTCTTTTGCTCAAATCTATTCTATCCTGCGAGTTGGGTTCTGATGGGCTGCGTATATAGCAATCTCAATGATTCGAGTGTTTACAATGATCCTCCATGTACAACGCATAGCTCCGCTTATCATTATCATATCGTATCAAGTCAGCTTTTACTAGATAATACCGTTCTCGCCTCCTCTCTGCCAGTAACTGGAATTCGCTGGACTCTTTGATTTCCCTGTGGAACCAGGCCCGGATCAAGCAGACCAACCTGGCAAAGCACACTCGCTTGATCCCAGTAAACATTCTCCGAAGATATCTTGCCGCCGATAAAACGTGCAATGCTTATAATAATAATCTCCACTTGCTTGTCTGTTGGCGTGACGCCCGGTAGGATCCATGGCATCTCCTGGCTGTGCTTGAAACTCATGTACACCTCATCAACCACTCTATCTGCACCAGTGGTACGGGAAAGAAGTCGTAGACGCATCGAGGTCGGTGCATTCCCACCAAAGTTATGTTCGTAGAAGCTGCGAAGATCTGTTGGGCCTGCCGCGCCCTGTCCTGTGGGTTGAAATGTAACAGAAGGATTTTCGTCGGCTGTATAGCAGCCTATCGAACTGCCGGGCTTGGATGAAAAGTATCTCGCTGGTCGGAAAAATGATTAGCAACTGAAAAAAAAAATGGCCAGGTCAAAGAGCATGAAGACATCATACCCTCTTGGGCCTCATCCCATACTGCTTCCAAATCAACCTCTCTATGGAATGCCAGCTGCAGGGCCTTCAGCGACCGACTCCACGCCAACTCCGCCGATATGTGATTATATTGCTTCGAGTCCTTCTCTACAAATCCTGGGAGAGAGCCACTGTACACGTACGCCTGGTACGCGACGCTGAGCCGGTCTCCTGTGCCCATTGCCGAAGTGATACGTCTCACTTCTCTTTGGCTCTTATGCGCCCTCCCACTGGATGGATATACCACAGTGACATCCTGCGCGGCAAAGTGAACCAGGACACGAACCGACGATGGATAGGTAAGCTCCGGGTCTATGATCCTCGTTGGATAATAAGCTATCAGTGCGCAGAGCTTGCTGGTATTCGGTGAATGGAGAAAATGCTCCAGGCAGACCGCAGCGGCCTCGCCGAAACCTGGCAGAATTAGCGACCCGTTGGTTTTAAAAGGATCAGAATACACACTTATAATGGCATATGATTCACTGACACTTAGTCCCGTCTTTATTCCCTCGAGCTCGTGGATAAAAGCTTTCTTGTCGTTGACCAGCGGCACGTATCGAACGTCAAACCCTTCAAGACTCCAGCTGTTCAGAAAGGTACTGTCAAAACTGTCTCTGTCTGCGGTTATGCACAGACGAGTGGCCTTTTTAGACGAGACAAAAGGCGCCATTAGATCTAGCGTATACTAGTAACGTTGTCGATACTCCCTTCGTGGAGCGGCTGGAGTAAGCCATATGCTACTCTTTCGATATGTCACATCCTCAAAACCCGGGACCCAAATAATACATGACGAACATGCTGCGAATCTTCGAAATGATCCGAGTAACGTTCAAAGCCACAAGTGCGGACTGATATCATCCACGCCACCAAAGACCAATCCTGCGCCGGAACAGGCTAGACTGCCACTCGAGTTGTCCAGCAGACCAACTCGATTTTGGACGTCCTGGCTAAAATATTCGTTAAACCTATCAATCATGCAATACCACGAGGGCACCATCAAGGGTGATTAACGTAAGGAGCAATCACCCCGGCTGAGTTTTCTCAAACCGCTGATGTGACCAAGCCGGGATCGCCATTATCACAGAATACACCACTGTCTGTCATGATATCCTAATTCTGGTTTAATGATGACCACAATAGACTGGAGATCCGATACTCAAGACTAGGTAGAGCAGGGGTTTGAGAGGTACTTGGATAAAAAATGGATTAATTGATGTCTGACCGGGTTATTATAACGCGAAGGTATTTTCAAAGTAACTATTACATCCATGATAGAACCCCGGCCACGCTTAATTTACTCTGCCCATCGAAATTAAAGACGAGAAGTTGGAGAAGCCATACTCCTGGCAAATTGTAGTGAGCGCACTCACTGGCTGTACGTATCCAGGGCCTCTCCAAGAGTCATGTCCAGACTGTTCTTGTTCTGGGTGGTTTCCTGCTCACAGGTTGGCACAGTGTCAATGATACCAAAGGCAATCGTGTCAACCCCTCCCTCCAAAGCCCGGAGCACAGCCGCAATCGGTTGGGTGAAGGGAGTCAGGCTCAGCAGGCCATGCTTGCCGATGACAGTATTCAGAAGTGCCTGATGAACCATGACGAACTATTCCAGTTATTAGTGCCGTGCTACGGGCGGGCTCGTTTTCGTGAAATTAACATACGCTTCTGAAAGCATTGCAGATGCCCTGCTGCTCGCTATCACTGTAGGCAGGGGGATTCTGTCTCTTCTTTCCAACAGTCTGGTTCAAGGTATTAGCAATCACCCTCCAACGGGACGCACTTGCACATTCATGACGAACCTTGACAGACCGCTTGTCTCCAAGGATCTCACTGGGGTCCTCAATAATCTCTCCAAGGTCACTAATACATTGCTCTGGGTCTTCAACGTTCAAACATTCCTGGCGAGCTTTAAGAGACCGCTTGGATTTACCGCCGTTCATGGAAGTGATATCATCAGAGACAATCTGAATTATATCCTTAAAGTCGTTGATCAATTGCTGGAATAGCAGTCAGCACGAATGGCTTTATACCAGTAGCCCTTCGGGGCACCTAGACGGGACTGAGTAACATACAGGGCCGGTGCTGAAGAAGTTCGTGACGGATATACTCTTGGCGATATCGTTGGTCTCCGATGACTTCTGGGTGATTTGGTCGATATTGCTGGTCATTTGCGAAGCACTGACCTGGGCAGAGGCAGCGGTAGCCAGGCCCAGAAGCGAAAAAATAGACTTGGAGTGCATTGTGGTATCAAAGGTCTGTTAAATCAAATGAAAAGAGTCTGAAGCCTGGAGATTGATATCGCCCTTAAAGACCGGATACTTGGGCCTTTATATACCTTCTTCGCTGCCGTAATTTCCCAACTCCCTTTTTTAGACCACTCAACAAAATCTGCCATGAGCAAACCTTCAATTTCCATCGCTCGAAGAGATGCAAAGCTATTGACCCTGCTAATGCGCTGTGATGTATTCGAGTCGCTGTGTATGGAAAGAACCCTAGGCTATCATCGCCATGAAGCCACAGCCAGCGAAGAGGTCCAGGACCCATGTTAACAAATGGTGGAAACAGTGCTCCAGAGCTGGGGCCGGTCATCACCGTCTCCTCCTCCCTGACCAGTGCATATCGAACAGGCTTCTTCCTGCAGCCGATCATCGTTCGAGCGGAGATTAACCTCGCGGGGCTGCTGCAAGATGCAGCCCTCACTGGACAAGGGGAGCATTGGGTTGGAACGGAGCAAGAATATGGTTGGGTCTGCCCCCTCCACATGGATCAAAACCCCGTTTGGATGTGATGGCAATGCTTTAGTGTTGTCTCGTGGGCCCGGTGTAGCGGCTATCACGTCTCTTAGTCCCATAGCCGTGTAGATCCAGCCCGGCAGCACGGAGACCTGGACCTGGATTGTTCCAGCGATCTGCGACCGTCGTTTAATTCAGACTCCGATTGGGGCATTGGTTTACTGCCCTGGATGAGATGGATGGCCGTTTCAAGCATCTCCACCACATCAACATCCACTTCAGCTCCCCACCGTGGGCTGGCCCTTCCGATCCTTGGATATTTGGTGGTCGGACGCTTTTGGACGTATCGGGCTATTCTTGGGGGCTGGATGGAATCCTGCTTGGCCTTTCTTTTGCTCCTATATCATATAGGTCGGGTCGATATTCAATATCAGAAACTTCATATGAACATATACTCGGAGCAAATAAACCATTCATTTGTCTAAACATACTATCCGTAATTGCCATCACATATAAGTGTCAAGGGAGCGGCGGAAAGGTAGCCAACTTGTCCCTCACGCTGATCTTTGTCTTGTTCACGTCGAGATCGTCACGGAACCTGACTCTTTTTTCAAATACTATGATGATATCTGAGCCCCAAACAGGACGTACGAGATTTCATCTCCTTTCTGCACAGTGTCTTCCTTACGCTCATCACCACGGACGAGACCTGGGCCATTCCGATTGGCAGGACAGCAACCTTGCCATAGGTGACAGTGTCGATGATGATCAGGCCTCGTGTCTGGCACCACTGGTAGCCTGCATCATCTGGGGCGTCCAGCGATCGGAGCTCAACCTTCTTCTTATGGTGTCTTCGGGTTACCTCTGTCGCCCCACGAGTAAGCCCTCGGTCAGGCGCAAGGCGGTTGCCGTCTCGCTTCTTGGTCACTTGGAGGTACACCTGGTCCTGGATATTCTTCACCTCGATGACCTTGCCGCTCACAGGGGCATGCTGGCGGTGGTAGTCGTGTGGCGACAGGAACGCGTGTATCAAGCTGCCATTATCGAAGTCCGGGCCCAGACGCTGAAGCAGCTCGCTGACAGGCCACTTGATGCCCTTGGCTGAAATAGCTTGGTTCTCAATGTTGACGAACCCGTCTTCGATGTCCCATGATCCACCAAACATGGAGTTGGCGCCGAGCACGATGACCGAATTGTTGCCTGCCCCCGCTATCGGACGAGCAACGTTGATGTCTGCCCATTTACGCGAGAAGAACTCATTGAATGAACCCCATGTTCCGCTTTCTGGTTTCTCGTAGAGCTCGATCTCCTTGTTATAGATAGGGTTGTTGTAAAAAGACTCGACGTGGTCAGCAGATTCCGGCGTATCCATCTAGCGTCTAATTTCTCGAGCGAACCCCACAAGCCAGTAGGAAATCCACGACAGATCTGTGTTCGATGTCTCGGGCAACAGCAGCGTCTGGAGGTTTCGTACAGACGGCTGTTCAAACACCCAGTAAAAAACGAGAATCTTGCGAAGTAGCGCATCTCAGGGACTAGAGACGTCCGGCGCCCACTTGAGCAGCTTGTCACAGAACCGCAGGTAGTCATTGAGATCAAAGATTCCTTCCAGATTCATATCTTCCTGGCCGCCGTTTTCTCTGGCACGTGCAGAAGCGATGGCAAAGTTGAATGCCCTGGCTCTCTGGTATGACCGGAAGATATAGTCCCGAAGGTCGCGAACGATGGGCGCCTCGGGCTCATAGGCAGTTGGGAACGATGAACAGGACATTTTAGTCTAAATTAACGCGGCAGTCAATAATTATTTCGGTTTTAGGAGCTGGATATTGAGCACGCTCTCTTGGATGTCAAACTAAATGCTTGGTAGTCAGGCTAAGTCTTTATAACATTCACCATTGAGGCCTCACGTCGCTGTTTCTCTGTAAAATGCGCTATATCCGTGGTAACCCTAACATCAACCACTCTTTACAGTCACAGTTGCGGTGGATGTCACACTTCGAGGGCACGCAAAACCGTCAGCACTCGCTGTTTTCCTAAATAATGACGTCCTACACATTTATTTACCACGTTGATTGTACGGTAGGAGTGGTCCCAACCGCTAGCCCAGCTATTTCCGGTGCAATGGCAGCACCTCAACAACGTCTATTGCAAGGAGTGATGTAGTAGCTACTGCGAAGACTGCGACATTCCGACACTAGCTAGCCTTTCCAACCGACTTCCCTTGTCATCAATGTGAGATCGGGCAGGGGGCACCATTAGCAACAGATGCGAAGGCGGAGCGCGGCTGCATTCAGGTATGGATGTCATTGTGTAACACAGCCCAGACGGTCCAAAATCGAAATCCCGTGATTGACGAGCTTGGCGGATGAGTATTTCCGTTCGTCCCCGGTACTCGAGCAGAAATATGTATAAGAATCATTTGCAGCGTGCAGAGAACAGCATGAATGCTATACAGTCTTTTGACAGTTATCGCCACAGCTGAACGTGGATGTTGTCCCAACGAGAAACCATCTGAAACATGGCATCCCAGCCTATTGCCATGCGAGTACCTACCAAGTCAGACATAACTCGTGCCCTTCGACATAGTCTTGCCGAATAAACTGGAGTTGTTCCACATTCATAACCACCGAGTTTAGTTGCTTCCATGATTTAGAATGTTACATAAGCAGACAGCGGGACGACCCTCCCGTGTGCCGAGTCCGCCCGACCACTCAGGGTGCAGCAGTGGGGCTTCCGGATTGGGAAACGCAACAAACAACTCAAGGAGGGGCACGACACTGCCCACTGTTGGTTCTGGATGTCACGGGTGCGGAGTCCAGACGGCAGGTGGGAGGCGGCAGATGGCAGACGGCCAACCCCGAGGACAAACAAGCCAAGAACCTGGCGAGATGTTCCCCGCGTTGGATACATATTTCCACGATATCAATCAACCACCACACCACGCCGAAATGACACACCAGATACCCCCGCTCAACATCCCCCCATCTTCCCAGAACGTCAATGTCCATGTTATAGATACGACGGTGAAGATTGATGGCCCCGCCGATTTCTTCCTCAAGCCGAGGCTGGGCAACATGGATCGCCTAGTTGCAAATGCATTTACCTTTTTGATTGAGCATCCCATTACCAAACAGAAGGTCGTTTTTGATCTCGGGGTCCGGAAGGATGCCAACGAGCTTTCCAGTCCTTTCTGGAAGGGCTTCCGGGAGAACTTTGTAATTGATGTCAAGAAGGATGTCGCGGAGATATTGCAGGACAACAGTGTAGACCTCGCCTCGATTGAAGCCATAATCTGGAGGTGCGCAAATACTCCGACAGCCCACTCATTTCTCTAACTGTGAAAGCCATTGCCACGCGGACCATACAGGGGACCCATCAACTTTCCCCCCGAGCGTCGATTTGGTTTTCGGCCCTGGAGCGCCAGCGGCCAGACTGCCAGGATACCCTACAAACCAAAAGAGTTCGCTCTTCGAGGCCGACTACCAGGGTCGGAAACTGGTTGAAATTACGCAGGACAGATTTGATCTGCAAATTGGTGAATTTCGTGCATTTGACTACTTTGGCGATGGGTCTTTCTACTTGCTCGATGTCCCTGGCCACGACATCGGTCACGTCTGCGGTCTTGCTAGGACGACAGCCAACGGCACGGCCTCCGAAGACGACAGCTTCGTTCTCATGGGTGCAGACACCTGCCATCACGCAGGTCAAATGCGTCCGTCCGAGTTCCTGCCGCTGCCATCAAGGATCCAGCCGCACGAGAAAGACTTGGATGTTATGCCGGCGCCATTTGCCAGTACCTGCTTGCAGAAAATACACCCCAAGGGACCGTTATATCACAGCTGTCCATTTTACGAGGTTGGCGTTCTAGAGAACGGGTTCAGCATGTCCGAATCACCCGAGGAAACTGGACAGAGTATCAAAAAGATGATGCCATTTGATGCGGCACCTAATGTGCTGCTTGTGCTGGCACACGACGTAACTCTACAAGACACCGTTAATCTTTTCCCAGCGAACGTTAATGGGTGGGAAGAAACAGAATTGAAGGATGAAACCAGATGGCGGTTCTTGCGAGATTGGAGCACGGCTTTGAGTGATGACATGTATACATAGTTTGATTTTAATATCAGAACATAGTGGCTAGTCTTATTACCCAGGATTCTCAGTGCAATGCATTTGCAACTGTTTGAAAAAGTGGCCATTCACGAGAAAGGAGCCGAGCTTCCAGTATCGCAGGAATATCATTAAACGGAGGAACAGGAAAGGTAGTGTGAATAGACATTTGCTTAAAGCTGACTATTGCTCAAATCTGAACTGGACCTCGGGGACATCTGAGCTACCCGGCGGCATAGCAAATGTAATATTCCAGAATTCAAAATTACTGCCCTATATCAGTAAACGCGGACTAGAAAGGGAAGTTATACTTACTGAATAGGCTCACAGGCACCCCCCAATAAGCCGCAGAACGATATCCGAGGAGTCGGGTCGACAGTACCACCAACAACCTCGATCTTAACACCATCCACATCGTCGAAGCCAGTGATATCTCGCTTTTTCCCCAGCGGGTTGGCCGCGAGCGCAAACGTGAATGTACTTGAAGAGTTTCCAAGCGGGTAGGTGAGGTTTAGGGCGTACGGAGCTACATCAGCTTTCAATGCAGTCTCGGTGGGATACAAACTGAAGTATCCGACGGACTCGTCAGATCGCGTCCACTGCACAACGGCCGGACTGAACGAGCTTGAGTCCTCAGAAAATCCCCCGATGACATTCTGATTGAAAGACTGTGTGCCGATGGAAATATTTGAAGACACCCATGTTGTGATATTGCGCGGTTCGAGGTCCGCTGGAGGCGCGTAGGCATGTCCTGTGTATATATGATCTCCAGCAAATGAGCTGAGCTTCGAAAGTATCTTGTCTGGAATGAGCGTCTTGTGGAACTCGGACAATACAGCAATGACTGGCGCAACCTCAAAGTCATCAGCGTGGGCTATAGTCCAGATCGGAGAAGTATTCGTCCACACGCTTTCCTTTCCGATGAGCGTCCACATCCAGATCGACAGTATGGCCACGTAATTGTTCATATCGTAGCCGTACGTGCGATCCCACGGACCAGCGACGTTCCGCATGCTCGGGTTCCAGAGCTGCGACTCGTAGTCCCATATCTGCCGAATAACGCGGGCTGCATTCTGTCCGATGGTCGAGTTCGTAGATCCCAGATATTTCGCCGCGATGGTGAGCGCGGATATGGATACTCCGGCATAAGTTGGCCCGTTGAACTCAGAGAGGGTGTGATTACGGTCAAACAGGTCCAGGAAGTCGACTGCATCTGCCTCTCCGGCAGCGGTCATATTGGCATCGTTCAATTTCCTCCCGGTCCATGAGCCGACCACAGTTCTCATCAACCAGGCATTGGAATATCCTGGATAGAGATTGTCGCCATCAACACCACCGACACGGTAGCTGTCGCCTATTGTATTATTATGCAGGCTTTCGAGTATTAGCTCCGGTAAATCTACCGGCAAGAGATCCCTGAATTCCTCGTAAATGATTATCAAGGCGGTTCCAATGAAGCCCCGCCAGTTGGGATCCCAGGAACCGTATATCTGTTTCCTTAGTGGTGATTATACCAGCAGGAGTTGATAACCTACCTCTGCAGGGTACGCCGGACTGCCCACTGTCGGTTCCTCAGGATACTTGGTATAGTCGCCGTACCACTGGGCCGATTTATTCTTTTCCTGATCGCCAATGACACTCTTGAGTATCTTAGCGGCTTCATCCGCGTCGTTGTCGAGGTTGCGCTGCAGCAATCCCACCGAGTACCAGATGGACGACCGGGTCTCGTGAGGACCAGCAGCGAGAGGAAAGTAAAAGTAACGCAAGTACGAGGCCGACGGATCGTAGATGGAGTCCTGCAGCGTCATTGACTCGTCGAAGAGGGTCTGTGCATGGTGGCTTAATCGCACTGAGTGCACGAGACTGGCACACAATAGCTGCAACCAAACGGACTTCATCTTGACAGCTGCAACACCAACACTGATGAGGTTCCCTGTCCTGAAGTACTGAAGTACCCCTATTAACCTCGGCCAACCCCGCCGGAGTTTGACCAGACTGTGGAGAGACCTACTAACTAACTAACGAAACTGTCTAGTCTATATTCTCCAACTGAGCCGGCAGAGTCCGGCATAGTCCGGGCTGCTTATCTTCTGGGGGTTGCATATTTGGGAAAAGCAAAGAATGCAGGAATGCCCACGCGACTGGGCTGATCACCGTGGTCCATATCACGTCCATATCACCGCCCGCCATCTCAAAGTTACACACGCGACGCCTTTTGCATTTCAGTCGACGCGTGAAAATGGCCGACTTCAGCGCAAAACACCCCGCAAAGGCCAGCGATGCGACCGCCATGGACGCCGACGAGCTGCGTTTGGCACAGATGGGTACGTTGACCGAAAGCAAGATAGTCTGTAAATTAATGAGCAAGACAGGCCATACCCAAGAACTGAAGCGCCACTTTAGCATGCTGTCGCTGATCGGGCTGGCGTCTACCACGACCATCTCCTGGACCGGCCTGGGACTCAGCATCGTCACTGAAATCAACGCCGGCGGCCCAAGTGCGATTATCTACGGCTTCATCCTGGTCACGATGATGCAGTCCTTCCTCGGAGCCTCGCTGGCCGAGTTCGTCTCCAGCTATCCAACCGAGGGGGGCATGTACCACTGGATTGCGGCCATTGCGCCCAAGAAGCTGAGTGCCTTTCTGAGCTTCATCACCGGCTGGCTGACCGTTGCTGGCTGTATGTATTTGTATATACAATCGACAGGGCTAATTTGTTACAGGGATATTCACCACCGCGTCGACCAACCTGATCTTCGCCCAGATCGGTATGTGGAATGCTGCAGTCTTGACCACGCTAACAATAACAGTGCAAGCACTCTATTCTCTATACCATCCGTCAGATCCAATCAAAACGTGGGAGACGTTTATCATTTACCAGATCCTGAACATCCTGACAGCGTCGATGGTCTTATTCGGGAACAAGGCCATCCCAGCGCTCAACAGGTTCTCTCTGTTCTACCTCCAGATCGGCTGGTTCGTCGTCCTCGTTACGGTCGTCGCATGTGCACCGACATATCAGAGCAAGGATTTCGTATTCAGGACGTTTATCAACAACACCGGCTGGGACAGTAATGTCATCTGCTTCATCACCGGCCTCGTCAACCCCCTGTATGCCTTGGGAGGGCTGGATGGAGTCACGCATATCACCGAAGAGATGCCCAACGTGAGTCTACCCGTCCTGCAGGTCTATAAATTTCTATAAATCTAATGAACAGCCCTCTCGCAACGCCCCGCTGGCAATCTGCATTACCCTGACGATAGCCTTCACCACCGGCCTCAGCTACCTGATCGCCCTGATGTTCAGCGTGCAAGACTTCGCCGCCTTGTCCGACACAAACACCGGCCTCCCTCTCACCGAGCTCTTCCGGCAGGTCACCCAGTCCGTGGGCGGCGCATTCGGGCTCACCTTCATCCTCTTCATCGCTCTGGGCCCCTGCGTCGTCTCCTCCCAGCTCTCCACCTCGCGCGTCCTATGGGCCTTTGCCCGCGACAGAGCCATGCCCTTCTCCGACACCTGGGCACGCGTCAGCAAGCGCTTCGGCATCCCCTTCAACGCCCAACTCCTCGTCGCAGCCATCGTTGCCGCACTAGGCTGTCTCTACCTCGGCAGCAGCACCGCATTCAACAGCATGCTCGGCGCGGCCGTGACAATCAACAACGTCGCGTACCTAATCCCGATCTCAACAAACATGCTAACAGGCCGGGGAAACATGCACAAGGGCGTGTTCCACATGGGGAAGTGGGGATGGCTGGTTAACGGTGTTGCCGTGGGCTGGCTGGTGTTTGCGATTGTCTTCTTCAGTTTCCCGTATAACATGCCCGTGACGGTGCAGAATATGAACTATACGTGTGTGGTTGTCGGTGGGATTCCGGTTTTGATTCTGGTTTGGTGGGTGTTGGGGAATAGGCAGTACAAGGATAAGATTGCCAGGGCGAAGGAGGAGTAGTATATTAAGTAGTTAAGCATTTATTCAGTTTCCAGACGATATAGCCTAAACAGGCAATAGCAACATCAATTACGTATGTCTGTCGAGCGAACCAACACAACCGTGGTAGCTGTGTCCACGGTGATAATATTCCTCCAATAATAAACGCAATAATGTTAAACGGGGGAAGTCCGAGATGCTGCAAATGTTTGCCGGACTTTGCCGTGTTTCTCACTGATCAGGCACTGACCACCGATGGCTTACTGGTAGATATAAAGATGGACACCAGGATATGTCACTCAGGTTAAAATTTGTTATCGTGGTATCTCACTAGTCATCCAGTCCGAATACATCTGCTGCAGACTGGATTGGTCGAACAACTGCCACGACTGGTCCATCGGTGCCATCATAGCAAGATTCCCATATACATTCTGTGGCAGGTTTGCAGACCCGCGCATCTGTATTGTAGCCAGACTCGATTCCAGCCGGGCGACGAGAATGTCCCGCAGACCGGGCTTTGGGCCTGTCATTTGCTTGAGCATTTGAAGGTGCACTCGTATACTTGGAAGATCTGTATTCATTAGTCGTGGCACCTGCTATACATAATAACATACCGGCTGGCTCGCCACTCCCCCCTTCAATACCCTGAATGACAATAAGTGCAGCCCAGGTGATGATGACCTGGTCCCAGTTCGACCAGATAGAACCATCATGAGAATGTAATTTAAGCGTCGCGCGGGCCGAAAGAAGCAGCTCATACTGTTCCTTCAGAGTAATACTGTTCGACCACATATTGCATCCTCTCACAGGATGGTATATGGATAAAACAACCAGTCGGTGAAGGACATACTGTCGAAAGACAAGCTTGAGATCTTGCTCCGACCCCTCTGCGCTCTGGGTGAACTCAACAAGCCATTCATCCAACTGGCGAGCCCAATCCCTCATCACCGCCGTGTCGACTGCCGTGAAACGGCTTGTCAAGCTCACCGCTGAGACATCACTTGTAAAGGATGACCATATTGTCGGTAGTCCCCTTCCTGCGAAATGAGTCAAGCCGGTATGCATCATCCGAGTCAGTCTGTATAGCTGATCTCGATGAGGTGTGCGCAGACCCGGTAATGGCGCCTCAATGGGAATAACAGGACAGGAAAGATGGAGAGAGGCATGCTCGAGGTCAATAATCTGAACACCGCTGAACAGCTTGCGCCATTTTCGAGATGGCTCGTCAGTATGCGCCGGAGAGTGTTCCAGGATAAGGCGATAGGCTATAGAAATCCAGATCCCAGTCTCGCGGACAGTCGCTTCATTCAGCAGTCCAGCGAGAATTATTCCCAAGACAGTCTGAAACGCCCATTCCTCTGCATCATCTGGTGTCCTGCCCATCTCGCTATTAGGGATGCATAGCTGGGCAATGGCGTTGCACAAGACGGTGAAGTAGTGCGGTGCCAGTTCTGCAACATCTGGCGGGCCTCGAACGCTGGAGCAATACAAGATCGAGGCCAGGAGTATTGGATGAGGCGCAGAGAAGGTCTGTTTGTGCGGCATGAAATGCAATCCAGGCATTCTGTCGTGGAACCTGCGCCTTATTAGTAGAGGCATGTCATGGTTGCGTACACTTACGACAGCCAGAGCTCTTTTACTACATCTCCACGCCAGATCGAGGGAAAAGACTGAGGAACACTCCTCTGCAGCACTGCCACTGCCTTCCAGAGAGATCCTAAACCCTCAGACTCTGGTGATAACTCCCTGGTGCTATCAGGCTCAGCAGAATCTGCACTCTGCAGCCCAGACTCAGCCCTAGACAGACCAATTCTCTCCTCAATAACTTCAAGTCTCTGCAGAACATCCGCCTTGAACTCGTCGTCCTGCAGAGCCATCACACTCTCCGGCAGAGTCGCCGCGTTGGCTCGCGGCAGGAAGATACAGGGCAGCCCTGAGCGGCGACAGCGACGACAGACATTGTTACCTTCGACAACGCATTTCATCTTCTGGCGTCTGCAATTGACTGTATACTAGTTACATCTTGAACCTGCGACCGATGTGCACGGGCCACGAAGGAGAAGGAGGGACTGACTGCACGCCTTGCGGGGCTTATCTTCGGCAGCATTCTGGCCGCTTCTTGGCCCAGGACCTGTTTGGTCGACAGACAGGGACATCTTGAAAGGCCGGCAAAGTCAGGGGAAGTCAGGGTGGAAGTTGGAGAATGAAGCTTGACCGGCGTTGTGCGTGCCGGGCATGTCCGGTTGTTCACCGACAATCCACGCTTAGACGGTCTAATCAGTACCACTGGATGTTTAAATACCGTCATGTACTTTGTATATTGAGTGCAGTGTCTGAAATGATCAAGAGCAGGAAGTGTTCTACAAATGCATCCGACTCTTATTGTCGGGGCCTTACATTCAGCTTTACATGCGAACGTCAATTACCGGTGCCTCTTATCAGATGGGGCAAGGCTAGGACAACCCTGTAGAAGAATAAAATCCCACAGATCTGTTATGTATACATCGCACAACAAAATAAATAAAGCTTAGCCTCTTGATCCTGCTACATACCAGACAGGACGTTCAGCCATTATATAAGATATTCCTGTCTAATTATTGGTTCTACAATGTGTTTACACTCCTGTATACTCGATCAGGAAGTTCCGGCTTCAGGCCAGGGCCCGCAAAACAACCGACTTTAGGAAATCCCGGGCCACGTTTTCAGCCAGGTTGTGGGGTTAACATGGCAGTGAGTGCTGTGAAGTGCTTGGATTAAAGCTTGTCTCTCCCGTCTACAATAGAGAAGCGCAGTGGTTTCCTTCCTCGCAAGGGCGGACTACCCAAACAGGAAACCCGCCATTCAATCCAGAAATACAAATCCTGTCTTATTCCAATTCTTCTAGTCTATTCAAGATGGAGAGATGGTGAATCCTTTGGTTACTCAGTATGTTGTATAGTTGACGTCATTCCTTGAAAGCATGACATCACAGCACATAACGCACATAACAGCCAGCCACGTCCTAACTGGAACCAGACTCTTCACTCTACAACATAGAATACATGACCATTCTAAAGACCATGACTCGAATATTCATCACCGGCTCCAGCGATGGCATCGGCCAAGCCGCCGCAAAGCTCCTCGCCGACCAGGGCCACTCAGTGGTCCTACACGCGCGCAACGCAGACCGCGCAGCCTCAGCACACAAGGCCGTCCCCAAAGCTGAAGCCGTGCTAGTCGGTGACCTGAGCTCGATAGCCGAGACAAAGAAGCTCGCAGACGAAGCCAACAAGCTAGCACCCGAGCCCTTCGACACGGTCATCCACAACGCCGGGATCGGATACGGCGGGACCTCGAGCACGGAGATCACGGCTGATAAAATCTCTGCCGTGTTTGCGGTCAACACACTCGCGCCGTATATCCTGACCTGCAAGATGAAGCGGCCGAGCGAGAGACTGCTGTATATGAGCTCGGACAGCCACTATGGCGGAGACGAGAGCCTGCGCAACGCAACGCAATCACACTCGTACGGGAACAGCAAACTGCATGACGTGATGCTGGCGAATGCATTCGCGAGGCGCTGGGGCGACGACATCCAGATTGTCAGTATGCATCCGGGCTGGGTGCGGACGAAGATGGGCGGCAGTATGGCGCCTGGGGGGATGGACAAGCCGGCAAAGGCATTGGCGGAATGGGCCGCGGGGCAGGGGAGTCTGGCGAAGCTCAAGAGTGGGACGTTCTTCACGACGAGGGGCGAGGAGTCGGCGCATCCGGGGGCAGCGAATGTGAAGAAGCAGGAGGAGTTGCTGGGGATTTGCAAGGAGGTATCAGGGGTAGACATTCCAGAGTAACACGCAATACGACATTGCACTGCAGAGATAGGATAATAGACACTGCATCGTCACACGCTAGGACAACTATTAATCAATAGTTTAATTCTGAAGAAGCGGTGGTCCGTCCACCGGAAGATTGGTTGATCGACACGAGTCTATTGATGTTAGGGCGCCACATCCAGGAACAGACAGAACCAAAAAAATAGGGTGGACTGGACCGAGGGCGTATCCGTGATTATCGGATTTGATCGATTTAAAGTTGGAACTGGAGGGGTAGGTAAGACCCGCCGAGGCAGAGAGCACAGGGAGAATGGATATCAATTGGCATTAAATAGTCATTAGTCGTTATGGCCACCAGCTGTGCACCTTGCCCACCCCCAGCCCATCCTTGAGGGCCACCTCCGTCCGCCACATGTACTGCTCGATGCTCTTCGCGCTGTGATATCCCTCGTTGAACATGGCCCGGATCCTGAGCTTCCCCTGGAACGTCCACACGGCCATGACGATCTCCTCGCCCGAGCACTCGGTCGAGAGCGAGAAGTCGTCCACCGCGAAGCCGTCATAGGCAGACTCCAGCCGGTCATCGATCCGGCCACAGTTGCCAAAGATCGGAGCGCTGTGGAAGGTCGGACATGACGAAGATGCACCCGGTATCGTCTCCGCAAAGACAGGCTCAACCAGCGCCGGCAGGTCCGGGTCCTTGACGAGCTCCTGATATTCGTTCTTCAAAATCTCCGCTGTCTTCCAAAAACTCGTCACCTGGACCGAGACCGGCCACATCGCGTGCTGCGGGGAGAGGGCGTCTCGCTGCCGTGCCGGCTCGTCCGTGAAGCGCCGGCGCATATCCACAAGAATGATCGTATTATAATTCCTAGTAAGCTGAAACGGGCCGTACTCCTTGGCTGCAAAGGCGACTCCGGCATGGATTACATGCGTCACCGACATTTTGTGCTTCTTCGCCTTTGCAATGATCTCTTTCGTCTCGGCTGGTGTGTACTCCAGGTCGTGCCATGAAGAAAGCCCTGACTGAGGGTTCTCCTGGTCCGGCACCACGCCGACAGTAGGGTAACTGCGCAGCCACCGGCGGCGGATATTCCAAAGACGGGCGCGCTGTGTTATTGATGCTGACGGTAAAGAGGCGGCTTCTTTAAGGCTGCACGGCAGCTCGACTGGCTGATCGTCTTGCGTGTCGATATCCCCTAGCAGCGCCCTGCTCAACTCCGCAAGAAAGTCACTCAACAGCATAACCGCGCCCAGCGCATCCATCAGATGCTGCGGCGTCCGCAGGGCGAACGTCATCGAGTCTGGTAAAAAGTGCATCGCCGGCATATCTGTCGCGGGCAGACTGTCCAGCAGCTCTGGCGTGATCTCCTCCTCATCCGGCAGCACCACAAAGGTCTTGTTCAGCCACTTCTTCGTCTGCTCCAGGTCTAGTGTAACGTATATTCGTTTCGAACCGTGTACGAAGGAAGCAAGGGCGGGGTTTTTCTGCTGCAGCGTAGCCCACGCAGCGCGGGCATGGTCGGGTTGGATATCGGCTTGGGGGTCGACGCGCAGTCGCGCCGTGACGGTGAGGTCAAGATGTCGTCGTCCGTTTCGTGCATTCTGGAATCCACTGTAGTAGTAAAAGTCCTCTACGGCGTCGGTATTTCTCTCGAAGACTGTTGCTGCTGCGTCTTTTGAGCGCCATCGCACTGCGTCTTTGGACTGTAAGAGCACGCGGGCTGAACGCAGCGAAGTTGCCATTTCAATAGCAGTAACAGCACAGTAACAGTAACAGCACAGTAACAGTAACAGCAACAGATGGTTGCAAAGTAGAAACAGGGGTAAATGGTTAAATACTGTGCGGACTGCGATCGGAAAAGCAAAACCAGACACGGCCTGGTTCGCAGCACGGCGATCAGCGGGGCGATGGGCGATGTATTCCAAATCCCACTGACAGTTCGAGCCATTAAGATCAGTTCCACGGGTCGGCCTGCACGAGTCATACCCTAGTCTATAATCTCTAGAGGCCGCCTGCGGTTCAGCTCTGGTTTCTGCCTGACTTTGTGGTGGAGGGCACGATGGATTGTTCTTTCGACACTCTAGCCACTGTGTATTCGACGATCAATTGATTCATTTATTCGGTGGTATCAGGTATGATTCCATAGTCTTGTCTATCCAGTATCAATCTGCACTCAGCTACACTGGGTACATGCGGGCCTAATCATCGACTGAACCCTGGTTCGGTTGCCTCCCAGGTACCTAGTTCCATGATACCTGACACGATCGACCCTCGTCTTCTTTCCAATCCGCCTCTATCGACAGATTCATGCTGCGACCGGGCAGATAGCGCTTTCGCCTCTGGCGTACTGTCTCCATCTCAGGATGCTGGCGCCGTTGCCGCGTGTGGTCGGGCAACGCTGCAGGCAGAATTAGACATCAAGTAGATCAATAGACTGAATTCAAATTCAAATATCGGCGAAATCGGATGCTTAATGCTTAATGCGCCACTTCTCATACAGGTGGAGATCTCTGCTGCTTGTCTTGCCCTTTTGCATTTTGTGACAGCTTGGGGCTGGTCTGGTCTGCCACTGGTACCCTGTCGTGCCTGTTTCGCAGTCTAACTCTTCTCAGCTTAACATGGCCGAGAATCCAGATATCGGAGGCTGCCTCTGAAGAAGCACCTGCAGCTGTTCGTATCACTCTCACGCCCATTCTACTTCTTCACCGAGCCACCACGCTCTAAGCCCTATCCACAGCTTCCTATACGCTCGTCTCCCGAACTACATGGTCGGCCGGTCCTACTCATCTGCACTGGCAGGTATACTCGTGAACATATCCGCTCTTCGGCAGATGTATCCCACTGGATATGAATGAGGGGTATTCTGGTCTCTAGCCATATCGTTAGTGCCGATTCTTCGTTTACTAGGCCGAGGCGATTCGGCTGGTCCGTACATTGATTGCACATGTTCTCATCAGCCTCAGGAGATTAATAGTCTCGGGATCGTCACGTCTAACTGGATCAGGAAGGCCAAATCGATTTGAGTTTCTGAATCCACTATTGCGACACTAACTATTGCGTACCTGCAGCTGAGACCAACTTCCCAAGACGGCGTCCTGCAGCTGCGTTACTGTAAAGGCAATCTTAGTAAATCCCAGGAAGTGACTGTAATAGTAGTAGAACGAGTGAATGCATTGTCCTGAGACTGGGGTATATAATACTATTACTACGGCGAAATATATACAAGAAGCGAAGTCCAGATCAGATCAGATCAGATCAGAGCCCGAGAGTCGTCGATGGCGTTTCACACATGCCACACGCAGAGTAAGTGAAGTGCGTCTGGTCCAGTTTATACAGCCTCATCCTGCAGCGTCTCCAGCGAGTCCGTCGACGACCGGCGGTTCTTGACGAACTTGGGCCACGTGTTGGTGAGCACCAGGTACTTGATGCTGTGCTCTGCGTCGTCGAAGACAGATGCGCCAAAGCCCCGCGGCATGTCGCCGACGTACTCTGCGCGGTTCTTGATGGCCGCCAGCGAGCTCTCGCTGAACTCGGAGTAGGCGGGCGACGGGATGGCCTGGTCGAAGGGGGTGGCACGGTCGACGCTGGCGTCCTCGGATCCGTAGAGGATCAGGGCGGGGCTCTCGAAGACGTTGTCGAGCTTCTTGAGGTCCTGCGAGGAGATATTGACGGGGAACTCGGCGTGGTGGACGCTGATGAACTCGGCGTAGATGTAGAGCGCGCGGTTGAAGGCCTCGCGGATGGACTCCTTGGTGGCCTCGTCGGGCTCGCCGGCCGCAGCATCGGTCATGGCCTTGGGCAGGCTGGCCTTCCACTCGGCGACAGAGGTCAGGAAGGCGACGTTCTCGCCGGAGAAGTCGTTCAGGGCCGAGAAGCGCTGCAGGGGCGTGGGGTTGCGCTCGAGCACGTACTCCAGGGCGCTCATGTTGAGGATACTCTCACGGGCGCTGTTGTCGCTGAGCACGGAGTCGCTGTTGGACTTCCAGCCGGACATCATCGAGTCGACCATGGTGGCAGTGGATCCAAGCGACTTGGTCTCGGAGTTGGCGCCCTTGGTGCGGATTTCCCACTGCTTGATGGCCTCGAGGGTGTCCTTGCGGAGGGACTGCTGGCGGAAGACCTCCCAGCAGGGGAGCAGCACGGTGAAGATCTCGAGGACCATGATTGACAGGCAGATCCACTGGGGAGGGACCCAGACCTTGTTGACGGGTTCGAACGCAGGAACATAGAGGGCAATCAGCCACATGGGGGTCGCATGGAGACCGGCAATGGCGCAGGCAATCGTCTGCACGCGCCAGCCCTGGGTGTCGTGGATGTGGCGCGAGTTCCAGAGAATGATGGGAGCGACAATCCACGACCAGAAGAACTGCCAGAACACACCAGGCCACCATTCCCAGCCACGGCCTTGTTCAGTCAGGATCTTCATGTCCGAGCCATGGACCTCAGTGCCGGGGATACCGAAGGAGGGGTGGTACTTGCGCGACATCGCCCACATGATGACGGTGAGGAGGATCTAATAAGTTAGCAGATGTCAAGTCAATATGCTTCAAGGTAATTACCTGTCCAACCATGGCAATGGCCACGAAGATGACGAGCTTCAGGGTATAGTCCAGACGGCGGAAGCGGTTGATCAGGCCAGCCCCCTGGTTGGAGCGCTTGGCATCAGGCGTCGAATCAATAAGAAAACTGTACTTGGCGTACTTCTTCTGCATCTTCGCAACATGCAGGAAGTAACTGTTGGAGGCGTGGAACAGGGCCAGACCACAGGGTAGATAGATGCCCATGACCCAGAACTGCACGTCGCCGGGCATGATGGGCCCGATCATGACGGCAATCTGGCAGGCAATCCAGTACAAATGGAGAAGGCCGATAGCAGACAGAGAAAGCGAGAGAGAGCGGACTCGCAGGATGGGGTTGTCGCGGCGCTTGATCAGATAGAACATGCCAGCGCCGATGACTGCAGACCAGACGACGGCCCAGACATCCCACCAGATGGCCACGGGCGTGTAGATAGCCTCGGGCTTGGTGTCTTCGTTAATGCCGAGCTCAGACCCCATTGCGATTTATTATTATTATTAGTATATTGGTTGGTTAAAGGACTGTGGGTAGTTGGAAGGCGGCTTGTCAGCTTGCGGCCGCGGTGGCGGACAAGAGGGAACTCTGGGCAAAAGAGAAAGAGAGAACGAGTCCAGAGAACAGAAGCAAAAAGCAGGCGACGCGATGGAGGAGACGCGGACTTATGAGGGCCTTCAACTCCAATCTTCTCCGTAGCGCCAGCAGGGAACCACCGCCGGCACGCTGGCCCTCTTAAGCGGCCCAAATCGCCCTCGATCTGCGCGACTAAGGCCACTATCGAAGGCTGGCAGAGCAGCCAATTCGCATCTGAATCGCCAATTGTCGCGTCTGGCAGAGACCCAGTCGCCCAGGGCGAGGATCGCGCTGCACGATGAGGAACCTCCCGTGAGTGACATGGCTCTTGATGCCGGCGACGCTGAGTCCAGGGCGTGATTCGTGCGAGATCGATCCATCGATCCATAATCCATTTGTTCCACTTGCCGTGGCCCACACGTGTTCCTGATCCATCTCGTGGGCGATATCTGGATATCTCGATCTGCAGCGCTAAGACGTCCCAGTATCAGACTATTGAGCTGCACTGTCTTTCATTCGGTGCTGAAACCCACTCTGCAAATTCTGACGCAAGACAAACACCCAATCGCCCCGGCTTGTTTTGTTTTGGGCCACACGAGCTTCCTTTCGGTCCTGCGTCCCCCACGTTGGGCCGTCTGGAAGGCGCTGTGACTGGAGGCTGGCTGACTGGAGGCATCTGGAAGCCGTGCGATCTCCAGGGGTATTTCACTGATTCCACATGAATCCAGTAGCTACCTGGTTGCGATCGAGACAGCCGTCGTTCCAGGTGCAAATTCAGTACACAGCGTCAGCCTCCAAGTACATTATTCAGTTCAAACAGTCAGTAAAACAATCAGTAAACAGTAAACAGTAAAACAGTTGGACAGATAGCAGTCCCAAACTGTTGCAGTAACAGTCTAACTTTATTCTCTGAGTGCAGAGTGAATACTGACAAATCTGCCCTGACTCGGCCCACCTGTCCCCCAATTGTCACGACAACAAGGTTCGATAGCGCAACTCCGCTGCAGCTTTTGACTCTGGCATATGATTAGATGACGAAACTGTCGTGCCGTTCTGCATCCGTCCCGTTCCTGTCAGTGTCAAGTCGTTCTGGGCCGAGTCAGGACTGTCAGGGATGAACCAGAGCTGGACCAGAGCTGGACCAGAGCTGGACCAGAACTGGAAACTGAAGAATCGATCGAAACACGAGTCCATCGTGATCAGTCAGATTGCGAACCCTCCATCGCCGGCACTTGCATATCAGTATTTGTTTTTTTTCCGATCGACCGCGAACCAGCCAGCCGGAGACTCCGACCGGTATGCTGTCCCTAGTGTCCTAATAGTTCACGATAGCAGTCATTAGCGCACCACTCCCACGTCTTGGTGATGCTGTATACTGTCGATGTGTGATAGCCGGGTGCAGATGGGCGATAAACTATTCCTCCATCTGCAGCCCCGTTCGAAGCCCGAGAACCTGGATCACATCCGATGGAGACTTCCCCATAAATTCGGCATTCCACTTGGTGTATCGACTCCGTAGACATCGACAGATGGTCCTTAGTGTTCCCCTGTTCAGCAGTGCAGCTCAATTCCGAATTGCATCGGATGTAGGGCATCTGCACGGACGATCCTCCCGGCCCCAATTCAGTTCCACCAGGTAGTGGTATCACCACCTTCCTTTTTGGTCTTTGGTCTTTGGAACTTGTCGTCATTATCCAGGGATATTTGCGTCATGGCTTGCTGCGATCGCGATGGTGATGGCGATGGCGATGCAGGCATATAGTACAGACATAGAGTAGTATAGGCATACGAGTAGAAGAGTAACTTGCTTTAGTAAATTGTTATAGATAATTTTACAGTTTACTTTATATGCCTATATTGATTCAACTGCATGTAGACGTATCGACAAATGTGTTGAGTGTTGAGTATTGGAATAGTTGTATATATATATATATCTGCATCGGTACACTACAGTAACCATAAACACTGCGTCCACCAAACAAACATTAACGTTCAACTGTATTGTCCTTCATTATTCAACGCTACAAATATAGCACCATTAATAGAATGCTGTTCTCTACCTATGCATCTGAATGATATACACCATAAACATGAAGATTCAGTGCGACATGCATCATGACCGATTCCCGAATATTCCACATCATTCTGACTCAGAAGATCGTCAGGCGTTTCCAACGTGGAACTTGCATAAGGAGCCCGGAGCAAGGGCTGGCTGAATCTCTTCTCGAAATCGTCAAATCGACAGTGAAGCGTGGGTCTGCGCGTGCAGAATCTGCAGAGTGGGTGCCGAGTCTTGACCTGAGTCGAAACAGTGGGTGTTGGAGGCTTTGCCCATGTGGGAAAGATGACCAGGAGAGACTAGCAGTCTGGGTCCGTCTCATATGAAAGCATAAAGAGGCTTAATGACTCGGCAGCTCAACAGGAGCTTGTGTGGGCCCCTTGGCCTCCATTTCGTGCAGGTGCTCCCCGTTCAGCTCGTGTCTCTCGTGCCTCTCTGATATGCCTTGTTTGATGTCTGTCTTTTCGTCTGTCCTTTCCTCTGCACCGGAGATTGCTTTCCTCCTCCGGATGAAGAGAAAAACTAGCAATGCGATTATGGCCAGTCCGCCCACCGCAGCGCCGACACTGATGCCCGCAATCGCGCCCTTGCTCAATCCATCCTCTGGAGCAGCAGTGGAGCTGGAACCAGGACTCGAACTGGGACTGGCAGTTATAGCGTCGAGACCACAATTGCCGAATGCCGATTGACATCCAGATCCGCAGTAGCTCGAGTTCCCTCCACAGTATCCCTTGCCCGAGCAGCAGTCGCCGTATGTGCTCCCCAAACAAGTGACATTGCTGGTCTTGCTCGAGCCACAGCTGCCTGTCGTGCTGATCGTCTGGACACTTCCGTCATTGCATTCTCCAAAGTCGAGTTGGCACCCTTCAGCGCAGTACGCGGACGTCTCGCCGCAGTATCCTTTTGACGAGCAGCAGTCTCCGAACGTCGAGCCCAGACACGTCGCGCTGGTGTCGGAGTTGGACCCGCAGTTGCCGTCGGTGCTGGTGTTGTTCATGATCCTAGCAAATTGAACAGTTAGAATCGTTCAATACTCTGTAGTAAGGCGAAGAATCGTACAAGAGAGAGTATACATAACAGTCTGCGGGAGAAAAAGGGGCAACAACCACGACCACGCCGTCTCCCAGGGGAATAAATTTATTATCATTCAGGCCCTCCATCACTCAAACGCCGTGCTGTCAATTGATTATTCTTGGAAACGCCCCCAAGAACTGCTGCTGCGCCGGCGGACGGGGCTTCTGGATAGCATCAATACTGATTGGACCAGCGCACGGGGATGCAGAAAACTAAAGTCAAAGAGGGACAAGATTGGCGTGCCAAGTTAAGCTAAACGGAGAAGAATCAAGAAGTCGGTCTCGACTCTCGACTTTGAACGGGCTGAGGCTGTCAACTCATAACCATCAGTCCGGATCCACCGTTGTTTTTACACCTACGGGGTATTTGATTGAATGGAGATAGCACAATCTCTGTCTATTGCATAGGGTCTGAATCCCGAGTGATACCGGCTTGTATGCCATATAGGCATGAATCGATGGGTCGAGCCCATTGGCTGCATCGTAAGACAAACTCCAGGTTAATTTAGTTAAAAAGGCCCACACGAACTCTTCAGGTCTGGCCAGGCGCTACGAGATGGCGAATCCCTGATAGCCAGCTGCTGCTGCTCGCTGGATGCACTCGATGTACCGGCCAATCCCCCCAAAATAGCAGAGAGGCTGCTTCCTGCGATTGGGGATGTTGACGCCCATATACCACGAGTCCGTCTCACTAAACAGCGTGCGCTCTGCAGCAGCCATGACCTCTCGCTTCCATTCTTCCTCTGCCTCTCCTGTCGCTTCGATCCTTTTCAGCCCCCTCGACTGCAGATAGCCAATACAGCTTGCAACCCAGTCACCCTGAATCTCAGCAAGTTGCGGACTGAGTCCAAGCGCCGACGGCGCCTGCGGGCCCATTGGAAAGAACATGTTTGGGAATCCTGCAGTCAACAAGCCCAGCGCAGTCGAGACACCGTTACCATTCGCCGTGACGTCCCACTTGGCCTCGAGTTTAATCCCGTTCACGCCTACAATGTCAATCGCCAGGGCGCTACCAGTCAGCGCATCGAAGCCAGTCGCATAGACCAGAAGGTCAAGCTCATGCAGCGTGGTGGTGCGCACGCCCTGGGCGGTGATTTCCTGGATCGGACACTCGTTGACGTCGACCAGCTCGACGTGCGGCAGGTTGAAGGTTTCGAAATATGACGTCTCGAGCGACGGTCGCTTCGTACCGAAGGCATGCGGTGGTTTTGCAGGGGCAAGCTTCTCAGCGACGGCTGGATCTGAGATACGACGATGGACGCTGTCCCGCCAGAAATTGTACGCTTCTATATTGGCTTCTTGCGACGTGAGAAGATCGGAGTACCCCCCAAACCAGAACGCCAGTCCTCCTCTGTCAAATAGAGATTGGAAGAAGACGTTCCTCGCCTCGGGACTGTCATCAAAAGTAGCTCGCTCCGGGGACGCAAAGAAACCAGTCACCGAGTTGCGCTGCCGAAGCATATCAGGGTAAAAGTCGCGCTTCATCTGCGCCATTTGCTCAGCGGAGTACTGCTTCTGCTGCATGGGCGTTGCAAGATTCGGCGTCTTCTGGAAGACAGTGAGCCGGGAAACATCTGGGCCTAGAGTTTCGATTATCTGCAGCCCGCTTGCTGCGTTCCCAATGACACCGACGCGCTTGTCCTTCCATTCTGCATTGTCAGGCCATGAAGTTGTATGCACTATATTCCGAAACAGTTCCGCCCCTTTGAACTTTGGAATATACGGAACGGTAGAGTATCCCGTACACAGAATGAGATATCGTGTTCTGTAAACACGCCCACCAGAAACAGACACGACCCAGATATTCTCGCCATCATCCCACTCCGCCCTCTGAACCCTCGTCCCAAGAACCATATTCCCCCTCAGCTCCAACCGGTCAGACACCCAAGCAAGGTACGCCTGGATCTCCTTCTGCTCCGGAAACCGCTGCGACCAGCTCCAGTTCCGCCATATATCCGGGTCCGCGAACTCGTACAGCGGGATCTCAGTGTCCACGCGACATCCTGGATAGCGGGTATAGCACCATGTGCCGCCGACATCATCGCATGCATCGATAAGGAGTGCGTTCAGCCCGCGGCGTTTGAGGAGGTGGAGGTTCCAGATGCCGGCCCAGCTGGCGCCGATGACGAGTGCGTCTACTGTACTTGACAGGGCCATTGCAATTGGAACGTAGTCGATAGAGATTAAGAATATGTGGCTTTAGAGGTAGTCCCGGGAAGTGAAGAGTGAGGTTATATAGCGGTGTCGGACGATATAAAGGGAAACCACGCAAAGCACGATCTCCAATCTGGTTGCTCGATCTCCATCCTCCGTTTATTGACCATAGAATAAACTCGATCAGTATATGGCGGTCTAGGTGAATTCATTGTCAGGCGCCAATCTTTGCTCTTAACGTCGCCGTATTAAGCTTCCTTTGTCTGTGAGCCATGACGACTGCAATTCCAAACAAAGAGTGTAACGGTGTCCAAAGCTGGATATGGAAAGGCAGCTTTGGCGAGATTCTGGCGGACTCGATCATCATTACATATTGCCATTTGTGTGGTTCTATCTTTGTAGTGTAAATGCTATATAAATTAATCTCAGTCTAGCAGTGGTCTAGGCACATCCAAGTCACAGCGTGTCCACCTCCTGGGTCACTCACCTAAGCTGACTACTCACCGTATAAAGCTCTAGTCGAATGGCCCGTTGAAGTGGGACGCAAGAATCGCCGTTTCTGGTTCTCACGCAAGTAAGCCTGTTCAATGAACTGCCAGTGCTTGCCGTAAGTCCAGTACAAGGTTCTGTCTCCAGATTAATATCAAGGCCAATCCGCTCAGGAACCCTTCACAATCAGAGAAGCAGACATGATTATTTATATGTTACCAGCTAATTACTTTGGGGTGCGCAAGAAACTCTTAGGGATTATCTCGCCCACTGGAGCTATCCAAGGCAGACCACAGCGATCATAGGTAAATTCCATGCGCCAGTATTCGTCTAGAAAATAAAAGGAGGCGTATACTGACACCACAAAACCTTTACGAAAAGTATTATATAATACTATAGTAAATACTATCTCTTGGATGGGTTCTAGAAATATGCTGTTGTACGTATGTGGGCTTGTGGGTATTCTCCGGATTGCGGGTTTTCTCCGATGGACAATATTCTAGTAGACGTTTAACGCTTGTATATCCACAAGGGCGTCTCCTAAGTAAATACCACTGCTGAAGGTTTACTTCTCCTGTCCAGGATGCCTGCCACCATGTTATCCTCCACAACCCTGCGAGGTGAGTAATAGCTATATCATGCATACATCCTGCTAATTTATGGATTGGTTTACACAGCGATGACGCGCCATCGCATATCCCGTTGCATATACTTCCCTATATCGAATGCGCATCTCACAAAAGCGATTAGAGCCTATCAGACTGCCACTAGCTCATCAAGCAACACCACCCCTATCCAACTCAAAACAGTCAACCCCCAAAACAAGAACGACCGTCTTGTCGCTCAACGCCTGAACCGCCCCGTCTCCCCACATCTGACAATCTACAAATGGCAATACAAGTCCCTGGCATCCATCCTGCACCGGGCAACAGGCATCTTCCTCTCCGGAAGTCTATACGGATTCGCAACTCTATACCTGGTCGGCCCTTCACTGGGTCTACCCGTTGACACGGCCACGGTTGTATCGGCATTCGGCTCCCTGCACCCGGCAGCAAAAGTGGCGCTGAAATTCGGTGTTTCCCTACCATTCACGTACCACTTCTTCAACGGGCTCAAGCATCTCAGCTTCGATCGAGCGTTGTTCATGGGGAGAGAGAGCAGTACGCGCGCGGCGTGGGTGGTGTTGGGTTCGAGTGTTTGTGCTTCGGCCGTTTTGGCATTCTGGCAGTGAGGTAGAACTGTATATAGATCTGTTGACCTTGTATTGAAAGGAAACAGCACTTTATCTAAGAAGCGAACGCGTACACTGTAATTTCAACAGCATACGATAGGACAGAAGGTAGAGGACATGGAAAGACTAGTGGCTGTGAAGCAGTGACTCCAAAGAATACAGTTATTACACGATATGTGCTTTCTACTGAATGCCCTGTCAGACATCTCATTCAACAGTCGGACGACGTGCCATGAACATCGGATCACTCTGGAAACCACAATTAGCACCAATAACTATCAGCTGACTGGTGAGTCTACCATCAAAGCACGTTGGATCGTATTGCTCGAGCAGAGATATAATCCTGTTACGCGTTGGACGAGTCTCATCGAGTTCAGGAAGACAAAGAGCATGGTGCATGGCCGTCTGGCCGCGAGAATCTTTGATATGCATGTCTGCCCCATGTTCCAGAAGTATCTCGACATTTTGAACAAACCCACCCTGTATTGCAAGGTGCAGTGCGGTCACTCCACTCAGCTGGCTGACAGACGAGTCATCAATGTCCTCGAGCTCAGGGCCTGCCTGTACATCATCTATTGCCCGTGCTTTAATGTTCACGTCGATTGTTTCTGATTGAAGAAGCTCGCATAAAACGGATGGAGGTATGCAGTTCCCAGGAGCAGCATGGAGAGCTGCCGTCACGATTTTATCATTGTATTCCCCCAGACATAACCCAAACGAGACATTCGCTCCTCGTTGAACCAGCAGCCGACATATATCCGGTCCTTCGGGATTAACTCCACACATATCAATTGCTGCGCACAGTGGCGTGCGTGAGCCATTTGGGATAAGATCTATGGTAGCTCCCCGGTCAAGCAGGTATTCGACCATCTCCAGATTCCCGGAGTACACAGCCCTAGTGAGAGGAGTCCCTGAACAAGGATTGAATTCAATTTCGCTAGGTTCGTCGTCGGCGTTATACCAGGGCTCCTCCGGTACTTGAACATTGATGTCTGCGCCGGCATCCAGAAGAAGTTCCACGGCTTTGAGGGATTGAACCTCTACAGAGCGGGCCAGGGGCGTTTGGCCGTGGCCATCAGGTGCGTTTGGATCCTCGCTACTGTTTAGAAGGACCGCGAGAACATTGGTGAAGTGGAGCTCGGCGGCAAGATTGAGGCTTGTTATGTCCTGAGGGAAAGTTTGGTTTGACCCCTGGTATATAGTGTACCATGTTTTACAGATCGGCTTGCCCACGGAGCAAAGAGCGATTAGTTCTTCTGTCCACTGGTCATTATCGCCCAGATCTGCTTCCTGGGCGTGGTCGGTCCAATATAGGGCGGCATACCGCAGGAATGGGTGGTTAATATAACCCCTACGCTCATCAGAGCCTTCATCGGCCGTAACCAGATTCTCGGAAAAGCAAGGAAAAGAAAGCAGAGCGATGCTGATGGTTGCCATGAGCTCCTCTGAATCTGCCCGATCGAAGGAATATCTCCACAACCCACTGTCCTCAGTATCGTCTTGATGGAGCAAGAATTCCTTTACCGTTTTGTGAATGAGGAATACGTGCCCGTCCTCGATGGTCACCAAACCACATATATCTTTGATTCTCATTTCGTACAGACCAGGTCTGTCCATTGCAAGCTCTTCATATGAGCAATATCTGGGGTTATCTGCAAGCGCTGTCGCTATCCTGATATCTTCGACGGTCAAAGGTTCCCGGGCTGCCAGGATGATATGTAGGAGTTTCCTTGCCAGGTCCACATTGGTGGATCTCCTCATGATAGCATCGAAAGCGTCAGGCAAACTTAGAGGCAAGGCTTGGATGATATGACGGGCTTCGAGATTGTTAGCCGGCCGCTGGCTGAGTCGGACTTCTTCCATGATCAGTGTGAGCCACAGATATGTCGGATCATCAACTGAATGCAATTGCTGAAGAAGATAACGTGCTGCTTCCCCAGAGAAGCCCCTCTGAGAAGCAAGACCGGAGACTCTGGCGTCGATGACATGGCTAATTTCGTCTCTGATCTTGTCAGATTCATCAGTGTCTGGCAGGTGGACTGCGGGATTCTGCTGTATCAGATCATGAAATTGGGAGTAAATGTCTGAACACGGACGACTGGTCAACAGGAATTTCAACTTAGATTCGCTTTCAGGATTTGAAGCCACCTTAGCCTTCCGGTAGAAAGACGCGATTGCTGTGATGAGAGACGTTCGAGCATCGTCACTGCACTCGTCCATGGCATCCAGCACGCACACAACCTGTCCAACCGCGGAATCGGCAGCAGCTTGACAGAGAATGCTGAACATCTCGTCGAAAAGAGAGAACAGGTGAGTTCCATTGAACCGATAGGCAAACATGGCATGCTCCACCAACGATGGAAACGCAGAGAACAGTTGGTGCAGGATGGCAGCCACCGCACTCTCCGCGCTTCGCTGATACGAAGAGATATCTTTGAAGAAGAAATGGCACACCGCAGCCTGTTCCTGCTGGCTCGAGATAGCGAGGCCCTCGTCGATGAGAGCCCTAGCCAGAACAGACTTGCCCGAGCCAGGTTGTCCAGACAGCCAGAGCAGACCGGGACCTGCACAGTCTCGCCAGTCAATGAACCTCCGATGCTCCAGAAACCACCCTCCTGTCTCTGGGCCTCTTGCGGGAGTCCTGTTCTTCTGGTCCTCGTATGGAGTCGATAGTCGAAACGACTTTATACAATCACGCTCTTTGTCGATCTGACGCCAGATAGTTTGCATCAAGATCTGTCGCATGCCGCGAGTCGGTCTCTCCAAGCCCTCTCGGATTTTATACACGATATAATCGATCTTGCGGTCACTTTCTCTTAAAGCCTGGTCAATCCTGTTCCGATTCAAACTCCGAGCAGACCTGGTACAGTCTCCCTCAAGGTCATTGATTCGTTTCGTCAGCTGCCACTCATTCGCCTCAGGGACACGTGCGTATCGGTGTACCCAATTATTTGAATATTCCACTAATCGGATTTGGAATTCGAAGACGGCCTCATATAGCTCAGCGGTACTATTATTGAAGACTTGCAGAAGGTTGCCTGCCTCCGCATAGCCGTCTGCTTTGATCTGCCCCTTCAATATTCGTAGCCGGTGCAAAGCGGCCGATACAGCCTGTAGACCATCGACAGTCCACTTCTGCTCCGTCGTGTTTACCAATAGCTGAGGCGCGCGTCAGAAAGCAAATAACTAAAAGAATGGGACATACCGGCAAGGAAATACACACGCCAGCCCATGCCAATGTGGCCTGGGGCTCAGCGCTGACGGCGGAGGATACAAAGTCCTTGGCCGCAATCACAATCCTGACAATCTTGTCGAATTCATCAATATTAACGGAACCAAACTGGACCTTCCACTCCACCAAATCAATGTCCTCGAGCGCGTTCTTGGCTATTTGCCAGAGCTCCTCTTGCTGCTTATGTGAGACGGCCGCTAGATACTGACTGTCAGATAGAAGCTCGTTGCAGATTGAGAAACCGACCTAGACTTTGCCCTTGGCCAGATTCACTCTTCGCGCCCTGGGCAAGCAAGATCTGTTCATACTTTTCGATCACGACCGGGTTTTTGCGCCCAGGTATCCTCAGGTACATCGCCATCTGTAGCGGTGCCAGATACCGGCTGCAGGGTATGACTGCTGGAGCCAGAGTCTGCGGTAGTACTATCTGTCGATGGCGACGCTGACGCGACTTTTGCAACTGGGAAGCCGGGGCGATTTAAACTCATCACGGAACGCAGACACACGGGTAGAATAGCTCAGGTATAGATAATAAAGATTATGTATGGCTGTTGGCGGCTGACACCTGGGACCCCTCCGCATATGCGCCGTGATCGTACAGCGCATCGCATAGCTGCAGTTCGCCGACTGGAGGAATCTCACATCATTGTGGTTGGGTTGGCCTGACTGGCTAATCCGGTCTTGGTTAATCTTACCTGCATGGGTGACGTGGCAGTGGGAGATGAACCGGTTCAAGCCCGGGCATAACTTCCTTCATAACTTTGGGCCGGTTAAAAGGAGGTTACACCTTTGACTATACAAGTCCACGGCACAGTTAGTCAGGAGCCAGGGGCGGATCTAGCCAGCAAACTAACGGCAGCGCGCATCGACGGACTCCTCCTGTAACTAAGCAAAGCGACTATAATGGCTTATCTCCCCTTTCAGTATCCGGCGTAGATCGAGCGTAAAGTCCCTCGCGATACCGCCCCGCTTGGATATAGGTATATGCAGGTACGCCCTAGCCAAGGAGACAATTTCCGGGGCATACATCATAATGTCGGCGCGGGCCATTTCATCAGAACTCCAATGATGACTGCATAGTTTCTCCCAAAGGGCTTCCCATCGGTTCAGAGCTGCTTCGAGGGTTGGGAGCATACCTGCCGTGTAGGTATGATTAGAGTGGTAGTTGAACACGATAGGGTGGAATGCTGTCCTGTTAGTTTTATATCTCTTATATAGGAAGGGAGCGTACCACAGGCGAGAATATACATGTCGAAAACTCCAAGATTAGACATCAGAGTTGGGTCGGGCTGCCATTTGTTGCTAGCGATTCTCTGGCTGAGCTCGTTCAACAATGGTGGCTGGCGGAGATTTTGAAGTATTTCTGATCCCCCAATGCTCGAATCGCTCATTATATCAACTGTTCTCGAGTCAGTCGGGAGTTGGAAGGACAGTTCAACGGGCTGGAGGCATGGCGGTTGATTGCAGAACATGACGAAGTAAGTGTCCAGCGCACAGATAAAACCCATAAGTCTGGACAACGTTAATATAAAACTCCACACTTAGAGTACACATACTCACCGACAGCATACTTCCTCTCGAATAAACATAACCCAATCCCCTGTAATCCGATGCCGCGCCCCAGTAAGACACGACGCACGCACAGCAGATATCAAAGCCGGAAACCGCTGGACTCGAATGCGCCGCTGCGTCCGCAGATCAGTGGTAGACTTTTGAATCAGAATCATGCACATTGCGCCCTGGATGCACTGGATCCCTGCGTCGGAGATGTTATCGTGTGAATACTCAGTTCTCCGTGGGCTGTACACCATGTCTTGAAAGATTTCACTCTCAAAGACCGCATCCTCTCCGACGTCACAGAAACCTGCTGCGAGGCTTCCCAGCTCATCTGACTGGCCGCAAACCGCTCCGAGTAACACCATCGGCAGAAGCAAGGGTATGGACGTAGTCTCCAAGTCGAGGCCTGGCAAATAGATAATCGGAGCCCGGGGGTGCACATTTTGAACATACGCGGCAATGCATTGCTGAACATTCGCCGGAGAACAGAACGTATTCACCTGGTCCATATTGAATCCCTGTGAATCTACCTGCAGGTATTCGATGAGCCGCCTAGACGCGACCTGGCACGCCTCCAAGTCAAAAGCCGAGATCTCCCCCATAGACACCGAACTCTGCGAGGGAATACTCCAGAAGCTACTAAGCAGCACATCCCACTCGTTCCCAGCCGAGAGCTCCGGGCCATTAAGCTCCAAGCTCGGGAGGGCGGGATCGAGTATGCTTCCCCGCGAGTCCGATGCCGTAAACTTGGATATAACACGGGCTACATTGCGAGCAGAGCGGGTTTCTGGAGCGGAGAAGCTCTCTAGCAGGGGCAGTGCCGTGGCATTGTCGGTCTCATTTTCAGTATCAACACCAGCTGTTAAGCGTTGATAAGTACAGCGCATTCCCGCCTCCTGGCATAACGAGCATGGAGAACCTCCATTACAGCCGGCTCGGAGTGTAGCACAGCGATCGCACGCTTTGCGCAGTCGACCGGGTGGTTTTCGACCGGGAATGTCTTCGTTCCTGGCATTTGGGCAGGTTTTGTAGTGTCGATACAGGACGTCCCTATACAATATTAGGAGACTGAGACTTCCTTCGATGTCTATATTAACATACTTTCTTGTAAATCCCCGGCCGCAGAAATGACAGTGTACGGCAGATTGGGTATCTAAATCTGTTAGTGTTACTCGGTGGAACTGGGACTGAGGACAGACGACTGGATTCATGGCGCCGGAGATGGCCCTTGGTTGAGAATGTCTTGCGACAGACTGAGCATGAGTGCGATAAGTCTGACATGCTGAGTGTCGATGGGTACAAGATGGAATAATTGGAGGAATAATTGGGAGGGCAGTCATAAGGATTAGTAATCTGCACAAAAGTCACTAGAATAAACATAGTTAGTGACATACTAGTTATGCTCTAATCCAAGCTTAAATGAGCATATTATACTCCAGCAAGTGTAATATTTAAGCAGATATCAAGACAGCTATTGTACATTATACACAAATGCAGTGTTACGTGGACTCTCGCTCTGTATAGCAGGCAAGGTGATAAGCAGGGTCTCCGTACAGACACGGAGAAAGTGCATTGAGGTGCCATTTCTAGCCGCAGATGCAGACGAGCTGCGCATGTCAGACATGCCATGAACTTAATGTCTAGAGACTGAGAATTGCTTGGGGATACGAGTACAGGATTGACGTCTAAAAGTGTGCAAATCGCATAACGATCACTAGTTGATCAATCAATTGGACAAACACGAGGTGGATAAACTTCGGCCAATCCATGCAAATATAAGGATGAGGAGGCCGCTTATACTACCATTATAAGTACACTAATCCAATCCAATTTATACAATTAAACGCGATCGACTGTCCAATCCACAGATGAAAGGCATGCCCTTAAAGGGTTAAAGCTCTCAAACTTGGAGAACCCTGCCAGTTGATATTCGGACGGAGCTAGACGATCAGTCTGTCATAGAAGGTATCATCCAGGTTGACAGGATCGTGCCTTTCATACATGACCCCGCATTCCCCAAGCGTCTTGCCATCAGGCAGCGATTCCTGTCCAATAAGGTCTGGTTCCAGAGACTTCCTGGCAGCGCCGGGGATGATACTTTCTCTCGGGTTGGCACCACGAAGTAGTGAGTGGAGCTATATGATCACCGACTATAAAGAAATGGCCCTGTACAGTCCGACTAGCTCGAGGCCGGATTGCTGGGATCCATCAATCACAGTCCAGTTTGCCTCGAGCCGCCCAAGTGAACGGATCGTGTCCGAAGATCCGGAGTCGCATCCGATCAGGTCAGCAAAGTCAGGAATGCCAATTTTGTAGCAAGAGTCAGGATCTGCGACCAATACATGCAGTTAATCGCGTTGGAAAGCGTTGCCTCGGAGAACAAACCCTTGCGGATACCGGTGGGTATTATCCAGAGCCGTAGGGAGGGTAAATTAATGTCTTATTGCAGTGGGTAAGCAGGGAGACAGGTAATGAGGCGGATGCAGTGGATGTATAAGATTTCCGCCAGAGTGGATGCCCAGTTCATGCAGGCGTCTTCATCAGGACATCATGGGGCCATCGCCCTGCACGATGCGGCGATCTGGCTCTGTTGATTTGCAATTGCGCCTGCTGCTCCACTGGGATGATTGGCTGCGACGATCGCGACGGCTGAGTGGCTTTGGATATCGCCTGCTTCTGTTCCTCCAGATCGAAGGTTCTTTCAGCTCGGGCTTTGCTGTGCGACGCTGTGGCAATTGTCCTCGCTGCATTCAGGCCGATTGGGCATGCCGTGTGCCATGCGTCGTGACTGACATCTCCATCCTGTGGCGAGATTCGCCCAGCAAGGGCTCCTTGCGGCCCTTGCTTCTTCTGGTGGCTTGGTGATGTTCGCAGAGGATCTTCTGACTAGTGACCCTCCGCTCATTTCCTTCAGGATCAAAAGTCTTAAAAGTCTTAAATCTCCTGGGACATGCCCTTTTCCCTGCGCAGCTCTCGCATCCCACCGCCACCATGACTGTTACCCCCGAGACCACTGAAACGCAGAGTCTGCTGGAGCGCCAGCCCACAGAGCACAGGGAGAGTCCACGGTCATGGTCGACTCCGAAAAAGGCTGCCATTCTGGGCGTGGTGTCTTTTGCTGTCTTCAACGAGTGAGTCAAGACAGGCCTTTCAAGACAGAAGCCAGGCTAATCCATATCATCAGTGCCGTTGGAACCGGCATCGTCAACCCAGGCGCATCCCAGATCGTCCGTGAATTCCAGATAACAAACCCCGCCGTCATTCCGTTCCTCATCTCCGTCCATGTCATCGGGATGGCCATCGGGCCCCTGATCGTATCCCCGGCAAGCGAACTATGGGGCCGCTGTCCGCTCATGCACGTTTCCAACATCCTGCTCATGGCTTCCCTGGCCATGGGTGCATTGAGCACTAATATAACAACACTCCTGGTCGCGCGTGTGATCACAGGAATGGCGGGCTGCATTCCGATTGTCCTGGAAGGCGGGTTTATAGCCGATTTGGTGTCGGCAGAGAAACGGGGGAAGATCATAGCTATCTGGGCTTTGGCACCGGTGTCGGTATGTTTGGATCTTTCAAGTGAATTCCTGTTGCTGATTAGAATTAGGGAAGTGCTATCGGTAGGCTGACAATCCTACGACATCGGTATAATTGCTGACTGGTTAGGTCCGATTGTCGCAGGTGAATTGACACTTCGCCTTGGATGGAGGTCTGCATTCTGGGCCATGTCCATCGTGGTAAGACTCTTGCAGCGTTGTTTATATACTCTTGCTAATGTACCAGGCCGCCATCCAAACCATCGTTGCCATGTTCATCCTCAGAGAGACCTCCGACCCCTCCGTCCTTCGAAAGCCCGCCAAATCAGAAGGCTCTGGATCGAATCGCTGGGGCGCATTCGTGACAGCCTTTGCCCGGCCTGTTAAGCTTGCGACGCTGTCCCCGGTGGTCATCCTCTCTGCGTTGAAGATGAGCATGGCATTCGTCATATTCTACATCCTCATGTCCGACCTGCCCGTTCTATTCGGCGACAAATACGACTTCGACTCGTCCCAGATCGGATACTGCTACATCAGTCCCACCATCGGAGCCGTATTCGGATTCACCATCCTCGGCGGCCTGGCCGATCGCGTCTTCCAGAAACGCACCGTCAAACGAGGCATGAGCAAGCCCCAGGACCGCCTAGCCATCATGAGTTTCGAAGTCCTCCTCATCGCCATTGGGATTCTCGCGTACGGCTGGTCCGCACAAGCCCACATGCACTGGATAGTCCCTCTCCTGGGCGCAAATCTCACCATGGTCGGATCGTCCGGAGTCGTCGTCTCCCTGCAGCAATATCTAACGGATTACTTTGGCCCACACGTCCCCGGGGCGATCGCAGTGTGCACGGTCCTGCGAAGTGTCCTGGGTTCTGCCCTGCCTTCTACCATCCCGGCGTTATTTAGCAGACTAGGGTATGGATGGGGAGGCAGTGTCCTTTCCGCTGCTGTTCTGCTCTTCTGTCCTATAACCTCTCTCCTTAATCGCTTCGAGGGGTACTATGAGAACGCCCAGATGTATTAACAACCTTTGACCTTCATTGTCATCCAAAATAATAATGTCATAGTATCTAAACTAATAATCTATTCAAATGGGTTTGCAGGCAATCCAAGAATGTACCGTTCATATAACTAGTCCAGCATATTCAGTTCAGTATCGTAGACGCACTCATTACCCCTCCAGGGGGTGTGCTTCCATCTGCACCAATCCCCTCCTTGTATAGAGTTCATGCGCGAGCCAGCGTATTAGGACGACGCTGGGGACAAGGATAAGCAAGGAATCAGGCAGGGAGGAAGGCAAGAATGTAAGATTGCGATTATGTCTGATTGCTTACGAATGTTCAACAATGATCCTAGCGAGTGTAAGCGATATCTTCCACTCTACAAACAAGGGTTGGACACAGAGAACCGTCGCTTATTTATACTCCGCTGGAGTTTTCATGGCGTCTATCAACAAGAACAATAGAATCATAGGAACGTAAGAGATATCTATATTATCGCTTTATGTTCCGTTGATAGTCAAGTGGTTGCATGTTCATGTGAAAAGAATCAACCTCGGCTGTCTTGAGTGTTGAGTGACCGCGAACTTCTCCATTATCTTCCTTTCATTAAGTATTCCAACTCAACACATCACAATGCCAGACCCTACCCTCCTTAAAGTCGCCGGCTACGGCTCCATTATTGTCTCGCTCCTGCACGCGGTCAGTCCTCACTACCTGCACAGCTGCACTGGACCCGACTGACCCTCCCAGGCCTCTGGGCGCAAATTCCAGCGTTTGCGTGAATTCCAAACCCTCCCAGATGTCGCATACACATTCAGCATGAGCGCCTGGTACCAGGGCAGCGGCTACCTCATCCTAGCCGGTATATCCTCTGACCCAATACTAGCTATCGTTACTAACGCTGACAGGCCTGCTGAATTTCCAATGGGCGCAGGATCCCAGTCTTCTGGAGCAGCCCCTGGGCCGGGCCATGGCTTCTGTGCTTTCGGTAATTGCCTGGTCGGCCTCGGGGTGGTATCTGTTCAGGGGCCTTACGGTTGACGGGGTTATTATAGCGGCTGCTGGGCTGTTTCAAGCGTGGGCGGCATTGAAATGAGTCGGGGGATAAGGATGGACAAAGTAATCTTATATACAATCTCCATCACTTAGGAGTATTGTTGTATTAAAGCTTAGATATAGTGAGAACTTCCTGAAGAGCTTAACGTCAGGCTTCCTCTCAGACCATCCTGCATGCTGCATTTCAAGCCTTAGCATAACCGAATCTCATTGTCTATACTCATTGACATGTCTATTCAACATCTGCCTTGCTTCCAGACAGTTACTACGTAGCCGTACTTCGGAAACAAAGTGAGGGAGTTCCGAGCCTCCCTATAATAAGGTTGTACTTACTGCATTGAGCTGTGATATTATGTCCTGTCAGTATACTCTTAGGCTAGCCCTTCCCCGGCAGAGTGCGGAAACACACCCTCTACCGCTGGACATGGGTACCCTCAATCGGCTCTACTAGAATGAATTGCCGATGAACCGCTATCCCCCCCAGTATGAACATATTACGCCCTGTCATAGCGTTGAGGATTCTCGGCATTTCATACGGTTAGCACCACAATCTGGACACCACCGACGAGGTCTGAGCGTGTTTACTCCAACTGGTAGATGTAGGAGAGTCTATTGGTCCAAGTAGCCTGTATTTGGAGTCGGCGGAATTAGCCCGCGGGTCATTGATGCTTGGTGAGCTTGTAGGGCATAAATTGGAGAACCAAGATTGGGACGCCAAGTATAAGAGGGTCATTTCCCCGGAGTCCCATGCTGTTGTGTAGTACATCTATCTTAATAAGGCCTACATCATGAAGCCGTATCTGCAGGCCATCTATCTCGCTGCTGTCGGTGTCAGTGCTGCACAAGAGACAGCCAAATGGCCTCTACAGTCATTCAAAAGCAGCCCCCTCCAAGCACCATACATGAACGTCACCAAGTACGGACAGACAGAGCCTGGCTACCTCTTTATCTCACCGCATGACATCCTACGTGAGACAGGATATCCCACAATATACGCCGACGACGGGCAACTCGTCTGGCGGGGACCGCAGATGAACATCTCCGCGTACCAGCCGCAGATACTGGACGGCGAACCAGTCCTTACCTACTGGAACGGATACCTATTCGACGGCTTCGGCTTCGGCGGGATTAGTATTCTAAACAGTTCCTACGACGAGATATACCGTGTTACCCTGCCTGGAAAAGATCACAAGTTCTCAACCGTCGCCGACCCGCAGACATTCGAGTCCTATATCGACATCCACGAGAGCCAAATTACCAATCAAGGCACTATCCTCGTTACAGCGGTGAATATCACCCAGATAGACCTGAGTTCAATCGGCGGGCCAAGGGACGGCTGGGTGCAGGATGGCCTCTTCTACGAGATCGATATCAGGACAAACGAGGTCCTCTTCCGCTGGAGCACAGTCGAACATCTCTCCGAGGTCCCATTGTCAGATATCGTCCTGCCTCTTGACGATTCTGGACAGAACAAGACTACACCATTCGAATACCCACACCTGAACTCGGTTGCAAAATACGGCGACTCATACCTCGTCTCTTCACGGTTCATGTGCACCCTCTTCTTCATCGACAAACACGGTAACGTAACCTGGCATCTACACGTACGTGAGCCATAACCCAACCATTCAAGCTCTAACAAACCAAACAGGGCCAGAAAGGCGGCTCCTTCACACTCACCCCCGAAGCAACGTTCTGCTTCCAGCACGACGCGCGCTTCATCTCGCAAACCGACGAAAGAATCACACTCCAACTACATAACAACGAAAACGCAGATTACACCAGCGACACCAAGATCACCACCGGCCTGATTCTCTCGCTCGATCTGAAGGAGAACACTGCATCCGCTGTACAGAGGTTCTGGGACGCAGAGGAGCCCGTATTCTCCCATTCACAGGGTAGTTACCAGAATCTAAGCAACGGGCATGTGTTGCTCCAGCACGGGGCGACTCCGAAACTCGAGGAGTATGACGAGGATGGTGCGTTGGTGATGAGGGCGCGGTTTGGGTATGATGAGACTTTGCAGTCGTATCGGGGTTACAGAACACCCTGGGTTGGGCGTCCCAGGACCGTTCCTGATGTGGTTGCTTGTGTTGAGAAAGGCAAGACAGTTGTATATGTGAGCTGGAATGGGGCGACGGATGTGCAGTCGTGGAGGGTTACGGCGCGGTCAGACTTCGAAGAGGCGAGAACTGTTCCTAAGAATGGCTTCGAAACGGAGATTCGGCTGGATATTATGCCTAAGAAGGTGCTGGTGGAGGCTGTTGGGGGTGTTGGTGATGGGACAAAGTCTGAGGTCACTGTTGGGGATGGCTGTTAACAGGTAATATAAATAAGCCATACGAAATTGAATATATATCTAAAGCCCTGTACTAGGCTACACCTTATAGTTAGAAGTGAAGTCTACTTGGAGGCATTAGAATCTTTATTAAATTCTATTGACCATATTCAGCAACTAGACGAAAGCAACATGAAGAATAAATCACCGCCTCTTCTCCTTTGAAGGCCCTGCACCCGACGGAGGCGTGGAACCATCACGAGGCCTCTTGGACATCTGGGCAGGGGGAGTCCGCGGCGCAGACACCGAAGAGCTGCTCGTCGAGGAGGGACTGCTGGTTGGCATACGCCCATTATCACGGCCCAGCCCCCGTCCCCGTTGCCTCGCTGTCATGCGCACCGGCTGATACGAGTTGCCGTAGTACCTGGCGTCCTGCGTCAGTCCAATATCCGGGGCAAACCACCACGGTCCAGGTTGTGCCCCTGTATGGCCGGAACCAGGCTGAGGGCTTGGAGATGCCGACTGTTCACGGCTCGAACTACCCTGTGGCGAAGCGGATAAAGGCGAGGCACGGTGACCCGGTCCTGATATCTGAGTCGGGGGATTATGCCCATCCAGTCCGAAGATATTAGCCATCGGCGAACCACCACGATGCCGAGGAGGAGAGGGCGGGGGCGGACCACCAAACCCCCACCCTACAGAGGGAGGCGGAGTTGTAAAACGGCCCCTGCCTAGGCCTGGGGATGGCGAGGCAGAGCTGTGCGAGGGCTGCGAGAGCGGTGATGACTTGTTCCCTCCACGTCCAGCGGGGGATCCCGAGGGGGAGCGAGATGGAGTCCGTTTGGATCGGGACGAGCCTGGAGTTCCTGGCATTTTGAAGATATGCTTTTGTATATGTGTCAGTTTGTAACTTGTACTTTTTGATCCTATGTCAGTAGATGGACGATGTATTTATATTCGTGTCTAACACATATTTTGTTATGTGAATTCTCCATCTTTGTTAAAGATACTATGAAAGAGTGCATACGGGCATTGGTGTTATCTATGCTGTGAAGAGCTGCCTCATGAAGGCTTTGTTACAATCATTATGATACTATTGTTCTGAATAGGACCAGCTGCACATGCTGGCCTAGCCCAGTCTATTGACAGTCGAACAAGGTGATTCAAAGCAATCCTAGAGTGATTGAAGTATCTGTTCAAGGATGCCTAAACACCTCCTGTGGGGGCCATCAACAGCATAAAGATAAGCTTCCATTGACTGATCCCTTTACTATATTCCTTGCCAGACATCGGCGACAATCTCGGGATCAATAGCAACAACCAAAGGAGTATGATTGATACCGCTGTCTATTGTCCTATACGGTTAGGGCTGTGAATCAAGAGAGTCCAGCATCATATCTACAGAGTAAATGGGACATGCATAACAGATTGGACAATATTAACGTATTTCCCGGGTCCACCGTAGTTCCCGGGTCCGCCGGAGAACCTCAAAATTTCCAACGCGTCTACCACCCACTAAAGTCAACCACCCACCATGCCACGAAAACCGCGTAAAACAAAGCAAGAATTAATAGAACAGAAGGGCAGGATTAAATGCGCGATTCGCGATTTAAAAAACGGAAAAATCTCTAATATTGAGTAAGCTATACATGTCTATAACCTACCTCCCCAAACCCTACGTGATCGGTTAAAGGGACACCCTTCTCGAACAGAACTCCGCAACTATAATCACAGGCTATCTAAGCACCAGGAGGAGGTACTAATAGGATAGATAGTATCTTTAGATATCCGTGATATATCTCCTAGGCTCTTCCAGGTACAGGAGATAGTATAAATTATACTAGATACTTAATTCTTAACTCTATCCTGACTGATTAGAAAGAACTAGGTTACTAAGTTTACTAAACAGCACCCGGAGGTTAAAACAAGGTTCACTAGAAAGATTAATTATTAGAGAGTACTTTATAAAGATCCTAAAGTTATTAGTTAATAGTTTAATAAGATATAGAAGGTTAAAGATTAGTAGAAGATCCAGGATAAAGATATCTATAATTTTAATAAAACTGGGTTCGCTATAGGTCTTATTATAATAATAAAGATGGTTTCTAGAGCAGAAATGCCTGGTAAATTATAGCTTATACAGCTAGGGAATCGCGAATAGATTACCACTATTAAATATATTAATTCAAGGGGGTGATCAGTATTCTCTACTATTATCTTCAAGGGCAAGGTCTATATTAAGGGATGGTTTGATAAAGCAGGGATCCTATATAAATAGAGGATTAAATTAAGTCCTAATAGATAGATCTCTAATATAATTAGCCTTTGCTAGCTTTAAAAAGTCTTTATTCCGGCTATAAATAAGTGTATCAGGGGAGAGTATTAACTACTGGTTCTGGATAGGCATAAAAGTTATCTCATACCTGAATTTAACCAGACATGTAAAGAAAATAATATTATATCTATCTGCATGCCTGCTTATTTATCTTATCTTCTTTAGCCTTTAGATGTTGATTATTTTACATTCTTGAAAAGGGTGTATAGTAAACTTATTAAGCAGAAAGGGCGCCTGGGATATAACTATATTAATAAGCTAGATTTCTTAAAGGCTTATCTAACAGCTTATAAAGAGATCTTTACTATAGAGAATATTTAAAGCGGATTCAGAGTAACTGGAATAATCCTCTTCAATTCCTATGCAGTAATAAATAAGTTAAGCTTAAGTATGGTGGTTAAAACCCCCCCTTCTAGTAGAGGGAGTGATTTAATCCCTTCTTCCCAGCTCTATATATCTTATATAGTTTGTTAAATATATTAAAAAGCTTCCTTAGTTAAGAAGCTTTTTAGAAATAGGTCTAGAAGTTTCTTATCTTTCTTAAAGCGAGTGCTAGACAAGTTTATAAAGGACTATAAAATAGCTATTTACAATACTGGCTTACTAGTAAGGGAAAACTACAATCTCTGCTCAGCTATAAAGAATGATAGGTAAAAAAAAGAGTCATTCTAAATACCAGATGACTCCTATAACTGGCCTATCAATTCAGGAAGGCAGGGATCTTATTTTACTAAGGAATGAGCTACTAAATAAAGAGGAAGGTGGTTCTGGTACTTCTGCTCCGGAAACTTTGGATAGGCCTAAACGCGCCCCACCAACATATTCAGAATATAATATCCAGGGCTATACAAGGGTCAGATGTCCTAATCATCAGAATATTTAGTTTATTTAATTTGAATCTCTTTTTGTTGCTGTATAGAGGTCCAGAGTTGAGCAAGCATAGTTTTTGGAGGCGGGCCCCCGGCGGACCCGGGAACTACGGTGGACCCGGGAAATACGTTATCTAATTCAGCCGTAACTAACAAATTAGCGTAATAAGTAGTCAAGGTATTGCTAGTGCTGGCTTTCGCTGCACTGCCACCGTGATCAAAACTTACATCTCAACAGTCAACACCTGAATTTCAAAGTCATGAATATTCAGAGCCCGTTCAAAGAATTGCCCCAAGATTGCTGGGCTTGTATTCTGGACTACCTTTCGCCCGACGATTTCCTGTCTCTGTCCACGACATGTAAGGACCTGCACGCGTCGACGCAGCATCTGCTTTATCGGGAAATCTCCTGGAAATGGAAAGCTCTTCCTCTACGGCGACTGCTCTGCCTTTTGCGAACTATTCTTGGTAGACCAGGTTTGGCATCCTCCGTCCGCCGTCTAAGTCTTTTGTCAGTCAAAGCCAAATGGCCCAATCCCTATAAAGCCGGCTGGGTCGATCCTGGACAGGACATGGACTGGAGTGAATCGTCTGATTTCCAAAACACTACTGAAAAGGCTGCTGGTATTATAAGAACAGCCGAGTTTCCTGATGCTGAAGAGTGGATTGATGCTCTGTATAATGGCCATTTCCATGCCTTTGCCGCTGTGCTGATCTCTCAGCTGCGGAACATTCAATCTCTGCAGCTCGACTTTTCTTTTGTTTGGAAGGGTGGGTTTCCTGGAAGATTGGTTAGGCATGCTGTATTTTCAAGTAGCAGATATCTATCATCATTCGAGTCCCTTCAGATGGTCGACTACGGTGGGAACGTGCCTCGTCCAGTGAAAAGGTACAGCGAGCACGATGTTGAAGGCTATCAGCAGCCGGATGACTTTTCGACTCCTTGCAACTGTGCCCAGTTCATGGTCTGGTTCTATCTTCCCTCTATCCATCGGTTAGAAATATGGCTACGCGATGTTGAGGAGCTCAAGGCCGCCCCCCCTCATCTGAGCCATTTGGAAAGTCTTATTCTTGCCCGGTCAACGATCTCCGAGCAGGACGTTCCATTTCTACTGACTCGCACGAAAAATCTGAAAAACCTCCACCTTGGGCTATGTCACGAGTGGGAAAAGCAGCCTTTCTATGAGTACAGCGACTGTCTAGCCGAGGGGTTACTGTCCATCAGAGATACCGTCGAGAGGCTTTCAATTGGACTTGACTACCACCCATGCATACACGGGGGAATCGACGAAGACTTGGAAAAAGATGAATCCAGGGCAGTGCTGCATGGCATATTCGCACAGTTCTCTCGTCTCCAAACACTTGAAGTGCCGACGGCTCTGCTTTTCGGATTCGACACCATCGAAGCAGACCTCGACAACTGCTCGATCCTGCCAAAGACCCTCGTCGATCTGGTCTTGCGGTTTGACTTGGATAATCTCTGGTGGTTCTACTGGGAGACTTGGAGTGTTCAGGACTTTGGCGCGAGTATTATGCGGAATTTGCCGGATTTCCCTCACCTGCGCTGCATCTTGAGCCGGTCACACAAGCGATATTTCCGCCATGTTCGACCAGAACAGGGTTGGCAGATGCATCAAATGTTCAAGGAACATGGGATTAACTTTAACGTTGTGGTGGATTCTCTCGGCGCTGGTCTCTGGAGTTCGGGTGGAAGTGTGAAACTGTATCAATAGAAGGTACTGGTATTACTGGTAATATAGGTAATACTGGTAATTACGTACCGGTATCTTGGCGTGTTGTCTGTCAAACTTCGCGAATTCCCAGCATTCAACACATTATTCCCACAATGCCCTCTCTCGGCAGCCTCAGCCCCGAGATCATCGATCTCATCGCATGGCAGCTGTTTATTCTGAGTATTGGCGGTGAGCCATTGGCTCCCTATGCAACAATATCCCGCGCATTCCAGGTCGCCGTGGAGAGGTTTACCTTCGGCAGGGTCTACGTATCCGGGGATAACAACAACCGCCAGCTGTGCGCGATCGGCGCGCACTCATGGCGCAGAAAAGCGCTGCGGTCACTTATATATGCAGTCCCTCTGCCTCCATATCCATCTTCGCGTCGCTACTGCAAAGAATGGCGCAGGGAGCACGAGGCCAACCTTGCTGCGTTCCACGAAGGCGTGACGGCGCTCTGGAAGGAACTCTCCACCTGGAAAGACAAGACCTCCTTGATCGAGCTCCAGCTAGGTGCCCAATCTAGTACGGACGAGTACGACGACGAGGGATGGCACGAAGGATACGAGGACTCTCGGTGGCTGTACCCCGACCACAGTCTCAGTATTGATAGCCAAAAGACAGCGCTCCCTACGTTGGACTGTGTCAGTAGCTTCGTGATTGATGGTGGCCGGCGCATCCATCCGACCACGTTGAAAGATATCTTCCTGACTTTGCCGAATCTGCGCGAGCTAAACCTGACACTACCGTCTGTGCATGCTCGCTATAAAGCGTCGCGGGCAGAGTACAGGGCCGAATTGGCTAAAGCGCTGGAGGCTCCCACGCTGCAGAGATTAGAGACCCTATCCCTGTCCATGCAAGAGACTGCGCCGGGAAACCATGACTTCAACATAGCGCTCGGGGAAGACCCGTCCTACCCAAACGGGGATGTACTAGGCCATGCCATACGCAAGCTAGCCCAAAACAGCCTGCGTATACTCAATCTAGACGGCCCATGCATGGTCTCGCCCGCACTATGGAGCGGACACGATGCAGAATTCCCGTACCTCACTGAGCTGGTAGTGCGCATGGCAATTGTTACTTACGACGGGCGATGGTATTACACAGGGGACCCTGCAGAAATTGTCGCCGAAGAGCTGGACCCAGAGGATGAATTGGACATAGGAGTCGACGTAGAGTCTGAAACCGAGTCCGTCAACCCAGAGGTATACGACGAGGAAATCGACGGGGAGCGCGCTGCATTCTTTAATGGCGACATCCCCTACTATCCCTGGAGAAGAAGGCCAGACCCTAATATGTACGACCCGTTGGTTCGAAGCCTAGCAGAAGCGGCCCTGCGTATGCCGCGGCTGAAGTTTCTGAGTGTCGGGACCCAAGGCAGCGGAGGATATAAACGAGACCGCGATGTCGACGTTAGCCTTTGTTCCCCGGGGTTCTCCACCGATGTTGTGATGCGGCTGCGGGACACTGGCGAATTTAAAGATTGGAGATGGGTTATCAACCTGGGGCTCAACGTGGCGTGGACTGTGCCAGCTGATATACAGGAGACGATGAAGAAGCGGGTGGGTGACGACGGCAGGGTTCTCATACGAAGGACAGAAAGGTAGTCCATCAGGTATAATCAGTATTGACTGTCGCTGGCCGTTAAATACATTTTAAATGGCCTAAATGCATATTCAGTCTGCCACTCTCTCCAAGTATACTCCCTGTCGGCACATCGGCTATTGACCATTTGCCGACATGCAGCCCTGAAACAGAATAAATGCGGAGAAGTCTCCAATTGATTATTATAATATTATCACGCATGGTGCCTCTAATTTATTATTATCATATGGCTGTAGCTTCGTACCTCTCCATCCATCATGTTTCGCCATCTTCTGTTTATTTCCCTGGCAGCGGCCACAAACCTCTACGCTACTCACTACAACGGCAACATCTACTCTCTTTCTCTCAATGGAAGCTCGCTGTCAATCACTTCATCGTTGAAAACATGCGGCGATCCCAGCTGGCTGACATTCGACTCGCCAACGCGCACGCTCTACTGCTCCGACCACGCAGGTGACGATATTGTCAACGGATCATTGAGCTCATACGCAGTCGACAGCAATGGCAGACTGACGGAGCTTGCTACAGTTGCCGACGTAGGGGCTGCCGTCCACAGTGCCATGTATACCGGCGGGGGAGATAAATTCTTAGCTGTTGCCCATTAGTAGGTAATCCCATCTTGAACCATATTGCAGACTAACGCTGTCAGCGGCGGGTCTGCCCTGTCCACATTCAGACTCCCTATACGACCGGACGACGAGGCCGTGCAGGTCTTTCGCTATACACTGTCCGAACCGGGTCCCGATTCTAGACAGGACGCACCGCACCCGCACCAGGTGATCCTCGATCCAACGGGCGCATTTCTTCTCGTTCCCGATCTAGGCGCAGACCAGGTCCGGGTGTATGCCATTGACAAGGCCTCTGGGCATCTGAATGCGTGTCCTTCTATCAACTACACCGCCGGCAGCGGCCCACGACACGGGCTGTTCTGGAGATCAGAACCACACTCCAGGAATCCAGTAACCATGCTATATACCGTCAGCGAACTAGGCGGACATTTCAACGCATTCACCGTCTCCTACCCACCCGGCTGTGCCGTATTCAAAGAAACCCAGTCCTTCATCCCATACCCAGGCGGACAGCTACCAGGAAACTCCACGCTATCCGAACTCCGCATGCAGGGAAACTCCCTCTACGCTTCAGTCCGATTCGACCAGGGCTTCGCTCCAAACGACTCCCTTGCGACTTTGGTACAGTCACCCAACGGGACAGTGCAATTCAGCGAGATTACCTCGTCGTATGGCAGTATCCCGCGCACGTTCGCTATAAACAGGAATGGCACGCTGCTGGCGGTTGGGAACCAGGCTTCGTCGAATGTCGCTATTATCGTGAGGGATCCGTCGAGTGGGAGGCTTGGTAAATTGGTTGCGAGCTTGCAGGTGGGAGAGCCGGGGGAGGCGAGTAATTCGTCGTCGGGGCTGAGTAGTATTATCTGGGAGTAGCTGCTTTCTCTGATGAGGGATAGTATACGTGCAATAATTATCTATCTAGGTTAGAGCGTGGATGACTGGATGTATATATGACAAGCGGTCCCTATTAACCGGTCGACCAGGACTGAAACTAGCTGAAATAAGACGTTGAGTTAAGGTTAAGTCTGTTTGCTCTGCGTCTTACAACGTGTAGTTGCATCTGCAGTTGGCTGTCGCTATCCGAGTTACACAGCGGACTCGGGAGCCGACAGTAACACGTTTCTCAACGTATGGATGGGTGGTGAAAGTGTAATAATCTGACATCCTTAGGTAAACGATCACGTTGGGAAAGCATACGAGATGAGTGATGATGAAATGCAAGCCATAGTCTGACATTATTTATGTTAGCCATTCAGCTACACGGTCCTGTCCACGGGCGTGGCAGTGCTAGTTATAAGACAAGAGTGCACGGACTCGCGGGTATCGCGGAACAGACAGCTTGCGAGACCCTGGAGGAGCTGGGGAGGTGGGCTGACAGCGATCGGGGATCCTGGCGTATATTTAATTGTTAAGGAAGCAATAATGGATTGTGTCCAGTTACGACAAGGCCGGCTATAATGCCCAGCCTTGTGCGAGTGTGGCGGCCACTATCAGGGCTTGTCACCACCACGTGCGCTGCTCTCACCAGCCAAGATGCTTGGGCTTCATCTGATGTTCTTGGAATTTTGCTCCAGGTCTTTATTAAAACGATCGGGCAGAGACCCATCAAGCTGCCATCGACCATGTCTGCCATCAACCGAGCCTATGGCCATCCTCCACCAGTATGACTATATTTTCGCGGTGACCACTATCTTCGCGTTCCTGGATGCCTGGAACATAGGTACATACTCTCTTCAACCAGTCGTCTCTTTTCCACCAGCGCCCACTGACTCGCGTAGGAGCCAACGATGTAGCCAACTCGTTCGCCTCGTCGGTCTCGTCGCGGTCCCTGACGCTCAAGCAGGCGATGCTGCTCGCCGCCTGCATGGAGTTCGCAGGGTCCGTCAGCGTCGGCTCACGAGTCGCCGAAACCGTGCGAGCGAAGATTATCAACCCTCACCTGTACGACGCTGAACCGGCCGTGCTCATGCTCGCCATGATGTGCACCATCATCGGGTCCTCCACCTTTTTGACCATCGCGACCCGCTTCGGACTGCCGGTTAGCACGACGCACTCGATCATCGGCGGCCTGGTCGGCGCGGGCACGGCCTCGGTTGGGATAAAGCAGATACACTGGGGCTGGCGGGGGGTTGCGCAGGTCTTTGCGGCCTGGGGAATTGCTCCTGGGATAGCAGGGCTACTTGGGGCTGGCATGTTCCTGGTCACGAAGCATTTCGTCTTGTCCAGCAAGTACGCCGTGCATCGAGCGCTCTTCTCCATCCCGATCTACTCCTTCTTTGCGATCGGGGGATTAACCAGTACGCTACCCGAGTGCATTACTAAATGAAGCTAACAAAGCAGTGCTCATCGTGTGGAAGGGCATCCAGCTCGACGTCGAGCCAAACGGCATGCAAGTCGCCGTCTCCGTGATATCCGTCGCAACCGGCTGTGTGATCCTGCAAATCCTCTTCCTCCTGCCCTACCTCTGGCGCCGCGTCATGAACGAAGACTGGCAGCTGAAATGGTACGATGTCTGGCGCGGGCCTTTCCTGCTATCCCGCCCTCTGCCTAATCCCCCACCAGCCGGACGCAGCAGCCTGAATATCAAAGACTACTACCGGGGCCACCTCACGCAAGACGAGCTCAAGTGCCTGCGCGCCTCAGAACACCTCCTCCAATCCATCCAAACAACAGGCTACAACGACCCAGAACGACTAGACGGACCTACCCAGCCAACCGGACTCGTCGACGGCGTCCCTCCCCGACCTCCCGGCCCCTGGACAAGCTGGCCCGTCCTCTGGTGGTCCATCCAACGGGTTTTATACCACGGCCTCGAACAAGACGTAATCCAAGCCCAGAAGCGGCAAACCGTCTTAACCTGGGACATCCAGGACATGCACGCGCGGGCCTCGCGCTACGACAACAGAGCCGAATACATGTATAGCTCGCTGCAGATCTTAACCGCAGCAACAGCGTCCTTCGTGCACGGGGCCAACGACGTCGCAAACGCCATCGCCCCGTTCGCAACAACCTACCTCGTCTGGCAGAGCGGGGAGATCAGGAGCCAAGTCCCTGTGCCGACATGGGTGCTGTACGTTTAACCTACACCTCAGTCTAGTCCAGTGCTGACATGGGTAGATGCTTCGGCGGCGGGGCCATTGTGCTCGGCCTCATGACATATGGATACCATCTCATGCGCAATCTGGGAAACAGACTAACCCTGATGTCGCCGTCGCGCGGGTTCTGCATGGAACTCAGCAGCGCCTTGACTATCTTGATCGCGACGCGGTTGAGACTGCCTGTGTCTACGGTATCTCCCCTCCTCGTCCTCTTCCCTGGGGCTCTTTGCTAAGTAATACAGACACAATGTATAGCCGGTGCCTCGATCGGGGTTGGTCTAGCGAATGGCGACTGGCGCTGCATCAATATGCGCCTCGTTGCGTGGATCTACTTTGGCTGGGTGATTACGGTGCCTGTGACGGCGCTGTTGGCGGGCATGTTGATGGGATTGATTCTGAATGCGCCGCGGTGGCCATCATAACACCATAACTAACTATTCCTTAGTGACGCTGACAAAATATCCTGTCTGCCAAGAAAGTTCAGTAGACTCGTAAGACTGTTGCATGCATATACGAGGTGTGATGTAATGAGGGGCATCCAACTCTCCCCATTTCAACCTTCCCAGTCCATCACACAACAACATCTCAGAATATCCGTACATCGCAATGACTTCCACTGTTGTTGGCAGCTGTTACTGTGGCAAGACTCGCTACGAAACAACAGCCCCCATCTACGGCCTCTCCTACTGCTACTGCACAATCTGCCAGCTCGTGCACGGCGCCCCCTTCGCGCCCTTCGTGAACGTCAAAAGCGAGCACTTCCACTGGATCGAGAAAACGTCACTCGTGGAGCTGAGACTCACCGATTTCGCGGCAAGAACTGTCTGCAGCAATTGTCATGCGCCGCTGACAATGGTCTACAATAAACGGCCGCAGGAGACAGGGATTTGTGCTGTCACGGTGAAGCAGTCTGCGGCGCCGTTTCCCGAGCTGGAGTGTCATATCTTTGTCGAGACGAAGCCGGAGTGGTATAGGATTCTGGATGATAAGCCGCAGGATATGGGTGTTCCGGAGGATATGAAGCAGTATTTAACTTGATATCAGTCTTCTTAAGATACGAATATGATGACATCACGGCATCGTCACCCTAACCCATATAGAGCAGTGTAATGAGCAGTGTAGAGTAGACACCTTCATAGTTCGCAATGTATGAAGTACAGCTGTATGAAGTAGAGCATGTCTGAGCTGTCTGAAGTACAGCCAGTACGGCCAGTCCTGCTGGCCGTGTGGAACTTCTCGTCGTCGTGGTTCCTCGCTCCCCAAGGCGTGGCCATCATCGCGGCCATCCTGCACCAGCTGCACTACCAATTCGACGCGCTGCCCATTCTCGCCAAAATCGTCTGGATATACGCAATCGTGCTCCTCGGGCTCAGCCTCGCGATCTACATCACCCGCGCAGTTCTCTACCCAAAGCACGTCCTACACCAAATCCGCACCCGCGTCGTCGAAGCCTCCTGCCTCTCCAGCATCCCCATCGCCTTCACCTCGATAATCCAAATGATATCCCTGCAATACAGCGGCTCCGCCGACCTCGTCGCCTACATCCTCTGGTGGATCTCCACCGCCCTCTCCATAACCAGCGTCATCGGCGTGCCCTACCTGCAACTAAAACTCCAACCCGCGGGCCTCGAACACATCCCCCCAGCCTTCCTCCTCCCGATGATCTCAATCCTCACCTCCGCCGCCGGAGGAGGCACAATCTGCGAAAACAGCAGCTTAAGCACCCGCCTCCGCGTCCCCGCCATCATCATCTCATACATGGAACTCGGCGCGGGCATGGCCCTCACCATCTGCGTCGACGCCTGCATCATGTACCACCACTTCGACCAGGAATCTCCCGTGCGCGACAACGCATACCAGGACATGGTTCTCTGCGGGCCCTTCGGACAAGCCAGTTTCGCACTCCACATCCTAGGCGACGCAGTGCTGCACAGTTTCGGGGAATATAACCGCGGCAGGCTACTGACGAGCCAAGCGGCGGTACCAATATCTGCGGTAAGCCAGTTTGCGGGGGTGATGGCGTGGGGATTCTCGACGTTTTGGTGGCTCTTTGCGATTCTGAGTATTGTCTATACATTGCATGTGCAGAGTGGGGGGTGGAGGAAGGTGTCGTTTTCTTTGACGGCGTGGGCGCTGATATTTCCGTGGGTGAGTTACCCAATAATTATTGAGGGTTTAATTAATTATTTTAGGGCGTGTATACGAATGCAGCGGTGCAGATGGGAAAAGAGATGGACTCGTCGGCGTTTGATGTGTGGTCGACGGCGCTGCTGTTGATTCTGGTGGTGATTTGGATTGTGGTCAATATATTGACCATCAAGGGGATTATCACGGGGAAGATCTTTGGGCTGGAGAATGGGTGGAAAGTGCCCAAGAGCGAGCATTCTGTATAACTGTATTGTATGTATAAATACACAATAATAATGCTGTATTTGTATTTAGAGCCGAGGGCCGATCCGAAGTGGAGATACACAGAAGACTTTATAACCTCCACCCGATCAGAGGACTATCTGAGACTGGTCAGATCTGGATGAGATGGACCGCAAACGCAAACGCCTGTCCTTCGCATGTAACCACTGCCGGGTTAAAAAAACACGATGCGACGAGCAGCAGCCTTCTTGTCGCAACTGCCGCCTCGCCGGGGTGCAGTGCATCACCACCGACAAGAGACGCGGCGCAGTCGTGACGCATCGCCGACGGTCTACAGCAGACACACCAGAGTCGCAAAGTAATACAATTAATACCCCAGTCTCATCATCGCCATTGCCATCCAGGGACAGACAGTCGCAGTGCTGGGACCGGTCTGGCTGGCGCAGCGGACGGCTCCCGATGATGCCCCGGTTCGTCGGGGGATGCATGTTCGAGATTATGACCGAGTGGCTTGATCTTGCTTTCTATCGACTGCGCATTCCTGCTCCTTATCCAGCTTTACCTGCAGCTGCCGGCTCTCAATCGGCCCCTGGTTCTGCACCACCCCTGCCTCCACCAGCCGATATGCGCATCCTCGGACAGAACGTTCACCAAACACTCTGCTCTATATTCCCATTTCTCTCTGACGATCATATCACGCAGATCTGCGAGCTGCCTGACTACCCCTCCAATCAAGCACTCGCCTACCTCGTCGCGAGCGGCTGTATGACGGACTCGCAGGCAATATCGCCATACATCAACCACTGCAACACACTCCTCGGGCATATCGTCGCAGAACGAACCCTCCACTCAGTGCAGGCCATCTTCCTCTTCTCCATCGTCCTCCGAAGCAGCGACCAGATTACCTGGGCCTGGGACATCCTCGCCTTAGGTATCTCCATGGCCCAGTCTATCGGACTTAACCAGACGCCAACAGACGAACCCGACACCGAACGGTCCAATATCTGGTGGTGCATGTACGTCTTCGAAAGGATCCTCGCCTTCGAAAGCGGACGCGTATCCACGATCTGGGACAGCGATCTATGCCGTCAGCCAGCACAGATCATCCCCGCGGAAAAGTATAAATGGGCATGCATAAGTCTGGCGAATACACTACACGAAATGCAGGACCGTGCAGCCAGTGCATGGCGCCGCGAGGAGTGGCTTCCCCAGAGCGTCGACGAGGCAATCGAGGAGAAGGTCCGGACTGGTGGTGAACTGGCCATGTTGCTAGATGGATGGTGGATTAATTTACCAACTGAGTTTCAGTACGTCCATATACTATCTGCATTTACGTGCTATACTATTTGGTTTACATACTAACTGAATAGGCCCGGAACAGCGTCTGTATCAGGGTCAATCTCGCAGCAATCTGCATTCCTGTCTTTCTACTACCACTACGCGTAAGACTCCATCCCCATATCTCGAAACAAACTAACAAACCAGTCTCATCCTGCTCAACCGCAGCGTGCTCCTGATCGAACCATCCGAAATCCACGAGGTAATCGAGCGCTACGGCACAGACAAGCCGTGGAAAGCACGCCTCTCCAGCGGGGCAAGTATCTGCGTCGAGTCTGCACGAGAAATGATCAAGCTCACTGTTCGAATGGTCGACTCGGGATCCCCATCGTATTTATCTACATTGACCTCGCCACTGCCGGCGGTATATGTGCTTGCTGTGCATATCCTGCGGGAACGGCGGTCTCTTCTGGTGAGGGCCGATTTTGAAGTATGAATCAGTCTCTCTCCTGGTTTACTATGAGTGCTAATCGTGTAGCTCATGAAAGCTGGGATGGCGATAATCAGGCGACATGGTGGACAAAAAGTGGACGGTGTCTTACCAGCCCTGGAAGGATATACAGAGGAGTGTCTACAAGGACAGGTACCACTGCCATTTGGCTCGCCTTTAAGCACGGAGCCGATGAATAGCTGGAGTCTTTCCACACTCGACTGGGCAGGCTGGGACTGGAATAACCTAAGCCATTTATTCGAGAATAGCGAGTAACTATAGTTTACGGGTCAGACAAACGGCAACACCAAATGGCTATCATACTCGCCCCCAACATGGACCCAATGCAAGCCTTTATTCCTGACATGGTCAGTTGTGCCGAAATTCGAAATCCCCTGGTAATGCCCGCTGATGCGAAGTTGTAGACTCTCGCCGGCTTCATACTCCACCCCCATCCCCCAGATCCCTATATCTAGCCGGGTAACCGTGCCGGGCGCGATCTTCTCTTCTTTCTCGTGCGGATGGAAAGGCCAGTGCGGGTGCATGGACTTAGACTCGTCAATAGCGCGGTGCGAGGCTCGAAGAATACCCGTTGGGCCTTGGTACAGGATAACCTCTGTGCGCTGGTCTTGTGGAATTTCGTCAATAGACGACACGGGCAGGCCTTTCCATGGGATATTGAGGTTGAACATTAACTCCCCCGATGCAGATAGCTTGCTTAACACGATGAACACGTCCATGTCGTTGTAGTCGTCGCAGCGCATGTAGAGAACGGCCTTAGGTATGCCTACCAGCTGCGTGCGCTGGGGGAAGGTGTACGTGAACTTGGCCATGTCCGCTGGGTCTTCTGAATTGTAAGAGACCGTTTCTGAAGTGGATGGCTGGTCCAGTAGCGAACCACCTTTATCAAGGTATACCTTACGATAGACCGTGCGAGGCAAGGGAAAGTCCGGCTCGACGATGTTGGCTATCGGGGTGCTCTCGCCATACCGCAGAATCGCCATCCTGACGCGAGGAGTATCCTCCCACCCATTCTGCACGTTCTTTAAATACCGATCGAAGAAGCTAAGCAGCTCAACGGTCGCCTCTGGATTCCCCCAGATATCGTACCACTCCTGGTACGGATGCCAGCGCAGCCATTTATGCGGCGACTGCACCTCCAGCCAGCCTCGAATCGCACCCATGCCGTGCATCGTATTCGTCCAGGTCCCGGTGATATAAGTCGGGATGTTAATCTTCCTCATATCAGGCCGCTTGTCATTCCACCAGTCCGACGCAAGCGGATGCTGCTGGTACATCTTGCGAAAGCTCTCCATCCCACCCCGTCCACGCAGCATATACTTGACAATCAGCCTGTCAAACAAATCCCCACCATAGATCCCCCCTCGCGCAAACTGCTCCCTGTAGAGATCTCCACAGCCCTCCCAGGGCGCAATCGCCTTCAACGACGGCGGCTGCAGCGCCGCAATAAACCACTGGATGATAGCGAGGTGCGAGTTCCCCGCCATGCCAACACTCCCATTACACCACTCCTGCCGTCCAATCCATTCAATCACATCATACCCATCCTCTGCTTCCTGCGTACCCATGGTAACCATGCAGCCCTGGGAGTCGCCCGTCCCGCGCGAATCCACATTCACAATCGCATACCCCCTTGGCACAAACTCCGCCGGATCAGGTGCCTCGAATTTCTCCAGCCCGCTCAGCGTTCCAGCTGGGATACCTAGGTTCCACGGCGTCATTAACTGCAGTGACGCGACGCCGTTGAACTTCTTCCCGAATGGGCCCCAGCAGACGATGGCTGGTGTTGACCGGGCAGATGCAGCTGGAGGCCGATAAATATCCGCGTACAGCGTACACCCGTCTCTAACCACAATAGCAACATCGTGATCAGCTTGGATATCGCATGGTAAAGCGCGCCTTCCAGCTGCAGTTCTGTGGCCTTGCGGTAGGATCTCGGTGCGTGGGTTGAGCCCTTGGTACCCTCCGTGGCCGATTTCAGGGGGCTGCAGCTCTTCGATTGGGATGTTGGTGTTGAATGTAACAGGCATTTTGATTTTCCTTTTTGTGTATGTCTACTATGGCGTGGATGTGTGCTGTTATATTTACATGTCCACCGGTTCGGTTCGCTCCGGTTCGGCTCGCGGCTCCACCAACTCACGTCGATCAACCTGCCAGTAAGAGTAAAGCTATTGACTGTTTCCGGGGTATAAAGGCGGGGATGAGCTGTGCTGTAATGCTAGCTTCACCATCAAAATGGACAAAGGCGAGGCAATACACGAGGAAATCATCAGCTCCGCACCAGGGGACGTCGAACTCCTCAGGGGGAGCGACACTATTCTGATCCCAACTCCATCAGCAGATCCAAAAGGTAGGTCAGCTCCAGCGGTATATAAGTACAGCAGGCTAATGAGTAGACCCCCTGAACCTCCCTCCGTGGCGAAAATGGGCCCTTCTCATACTCGTCTCCGCATACAGCTGCACGTCCGTCGTTCTGTGCTCTGGAATGGGCCCTATCTTCTCCGTCATCCAGCAGCAGTATCCAGGGGAGGAAGAGCGCGCAAATGACCTCCTGACATACCCGACATTGTTCATGGGGATTGGGAATCTCATCAGTATGCCATTCGCTCTTAGCTGTGGCCGCAGACCTGTCTTCCTTGCTTCAATGGTGCTTCTCATAGCAACGGGGATCTGGTGCGCCTGTTCTCAAAGTCTGGGGAGCCACATAGCAGGCCGCAATATTATGTCCCTGGCGGCTGGACAAAGCGAGGCGCTATCGCCGGCGATTATCCAGGAAATTCACTTCCTGCATGAGCGTGGACGCAGACTTGCCTGGTTTATCTTTATCCAGAATGTGACAGCTGGCGTGTTCTTCGTGGTGTCGACGTATATGGTTGCGGCGTGGGGATGGAGATGGTGGTATGGGTTCTTCGCCATTATGAACGCCGTCGTCTTTCTGCTCTCTGTGGTCTTTGTATCGGAGTCGTCGTTTGAACGGTCTGCCACTGATATGCGCGGTGAAACCAGCAAGCCAGGGAATCCCCTCAAGACAGACCCCAATTCAGAGTCTCGTTCAGCATACGGAACAGTGCTCGACATGGAGCAGGGCCCACGAACATGGCGACACGATCTTGCCCTGTCGGTGATCAAACCACGCTGGCGGGATATCCCCATCTTCTACAAACACGTCCTCCAAGGCGTCTGCATCCCCATCACGCTCTGGCTCCTGCTCCTAAACGGCGCCTTCCTCGGCGTCTACGTCTTCCAGTCCGCAACATTCTCCACCATCCTCCTCGCACCCCCCTACAACTTCGCCTTCACCTCTCTCGGCTCCGTCCAGGCCGGCCAAATCGTCAGCTGCATCATCTTCCTCCCCCTCCTCGGCTACGGCAGCGACCTGACAATCCGCACATTCACAAAGCGCAACAGCGGCCTGTACAAACCCGAATACCGTCTCCCTGTACTCACAATCCCCGCCACCGTCGGCATAATCTGCGGCATCATCTACGGCCAGGCCGCATCTTCCCCAGAAAGCTGGAACGCCAGCGCAATTGTCGTCGCCTACAACGCGAGTTTCTTCGCCTTCCTAGGCGCTAATATCGTCGGGATAACCTACGCCGTGGATAGTTTCCCATTACGTGCGGCGCCCTTTCTGGTGGTTATCTGTGCGGGGAGGGGCATTATCTCGTTTGGACTTAGTTATGCGACTCTGCCGGCTGTAAGGGATATTGGGTATGATATGACGATGGTGGTGGAGATGGTGATCTGTGCTGTGTTGGCGGTGGTTGCGGTTCCGATGTTTTTCTTTGGGGGGAGGATTAGATTGTTTGTTAGTCGATGGGTTGGTGTATAATCATTTGGATCGTTGTTGGTGTTATTTGTATTTAGGGCTGTTATCTATGGAGACAATACAAAGCATCAACCACATTAAACTACTATATTCTGTCACTCTTGATGAAAGCTCGATGTGTAAATACTGTATTAGTATTTAGATCCTACAAGTAACCTTGTGTCGAAATAACACTATCCATATCCATTCTCGGCTCCACCCCATACTCCTCAGATGTGGACATCCGACAGACAAAGTTGCACCCCGCATCCCTAGCGGCTAGCAAGTTAGGCTGGTATGAGACTAACAGGTTAGCCTGATATCAGATAACCGACTTCAACCGAACCGGGCCAAACCGAGCCGGGCCGGATTGTATAGAATCATGAACACTGGATATAAAACAGTCAAGCTTCCATACACATGTCACCATTGATTCAAAGAGTATACATACAATGTCTACCACCACTACGACTATGACTACTACTACTGCTCCCCCCGGACGCGTCTTCTCCCACGGCACAGACGTGCACTATGGAGACTTCCGCGACGACCTCCTCCACAACGGCTTCGCAGTAGTTAAAAACGCCGTCCCTCGCGACCGGGCCCTGAAATACGCTGACGAGATCTACGACTGGCTCGAAGGATTGTACGCCCGCCCCCTTTACATTCCATACATACTTCAACTCGAAGACACCCGCTGACAATACACATATACAGCAACCTAGGATTCAACCGCAACGACCCCAGCACAATCCACAAAGACCACCTCCCCGACATCAACGAAAAGGGAATGTGTCTCGGCTACGCGGTATCCCACGAATCCTTCACCTGGGCCGTGCGTCAAGAGCCAGGCGTCGTGCGCGCCTTCGAAGCCGTCTACGACACCCGCGACCTCATCGTGTCCTTCGACTCGGTGAATATCGGCTTCCCGAACCGGACGGACGTAAAGCCCAACACGCCCTGGCCGCATCAGGACCAGGATCCTCAGAAGCCCGGGTTTCGGTGCTTGCAGGGGTTGGTGAATTTGCTGCCGAATGGGCCGCAGGATGGCGGGTTGATTGTTTGTAAGGGGGCGCATTTGCTCAGTGAGGAGTTTCATGAGGCGTTTAAGGATGAGGAGCCTATTTGGTCTTGGTACTTCCATTCTATATATGCCCTCTTGACTGGTGATGTATGCTGATGGTTATAGGACGAAGGAGTGGTACGGCTTCACGGACGCCGGGAGGAAATGGTTAGAGGATAAAGGCTGCGAGTGGATAAAGGTCACCGCTGAGCCGGGTGATCTCCTACTTTGTACGTCGTTGTCTACCTTATAATGATAAATACTAATTGACAGGGGACTCGCGCACGCCTCACTACAATCTCTCGTCAAAGACATCGCAGCCGCGATTCTGCGTGTATACGTGCTACATGCCGGTCGAAGACGCCACCGAGGAGCAGCTCCTGACAAAGAAGATGGCGTTTGAAGGTATGTCTGTCTAAGTATGCCCTTGAACCCAGCTGACCTTTAGAAACCAAAATGACGACCCACTGGCCGAATGCCATGCATGTTGTTGACCTGCCGGTCTACCGCAACGGGGAGGCAGACCCGTATAACCGGGCGAAACCGCGGAAGCCAGTGCAGCTGACGGAGAGGGGATTCAGGTTGACGGGCATTCCGTACCTCAAGGCCAGTGCATAGCAGATCGTTTAGCTTTGTTGTATTATTCCTGGGAATGTATCTGGATGTTGGAACACAGCTGGTATCCCTTAATCTAGATAAACCTTCAAAGTTCGTATATACTACAGGCCGGCGAGTAAAATGATCTCGCGTCGGTTGGGTTTCGATGAAACTTCTCCCAATCGCCAGGGTCCGGGATGGCGTTGGACAGACCACCTATTTCACGCCCAGCATGCACTAACTACTGGTTTGGTGCTTCACGGGTTCCTCCACAGCTCCATTGTCAGCTATCTTCCCCTCTCTGATCCTCCGCGCAAAAATCGAAAAACATATCCAGCCCCAAAGCCCCCTTAGGAGAATCGCACCCAAACCGGCATACAACCCTCCAATCACCCAGCCAGGAATATCTGGCATCGCCGTCACCCATCCGAGCAGAATCGCAAGCGCTAGCATAAACAATGCATGCACGTACGTCCATGTTCGAGCAAAGAGCATACTTCCGTATGACTCGGTACCATGAGCCAATTGCCACAGTGATCCGTCAACGCCAGCTGGAAGAGCGTGTCCATTGCCGTCGAGGGTTTCTATGGTCGGTGGTCTGAAGATAGTGGTGATGCCATGCCCGCACAGGGTCGAACCAGGAGGATCCGATGCACCTCGTGGTCGTGGAAGAGATGATGTTGAATCCGCTGTCGAAGCAGGGCGCGAAGCGGTACATTCAGTAACAGTCATTGCTTCCACTGCATCCGGCGAACCAGATACTTCCATTCGACTTTCTTGTAGGCCTTTGACACGGTCTCGATAATCTGCCATTGATATCAGCTCTTGTCGTCAAGCGTGTAACACTGCAGCGACCAACCATATATACTCTCAGCTGCGGCGAAGAAAGGAAGCACCAGCAGCACAAGGGACACAATCTGGCCGTAGCCCATCGCATACGATCTCCAGATAGAGCGCCCACGTCAGCTCTGTTCGAAAATACATCGGTAATCCCGTAAATGTTCCCAGAGAGAAGCCACAGCATCCTCCACGTAAAGCTGTCGTGGCACTCGTAGAATGCCCAGACTTCCGCAAGTGCTAAAGCCCTGAACCTTTGATTCCTCAAGCTCATATCCGCGCGAGCGGCCTGTCGAGCCTTATACCGCAGCCACTGTCTCCTGACTCTCTGTTTTTGTGAAGGCGTCTTGTACTTATGAGCGAGGTGGTCGTGGCATTTATCTTTCGTTTCGGCAATATCGCCGACCGAGTCCGAGTTCGCACTGGCGGCATCGTGTTTAGCACCGTGGCGAGGCTTTGAGTACAAGAGTTGAATGACTTCGCAAGTGCTGTATATGATGAAATACAACACCAAAAGCCGCATTGCAAAGAACAACCAGTTGTAATACACGTAGTGCCAGCCAAGCCCAAAGTCCTTGACAGCGCAGCGAAAGTAGACATGCTGATCAAACTGCCAGGTCTCTGAGAGCTGCAGCACCAGTAGTGCAACAAGCAGGACCGCCGCCGCCCCCATAGCCACGCACCTCAATGCTTTGGTGACATGATGGTCTTGCATTCTTCGGACCAGCAGTGGAATCAGTGCAAGGTGGACGGTTGACGCCAGGCATCCCAACGCCACCACAACGTTGACAGAGTAGAGGATGATGTCGCGATATCTTGCAAAGGCCGCAATCAAAATAGCTATTTCCGAGGCGAGGACCTGGTCGCTAATGGAGATCATGAACGACTGAAACGCTTCCAGGCGCTCTTCGCTTGCTTCACCCCGTTCGATACCTGCTCTCGTTGACATGCCCAAGGCTCTCCCAGCTGCATTCAGCATGGTGCGCAAAACCCGGCAAATAACCTCATCTACTTCATTCGTGAGTTCTTCCGGGACAGAATAAGTGATAAATGCAGCAATGGTTGTGAGAAGCGCCATTAATGCAGTCGCAGTAAAGCTTGCGATAGCCTGGACGAGAAATCAGAAACCAACCGTCCCTGAATATCACAGGGGAAGCTTACGCCTGGACCAACAATATCGGCATCAAACTCCACGTTGCCGATATCCACCTGGTGTTTTTGCCACGCTGAAGAGCAGTTCATTTGCATGTTGGTTCGGGAAGGTCACAGAAGGAACGGAAAAGTGAGGATGACGGTCAAGGGGAGCGTAAAGATGACATTTTTAATGACAAGGCTCTGCCAGCCGTGCCAGCCTTGCAGCGCACATCACTGACAATCAGGGCTCCAATTCGAGCCCAATCACCCGGCCTGGCCTATAATAGCATTATTGTAGTCACATCCCTGTCTAATGACTTTTATTGAACAGTGTGTGGCCACGCGAGCGTCACTGATCGCGAAGACATCGTATAGCGAGGCTGCGAACACCCGTAGGTTGGTCAAGAAACTCCACGGAAAATAGCTTGTTTCTGTCTAACGACTTGCTTGTATCACCAAAATGACGAATATCGGCTGTGCTACCTAAAGAATTGAGTAGGTCTTTGGTGTGAGGCTTGCTACATGCCGAGAAGGACCTTATCTGGATTCCGCAGCGATATTGTTATGTTGCGATATCGCAGCTAACTCTGTTTTACTAGTACCGCGGTCGACAGCATCGGCTGACCGAAGGATCACTTAGTAATTCCAGCGTCCGTGCAAAGTTTATAATTATAAATACCGGCAGTCCCATCGTTTAATCCTCTAAACAACCACCTGCCAACATGTCTCGTATCGCCATCCCCGTTATACTCTGCGGCCGCACCGCCGCCGTAGGTCGACCCGTCTCGCAACTACTTCGACCAGACTATGAAGGTATATCGAATATCCTCCTGTCTACTACTAACTAACAAAACAGTAATCCATTTCATAACATCACCGGAGAGCGCACACGCTGACCTCCCGCTCCTCCTCGCCGGTCGCGACCCGCAGACCGCCGCGCCCAACGACATCGGCACGCACAACTACACCCAGCCCCCGCGCGCCGTGATCTTCGGGCGCGGGTTCGCTCCTGATTTCGTGCAGGAGCTGAAGAAGGCGTACGCCGATCGTAGCCAGGAACCTGTCGCCTGGGTAGCAGGCGACCCGGCCAAGGTGCCGACCGGTATCCCGGGGCCGGGATATGCGGAGGAAACGGTGAATTCACTGAAGGGTGTACTGGCGGGGTGGAAGGGGGAAGATGATATTGTATTGTACTAGGTCAAGCCAGCGTAGTGAATAGTAAATGAATCGTGGTAATATATGCTAAGAGCGCTGTGGGTTTCTCCTCACGACATCAGACCCAGATGCTGTTCGAAAGACAGAAGTCGAGGATGGCATCTGGTGGAGAGTCACCGGTTCTCTCGCAGCAGTTTGCTGTTTCTTCGATCGCTCCGTAATCCAAGGAAGGAAATTAAAGACGAAGCCGCAGATAAAAACACCAATCCACAGCACCAGCTCGGTTCCGTATATCACCATGCCCAGGATATCTATCTGCGACTCAAACACTGCATATGTAAGCAGTAGTTAAGTCCAAGTCAACAGTAACATACCAATGGATACGAGCGAGAATAAATCACCAGCGGCATCGATCCCTACAAAAATAAAGCTGATTCCGCGCACGGTGCGGTGGACATATATATCCCAATAGTGTCGCAGCACACCGGCAGCAAGAAAGCAGGCGCTGAGAACAGCCATCAGAATCATCGGGCATTCAAGACCCCGGCCTTTGGCGGCGCGCAGGGCAAAAATCAACCCAGCCTCGACACCTCCCAGTATCACAAGAAGAGACATGACCGCGGCCGCGCATCTCGAAATTGAGTATTTCTACGATGAAAATCATAAGAATCTGTTATCATCCAACGGTTCAACTCACCTTTCCGTAGTAAAGACACTGCGCCCAGGTGACGAGGCTGAGAAAAGTCAGGATTTGGGCTTGGACCCGCAGCGCCACATTCAGCTCCTCCACGATATTGTAGACGCCAAGCGGCACACCGGCGATGGCCCACAGCATCATCATGGACGCCTGAAGACCCTCGGTGTCATGGCGCCGATAATTGATGAAGATCTGAGGCAGAAGCTGAGGAGAGTCAGCCAGGCAACGGTGCGGTGGTAAGATTCCGGTCTCACCTGGACGGACCAGCAGACCTGAACTTGTTAGTCAAAGTCAGTTAACAAGGGAAAATACTTACTGCGCCGGTGGTGCCAAGGACGTTGGCTGCGATGGGAACATCCATGGTGTTGATGCTGCAGTCAGTCAGTCAGCGGCGGAAGTCAAGCGGCGCTTTGTCAGCAGTCACCAAGCAATCGTCCATGACCAATCACAGTGGTCAACAACCGAGGGTTCCAGTCTGGCAAAGTAGAAAGTTACTCGAGTCATTCTTGAGTTAAGATAGACATCCATCCAATTACATACAATAACACTTGAATCAACACGTAGTGTTTGGCGGGGTTCATACGCAGCAGTGGATCTCGTTTGCGCCGCGAAGGTTTAACCAAACCTTGAAGATGGCAATCTCCGCAGCCAAATCTACTCCCGCTTGTATAGCGCCCTATGCTCAATTACTCAGCTGAAATTAGGTGTGGGGTTTGCACGTGTAATGGGATGATCCTTATTTACAATGTGGCTGAACCGCGACGATGGAGTCTGGACGAACAGATCAAGCCTCGGGACTGTCCAGAGATGACATTCTGGCGAGAAGTGATAGGTTGATCAACGGGCCACATCCATACAAACACCGAGGAAATTGCACTTCCAATTACACTTCCAATTATGCCGTGAACGTGAAGCAAAAGCATCCCATTATGTCTCGTCCAGTTGCATTCAAAGCCTAGCTAGCCGGATAAGATGAAGCATATATTAGCCACGAAACTACCTTCTACAGCCTAGAAAGCAGTTGGGCCATAGGCATATTATCGTTTGAGAATTGTTTCTATTCCGGAGGGAATCGGTGATCTGCAACTGGGGTTTTAAGTTCGGACCCTGATATCGTGGCCCCACCAGCAATTTAAGAACAACAACAAAGAACTGAAGGACAGGCAAAACAAAAGAAAAGAAATAGGCATTGGACGAGTCGGGAAGGGTTCAACTAGTTATCCCTTTTCCATAGCTTGCACCGTATGGTCATTTTCTTAACTAGGTGGATGGCATCTTGTATCGGGGATTGCATTGATCATGATCGCCAACGACATCCGAGACTATAATGCCACTAAACAGAGCTATACTCTTTTCAAGTGCTCTCTACCGTGTAGTCTGTCGAACTAAAAATATACATCTCCATCCTAGACCCTGATGTGGGGATGTCCAAACACCACCGCAAGCTGTCGGTGTCGGCACCGTCCCAACATGCCGGAAGGGTCCACCAGCTCCGTTTAAAACAAGACCGCACTCTCTAGTCAATGATTCCTGGACCCTTGTCTTTGTCGGTTAACGTTGAATTGTGATTCTTACCCTCATACTCCTGTCAACCGTGCTCTCGAAGCATTGCTTGAGATGTTTGGTAAACAATGAACGGAAACCCGGTCAATCGTTTCTATGCTTTACCCAGTGTTCATATCGAAAAGCATGGCAGCACCGTGACTTGCCAGCAACTTCAAGGCCATAGAACCGGACATGGCTTTCACTCTGCCAGACCTCCAATCCGACAAAATGTCAAGGCCATTGCCGGATCAATAGGGTCCTGGAAAAGTCATATTCGGTCTAATAAACAACGTCCATCACCCAATAATAGTGGCTTTCCTAGCGTTGAACCGTGGAAATCAGTCAGGCAATCATCGGAAGGCACTCCCAGGAAATCAATGGAACCACGCTCATCACGAATCCACCTGTCACGAAGTAACGACCGCTTAATGGCCTGCGACTGCCCATATCCAGAGCAAGGACCCCTTTGCGTGGTCCCATCAGCCGTCACAACAGTCACTGGTGGTGATATCAACGCCGCACTCCAGAAGACGACCTCGTCGCACAGGGTTATGGAATGGGCAAGTGGGCTTGAGAAGCAGGCTATGAATATCATACAAAACCCTTCTCTTCTCTATACTGGCACATTTACTGCATATTCTGATCCAATCACGTCACCGAGAGACCGTCATCTGGAACGGGGAGATGATGTTGACCGTTCAACGACAATTTCAAGCCTGGGAGAAACCGCCACCACTGTTCAGTGCTCTTATACAATAGCGACTGAAGAAATACCTCCCGATACCGCTCACAAAATGGTTCCCCCAAAGTCCAATGTTTCTCAACCACCCAAGGATTGCCTAATATCAAAGCCTCTGCCACATGCACCTGAACGGGCAAAGCAGAACCGCATTGAAGCTCTCGAGCTGAAGAAGAGGGACCTAGCTCAACGCAGGCAGTCTACAGAAAAGGCCATATACGCTATAATGTGGAGTCCACAGCCAGACTCCGTCCTTTACGACATGAATGCAAGAGAAGAGACCAAGAAGACTACCACGAGGCTCAACTCCGAGCTCGATTCCGTCAGGAGGGAAGAGCATGAAGTCGGCTTGAGCCTTGTCCGAGCATTGAAACTGCAGGATGAGAAAAGCTGTTCTGGAGAGGGTACCAGCCTCTGGGTTAATCGAATGGCTCGTTAAACGCTACCTTGATCTACGCCGTGATGATTATTTCCTTGCCATTCTTACCATTCTTATCAACTTCTCTCATTTATTTCTTTTGTATTTTGTTGCGCACTCAGGCACTTCTTTACTTTGGCTCGTGTCATCGATACTTTGAGACCTCATGTGTATGCTCCTTTAAAGCTTCTTAGTATATAATTCTTAATTCTAATTAATTACTACGTTAGCTTCCCCGTATATCCCGTACGCCGCGGTGCGGGTCGTTCTGTGGTTCCTGCTGTTGCTGCTGTTGCACGAGGCAAAAATATTCCTAGACATTCTGCTCCGTGGGCAGTTGTTGGTATCAGACATGAGCAGCAGAGAAATCGACAGTTGTCACAAAGCCATCTCTTTGCTCTTGAGTCGGGCTGGATTGATCGATCGCGCGCCCTGATCAACCATATTCCTGTCGAAGTCATTTTATCGTTTCCTGCTATTTGACCTATCGCAGCAAGTACACCCAACCGGCGAGGAGCAGCCAATATAGTCAATATACTGAAGGTAATGGAGTAGTTGAGAGGAGATGCTGAATAACCAAGGGCTGTGGAGAATGCACAGTAATTGAGAAAGGCGGTGGAGTTTGGGGGGTTGTTTGTTTCCGGGCACTTAAAACATTTATACGTCCTGTGACACCATCACTGAATGAACCGACATCTTCTTCCGCCAACTGAAACAAACTCATCGCAGGCCCATGGATTCCGTGACGGATCAAATGGGAAATTTGCCATACGCAAAGGGTATCCCCGTGGAGGATGCAAAGCAGGTGCTTCGCGACAAAGTGGCTGAAGCGTCACGGGAAGAGTCTGTAGTGTTCTTAGGTGCTTTGGAAGGGTTCAAACGATTCGCTCAAACTCAGTTCGAAGTTCCTGATACCCCCGACTCTGACGGATGTCTCATTGAGTATGGTATCTCGGAAGCCTCTAGGGGGTCCGAGTTCTGTGTTCACCTGGTGCGACAGTTCGAGCAACTCTACATGGATGGCGACCACGAGAAATACATACAGACCTCTTGTGATATGATCTTTCTTCTTGATGAGCAGCTCAAAACATTGGGGGACCGGGTCCAGTGGTGGTTTCGAAGCAGCGGAGACGACTTCAACTCATGGTGGACGGAGCAGACCTCATCCTCTTGGATGCAACTTCTCTCTCAACGCGCACCCAAGTCCATCGATTTTGTCCATGAAGTAGTCTGACCTCGCGAACGGTTGACCTATGGGACTATTTAGCTGAATGTCAATTTGACTTCAACCCCTCGCTATAAAACGGCTTGAACCTCTTCTGATTACATTCTCAAACCTATTCCGCGAGTGTAATTCAAACATTATGAGTCGTGACAAGTTGCTTGGTCAGATCCAGGTTTAGGATAGCACCTGTCACTGTCAGTGCAAAATGGTAATGGGGATGATAATTATTGATAGGCTGAAGGAATATTGTCGGTTGAAGAGGAGGATACGTTAACATAATCCCCGGGGTGAGTCGTGCACCCAAGCAAGTCATGCACCCCACTATAAAGTTAATGTATATATAATACCAAGCTATTTAAATAATTACTGTACTATTCAATGGATGGTTGGCTTTCGCTGTTTACTAGATGTGCACTGCTGCGATATCGCTTTTATGTTGACTGGTTACAGAACAAATCTTCGAGCCCGGTGACGAATTCACATGGAATAGTAAGTATTACACGCCGAGAGGTTTAATTTGTCAACTACCTGAGGCGAAATCGGTACTCAGGTTTGCAACATTTTTTTTGGTGAATTGGGAGTTGATGTGGCGCAATCACACCATCCTCGAAGAACTGCTAAGTCTTGGCCTCGAGGCTGTGTTAAGATCATGATCATCCCAAACACGAACATATAGTGGAGCTCTTGTATTGTCTCCATCATCTTTTTTTAGCAACGCAGCACCTTATCTTCTTCTCGAAGCCCTGGCTCCTGTTGGCCTCAGATTCTCTCTTTTGCCAGTTGTTTCCGATTCGAGAGATTGCTTGTCTAGTCTGCCAACAAGTATGGTCAACGCCACAAAAGCATTTATTTTCATAGCATGGCTACACAGCGTGCTATTCGTCCGGCTCTTGCTATCGATGATGTACATCATATTGTGTTTATCTGCTCTCCCATTCACCCTCTCATATCATCGATCAGCTCACTTCGGAATGCTCGAAAGCGACATGCCAGCTGTCAATAATTATCTCGATCACTTCGAAAACTTACACCCTGAACTTATGTCCAACATTGAGGAGACCTTTGAGGCAGCGGACGAAGGTGTGATAAAGAAAAGAAAAAAGCCCAGTACCCTGGCCTTTTGGCCCAGAAGCAAAGATCCGAATACAACGAAGATCAAAGAATGGGGCTGTTCGACTGCTGTTGCGCTGCTCGCCGTTCTAGAATACGCAGGGTGGCCCCGAGAGACGATATGGACTTTTCTGCGAGATCAAGTCGAACAAGGCAGTAGATCGTGGGAGATAAGCGAAACGCAAAAGCAGGACTTTGCAAAGGTCTTGGATCAGATGCGAACTAATCTTTTTGATAATATCCTTAGAGCTTTGCTTGATTTAATGTTTAGCTTTGACAGCCTCATTGACTTTGGATATGAACCCCCTTCCCTAGAGGCGTCAGGGGGTCGGGAGGTGGTGCCTCTCCCATTAGATTCATTGGACTGGGTTTTTAAGCATGGTTGCCTGCTGACGCCTAGCCCTGCAAACGTTTTTGCCTCGCGGTATCGGCTAGGGAAAATGGGACGTTCGCTATGGGGCACTATTGATGAGGATGACGATCTGGAGAAGGGGCTGAAGGGTCGATGGCAGGTGGTTGATCGTCGATGTGTGCTTTTGTCTGAATACGTGGCCTGAAAAATATACTAGTACCATATATACTCTTTCAATATCCTCGTTGTTAATGGTCTTTGATAAAGGCCTTTGATTGATCGAACTGCACACTACCCGCACTCCGGCATAGACCCTGTCTTTGGTGTCGTAATGCCGAGTATGAGAGAGGTTCCAGAGAGAAACTGAAGAATTATGATCAAGCCTTGGGTTCGCTCACTGTATTGGTGCTATCCTGGTTGGACGCTTCTCCAAAGATACACAATCCATAGATTTTGCTGTTAACTTGTTCAACTCGTCTTTCAGTAGCTTCCTGGATACTTTGCCCAGCCTAAAACTAATCCATTGGGACTGGATGACCTTCCAAGTGTTGTGCATCTTGTCAATGCATTGCAGGAGGAACCCGCCATCGGCTATTCCGGTTTAGTATGCGGACTGCGCATATCGACGGGTACCGAAATACAGACAGGACACTGGTGTCCCGATCCAGCGATAAGTGCTCACTCAAAGTGCTCACCCATTTCAGGCGAATGCCCGCATACCTCCTGAGGGATGCATATGTCACGCATGGTTCATGCAAAACATCGCCGGCAGCATGAGTCGACCGTGCCCTATCCACTCCCATTTCCTCCGTTGGTGTGGGGACAGCGGCCTGATTGACCCCGTGGAATATTTCCCCCAAGGTGGAATCTAGGTCCACTAATTTTTTGGTCGTCTTCCCATTGTACAGGACTTTCAGTGATAAAGCTTTCGCCGCTCCATTCCAAGTCCTGACCTCAACCAGATCCTGCTTTTCGACGACTGGCATGATTGTTGCCGAGAGCCAGCATAGAGTGTGCAACAGCGCTTTCACAACTGCGAATTGGACTTGTTCATCGAGTTCCCAAAAAACGATATTTGGCTTGCCATGCGCAGACAGGAATTCTGCAGCCAGATGCCCAACAGTTGGATTGCTGTTTTCCAGACACCTGCAAGTTTGGATAACACGGGCGCACCATTCCCATAGCTGAGAGTGGTCTTCTTTGTTCTCGACCTTCATCAGGCGCCACATGCCTTCATCAAACTCGGCGAACTGAGGGAAGCACTCCTTTTCCAGATGGCGGAAGAACCGGTCCACGCCTGGACACTTATTGCGCTCCTCCTGGTTCTGCAGGCCTAATAACTCATCGATAGCAAGGTTGCGGCCCTGAAGAAAGCTTCATATTAACATCAAAGGACACAGACACTTCTCCATATGAGTTGAAACGTACTGACTGCTGCAGCAGCTTGTACCCTCGGCACTCATCGGACAGCCTTGGGGTGCCGCAGCCTGGTCCCCTCGTTGCGATGTCGGATATTCCCCCATTTCAATGTCATCGTGAGCATTGTGGGGACTGTTGGTGGTCGCAATTGGTGGCAGTCGCATTTTGGGGTGTCTCAAAGCTCGCGGGACCTGGGTGGAAGGGGATCCGCCCTGTCCTGGCTCGAAGAATGGTGGTTGAAGCTGCGGTTGAAGAAGAGGACTTGCAAGTGCCGGTTGATCGCGATGAGAAAGTTTGGAGCAGCTGGAAATCAACATCTGGCAGCCATCCTCATGGCATTTAAGTAACCCTCCCAGAGGTAGAAAAGGGGATCATGCGAGCGGCCAACATTACGATGGTAAACAACACTCAAAACGAAGAGCTGGAGCTGCGACAGCGTTTGTATCCTGTTCGTTCATCTCGTTCGGCCCGCCGGGAATGTCCAGCTTCCATGTCACTTCGCTTTCAAGGGCGGGATGTTGCTGTTGACTCTGTCCATACGATGCAGCCTTGCCACCACCGATCCCAGGACAAACTGGAATTGCCAATCAGTGATGGGACCAAGCGATTACGATTTGCAAGGGTTTATCCAAGCTCGGGACTCCGGGAGAACAAGTCCCGCGAACGGGGTCGGGAGTAAAATAAGATCGTGCAAGAAGCCGAGCAATCCGGCCACAATTTGGATATCGGTCAGGGAAGGCGCTTTGCAACTTTATCTGCGTTTGATTCTGGGGGGTTCCCAGGTCCAGACCGTCTGGTAGGAAGCTCTTGGCCCGGGAAATTCGCTCCCCCAGAAACTCTTCGTAAATGACTACCATCCGCAGGTGGAGGGATGGGATTCCCGAGCTTCAATCGCGAAACTTGACCAGATCAGTATGCAAGGGCCAGGGCGCGCAGGCATCCCGAGTGGGCGGGCGCCATGATGGATGTCAACAGATAATGTGAGAAAATCACTTGTTGGGGTGACCTGTCGAGCAGGCTCACCACTGCCCCGTATCCTGCGCAGTCCCGTATGCCGCTTGTGCTACCTGGCATGGATTCTCATTGGCTGAATGAGCGATAGGCGAGACATTCATTCAGCCCCTGAACCGGAAAATGCAGGTATCTGTTTTGTCTTCGGCTGGAGTATCTGCATCCTGTCCGTCCATCTTTCCCATCCGTTTGCGTGTCGCCGCCATGAATGCTCTCTCCCTTCCAAGCACCTTTCGTCGGCCGGTTGATGAGGCTTGACGAGTAAACGGTTTGCTTTGAGGTTCTCAGCCAGCCATGGAATAGAAGGCAGCCGAACTGTGATCTCCCGTCCGTCATCGGTCGTTGATGGCATCGGGAGACCAAAACAAGGCACCGTCTCCCGTGAAAGCATAGCAATACAACGGTACGTTACTGTCATTCCAGCCCCTTCATATTGGAATCATACTAATCACACTCTGTGATGGCCTAGACTTCCTCGCCTTTCCATTCCGATGCGATCACGACTACGGCAGATCAGGCAGGCGCCGCGGCGTCCCGTCGTCGGTCGGCCACCGAGAGTTGCCGGCGAGGTGTGGTAGTCTCCAGATAGTACTAATGGAGGTTGTTCTTCTCTTATCCAGACTGGCCGAGTGGTCTAACAGTGGGTTCACCCGGTCGCTCGCACGCACAGGCCCAGGAAGCACTCGACTGATATTGCCATGAAAGTTCTGGCCACGCTATGATCCGCTAAAAGCTACGGGTACATCGTTAGTATAGTCAAACCGCGACGGAACAACTTCTTGATTTCTGGAGGACAAAAGGTCGATGTAAAATACCTGAGGCTGAATTTCAATATCGCAGGGGATATCGGTTATTCCACGACGGAGGCCAACCTCCGTCCAAAGGCGTCAACAGCGTAAGGATTGCCGTCGGCATGACAAGGCAGAACTAATTGATAGAGAAATTGGGTAAACGAGGCATTATCTCGACTTTGACGCCGGGACTCAGCTTCTTGATCTCAGTATGGGCGACCATCGAGCGGCAAAACGTCTGAAAGCTGCCCTTGGAGGGATCATAGCAGTATTCAGTGGGGCCGATCTTGAAGCATCCGACCGTAATTTTGTGTATCACCATGAAACAGCAATCGATGCTCTGGCCGCTGTCGCCGGTAATAAAAAGGTAGGTTTTGTCGTTCTCCTAGCCAGTGCACTTGGTCAGTACTGTGGCGCGGGGACATGAGCCCTCGGCCACTTATGAAACAGGGCCAGGGCAACGGGGAAACATTTATACGCACATCTTGCGAGCTAATCTTTGCGCTGGCCTTGGGGCCCCACCCGGTTGCAGTAGAGTGATATCTCATCGTGTCTAGAAAGGTTAAGCTTGGGTACATCGGTACTACCTCCAGCCGGCTGGCGAAGAAGGGGCCTTTTATATCCACCCATATATGGTATTAAAATTATTTTCAACCGTAGCAAGTGGGCGTCGGCCACACCCTGTCGAGTACGCCCGCCTCCTCGCAATTATTTTCTTTGTCTCTGTTCACAACCGCTGAGAGACTCATACTCAGCGTCCAGCTGACCCTGATGCACCATGATAATGAGGAATCTTCAGGTCCAGGGGGTTATCCAGTAAGGAGCACTCAAACGGGCAAGCATATATATTCCATCTAAATAGAGGATACTGGTAGCATAGACAACGAAGAAAGTATTCCCCACTCCTCCACCTCGGCGTCAACCCTCGTAGTTGTGGCAATCGAGACTGGACTTGTTTGTGCGAAAACGCTCACACTCGGGGCACCTGCTCTAACGCCCAGGTCCGTCGGAACTTGAGATACACAGGCTACTCATGGCAGAATCAGCACCAGCACCAGCAGTGCCAGTACTGGTATGAATTGGGCTGTTCTGGAAAGTAACCCAAGAGCGTCCAGTAGTGTCCACTCCATCCGCTATGCGTGTGACGACAACACCCTTAACATTGTACTCGGTAAATCCAGGGTCTTGCTTGAACGTATACCATTCAGGAGTGATTCGACTGATGGTTCGTCGATGCATTGAATACCACTTGTCCGCTGCAGACTCGCTCATCGCGGTGATGAGGTATCGGGCCCCCTCGGGTGTCTGCATTGCGATCACAATATTAATCCTTTTTACTTGCGCAAATTGGAACAGGAGAGCAGGGGGTCTTACGGGTTCCTTCATCAGATATGCATAGAAAGGCATGATTACCGACTTGATGGAGTATTTTAAGAGATAAACTGCGGTTCAGGTGAGGTTAAACTGATGTGTTTATGAGAATGAGATGTTATCGGACAGATGCGAATACAAATTCTACTCAAGGGACAGCTTGATTTATAGACCACCAGTCGCGCCCGTTCCATACCAGGACAGCAATCGTGGGTTAACGAGGAATGCTTGCGATTATAGTTGGATAAAGAAATCCGAACTCCATCCCGGTGGGACCAGTGCCCGACAGGCTCTTTCACCATTTCCTGGGTTGCAGACCAAGTATAACCATTCGCTCGGCCAGACAGGACTCCGTTGCCCGATGGCAAAGAATAAAGACGTCGCCGGCGGCAGAGTTCGGTAAACACTTCTCGACCTCACATGGTTGAGCTTCTCGTCTTTGACTTTCCAGCACCCGATTCCACGGGGCGAGGTTTTGGTATTTTCCGTACAAAGCGTTCTAATTATACAGCGGATCCCGGTACATCCATTACGGATGGGACGTTGGACTAAGGTTGTAGGCGTGATGCAGGAAGGGCTGCAGTGATAAAAATATATCCCCCAGTCTCATGTGTCACATCTGGCTCGCACGTTCCTGGGAACTCGTGGGTCAGCCCTGGATGATGTCAGGCAGTGCCCGGCTTGATTCAGAGGCTGACTGCCATAATAACTACGTACGTCAAAATTACCCAGGCTGCCAGGCATAAGCATTCGCCAGAGAACGGCGACGGTGACGTCATAGCCACCGCCGCCTATAACCAGCCGGGCAGCGACAACAAACCTTCTCCCATCCTCACCAACCATCAGAAAAAATGGAGAAACAGCCAGCTACAAACTACGACGGCGCCCAGACGACTGGCGTCCGCATCGATGACCCCAGTGCAGATGGCCTGGATCGCGACCGGGCGCACGATACCGGCTTCAAATACCAGATCCCAGAAGCGGGACAACAAAACAGCAGCGAGCCCAGCTATCAACCCCATGGCGCAGCTGGGGCAGAGAGTAAGTTTCAACTCTTTCGCACGAACACGATGACCTGTTTCTCACCAGTCAGAACCAAAAACAGGAACCCAAACTGCAGGCGGGGATATAGGCGAGACCCTCGGCGGCGGGGTAAGGGGAGTTTTCGCCGGGGTCCATGTACGTGCAGCTTCAACCACGGCTGACAATTCGGACAATGCTGACATTCCCAGGGCGCTGGCGAGTGGCTGCGTGGAGGTCTCAACTCTGCCGTCGACCGCACCTTTGGCAGCGACGAAGGGGCGACCAGGAACGACGCCATCGCGCGCGCAGGCCAGGAGCAGATCAGGTCGGGCAAGTTTAGTGGCGATACCCACGGAAAATAAGGAATGCAACAATGGACCTTACCTTATGTACATAATATCCCCAAATCCGGCAATTCCGATTCTTTTTTTGACAGTGATGCATAATAATATGGAGCCGATTCGGCGACCGATGCCAGCGACGGAGTTAAGGCGAGGGCGCGTTAACCCCGGTCGTGCCCGGACATACAGCGTACGCCGTAGTGACTGTAGTCTCCAGCTCTTCCCCCCCTTCCTATCCTTCTGGTCTCTTAATATCCAATGTTGACAGGCCCTGTCAACGACCGACGATCATGTCCCTTCATCTAACTGGCATCGCCCTGATCACCGGCGCAGGTAACTTGCAGCTTCGCCATCCTCTTCTCACCTTCTGAATCGCACAATAGGCCATGGAACCGGACGAGAATGCGCCCTTGGATACGCCGCCGAGGGCGTCAAAGGCATTCTCCTCGCCGACACCAACTACGACGCCGCTCTCGATGCCGCGCAGGAGAGCGAGACCGTCGCAACAAACCCAGCCTTCACGGCGGTAGCCATACAAGTCGACATGACTGACCCCTCCAGCATCGCAGGGATGATCAGCAAAGCAATCAAAACATTCAGTAGAATCGATTACTACATCGACAGCACGAGGGCAAGATACGCCAGCATCACAGCCGCGAGGTCATCGGAACCAGATCACACCTGGCAAGCCAACGCCGAGGGAACACTACACTGCATCCACGCCGTGGCACAGGTAATGAAGAACCAGTCCGCCGGGAAGTATAAGCACCGCGGACAAGTGCGAGAAGCAGGCCGCGGATCCATCGTCACCGTGGGCGCGCCCAGTCCCGACCTGGGCAGGAACACCGTTGCTGAAGACGCGGTCCTCAGGCTGGTCCGCAAAGCCGGTGGGTAGTGCACCTCCATCTGAATATCCAGAGCTGATGTACACGTTCTGACGGACAGCGATTGGCCTCGCTGCGCATGGAGTTCGAGTAAATGCGGTCTGTCCGGGCTTGACGGACGAGCTTGACCCGGTTCTTAATAAGAAGATTGACCCGCTGTTGATGAAGAGCGCCGTCCCCATGGCCCGGGCGGCGAGGCCTGAGGAGATTGCTGACGTTGCCTTGTTTTTGAGCAGCCCGAGGGCGAGCTATGTCGCTGGTGCGGCCTGGGTTGTTGATGGCGGTATGAAGGTACAGGTTGAAGAAGCCGAGATAGGTAATTAGGGCACTGGTGCCTATTTCAGTATAGTGCCTCTTGGAACCATATTTGCAGATCTCACCAACGATATTTATTCTTCCAGAGGACTACATATGGAGACAGTAAACCTGCTTTCCCTAGTAATGATGCGAGAATTTGAACTCAACATACCGGCAGTGTAGTGTTTTGCACAATCAACCTGAATTCGGGTGCAGATGTTATTTATTATCCGAGATAAGCGTGGAAGTATTGAATGTTTGATCTGACAAAGATCAAAAGCGTTCTTCATATTTTCTAGCCCAATAGATACCAAAGAGTGAATCAAGGGTCTAACACTCTAGCTTCTCCTTCGGCCTTCCAACCTTGTCGCCTAGTTCTTGCCCACACCAAAACGATAATATGGCATAGCAGCAGCCCCGATCGCAATCGCGCCTGATTTCAAGTCCAGATCCTAGCAGAAGCTGCTCATATATACTCAGTCACGAAATAAAGTCACCGAGAAGGCGCGTCAGTAGAAGCTGGTATGAGTGAAATTAATCGAGGTTGCGCCGATGCGCTGTCCGGCCGAGTGCGCTTCGAACTTCAGCACACCCTCTTGCGTCCCGAATATCACTTTAATGCAATATTCCAGGTTATACACAACCTTGCCGTCAGAAACCTTGTGAGGAAACTTTGACAAATCAAAATTTTCGAAGTTGACGATGATTTCCCCGACCTTCCGCACCCCTGTGGTTCTCCAGTCAGCCAGGCTATTGAAAAAGGGTCATGGACAAGCACCTTGATGTTCTACCCGTGTTGGGGCTTGTTCCACATCGCATGAATAAAGTATCTTGACAAATACTAATTCATCGTCTGCCTGATGACTCAACCGCACTTCTACCTGATGGGAGTAACCGTCTGGGATTTGTTCACCCTGTTATCAGAGCTTAGTAGATATCAGCCCATACAAAAAAGAGTCGGGAAGTACCTTGGAAACCATCCAATTCATATAGTCCCGGGCATATCTTTTACCGTTATAGGTATCAACAAATGAATCCTTTTTATCGTCGATGCCGTTCCGAAAAGGAAGGGCCCATGTGAATCCATAATGTCGACGGGACCGCCTATTGTCAGCACGAAGACCTTCTAGTCCACGAAGCGCTGCCCCTTGAACAATAGCCGCTTGACTTTATGAACTCAGTACAAAATTCGCAGAATTTCCAGTATATTCAACTCACGCATTGTTCGGCACTGTGACCGTGATCTTTCCAGCCCGTCCAAACGTGTTCCGGAATGCGTTCCGTAAGTACTCAGAGTCTCCAAAGCCACCAACAAGGATTATCCTCTGGATTTATTAGCATCAAACTCGAATAGAAGTGATTCTGTGGTGATATTGGAATAATCTTACATTGATTGCCTCGCGCCCTGCCTCTTTATTAGCATCGACAATCTGCTGGCGGACTAACGATATAATCTTCTCCACGACGGGATCAAAAAGAGACTGGAGATCATTGCTGTAGGTCAATTAGAATAAGAATCCACGGTGAGTAGGGACTATTGCATATTACTAACTTGGAAACTATCACTAAGCTTTCATCTTCGTTGAAGTATTCTGCATTCACTCCAACGGGATTCATGTTGAGAAATAGCTCATGCGTCATTTCGGCAAAAGGGTAGCCAAAGTCACGCTTGATAATTTCGAATTTGTTCATGAAGTCGCTTCCAGGTGCGGTCCGACGGCGTGGAAGGTCACTGAAGGCTTTACCAAAGATCTGGCCCATGAGATTGTAAAACTTACGGTCAACCGCCGTCGAACCACATTTCCCTCCTACTTCAAGTGAGCAATAATAAATCACGAGTAGCTAGTTGCTTACCAATGCCTGTGCAAATCTCTTCAAACTTCAGAGTAGGTTGCACTTGCTTAACCAAATATGTGGTAATATCCTGTTCAGGTACTTCGTGTTGGTGATATAACACTGATCAAGCGAGGGGAAACATACCACTGTTCCTCCGCCGCAGTCACAAACAAGAACCCCATCGTCAGGCTGTATCAGTCGAATTAGGTATGAAAACATTCATCCCGACCTTGGATAGTTTACCTTCACCGATAATCCCAGGCCATCATTGACCGATCTCCTGAGAGCTGCAATGGCCGCCGCTTCAGGCTCCGGAATAAGACAGATTGTGTCCTGGATGTTGCCCCTCCTTGAACCAAATCCAGCCCTTCGGGCAGCTTCCAAAGTTGAATGCTTGGCCTCATCGGACCAAATAGCCGGCACTGTAAACCAGAACTCAAGGGGTGTAAGTCTCAACGCCTCTTCGGTGATTTGCTTCGCAATTGTAGTAAGGATGTGCTCATAGACACCCGAAAGAAAATCGCTAGCAACCTGCACAGCATCTTTGTCTTCTGGTAATCTGAACATCCCGATAGCAGCAGCACCTTCAAGAGCCGCGTCGTAACTAGTGAGAGGGGTGCCCCTGTCTAGGAGCAGTTTGTTCCACGAATAGGACGTCATTCCCGGCTCAACCTGATAGCCCCAGCGGTGTTTTCCATTATTATCCGTGGCGTACGCGATTCGAGAAGGTGTTTTGAGAACAGTTTCGGTGTGTCTCGCGTGTCCAGGCCAAGACTTGATGAGGACGATGTCGTCGATGGTCTTTCCTCGAGTGCTAACATAACTGGCACCTTGACTAGCTTAGTCGACTTCTTGAGAATCTTGCCAAGCAACGTACCAGTAAAAGTAGTTCCATAATCAACGCCAACAATTATCTTGTGCCTATCTTGTGGCATTTCGAAGTCCAGGGAAATGAAGGAAGCCGAATATCACAATGAGAAGGGAAGGAAGACCGGCGGTGTTCAGGTGGCAGGAACTGAAAAGAGGCGAGCTGAGATATTGGAAAGGTCAGTGTTATGCACAGAGAAAGGCGAAGGTGACGGGAAAGATGAAGGCTGAAGGTCGCTGGGAGTGAATTTGCATTTTTCTCATTTCTCTCACTTGTGTTGGCTTCCTTTTCAACAACCACCACAAAACCGGTAGTAACATCAATCTAAATCTCTCGTTCTGTCGAATCCTGTCTCCATCATCCACGAATCTCCCATTGCAGGCTTCTCCAAGCATTCTGTTTCTCCATCACACGGCACGTTTTGTTTGCAATGGAGTATAGTCGCAGGCTAGTACGTTGCATGTCCCTAGTTCTGACGCCGCTTACTCATTACAGGGCTCGACAATAGATAGATTCTTTCCGAAGCCCAGATGAGAGTCCTAATACAGATACGAGACGTGTTACGAACTTGGAGCCGAACGCAACTCGGCAGGCTGGCCCTTCTTCTAGTTCGTCTAGCGGTGCTCGCTCCAGGTTCCACCGGGATATTGGGTATCTATCAGCGAAGCTGAGGCAGGCAAATCATCTCATCGACTACCTCATGACAAGGGAAAGGGAATCCCGTCGAGAGCTTGAATCCCTAAAGACGCGCCTGGAAGAGGCACATCATGATAACACATATCTCCAGAATCGTCTGCGTCAGATCGTTGAGGACAACGAAGCAAAGACTGGTCATCTTCGGGCAACAGAAGATAGACTCGCACTTTCACAGCGCCAGTTACACGAGATACGCCGTGACAACGCCAAACTACAAGAGGAGGTCAGAGTCGCACAAGATGCTGTGTTCCGCGCCACAGAAAGGAAAGAAACCGTCCCAATGGAAGACAGAGAGGTCCGTCACAAGTTTGTGGTCCTCGAAGAAAAGTTCAGAGGATGGGCCAGGAACTATGCGGTGGACGATATCGGCAAGCTCCGTTCAGCGTCGGACAGTGAGATGAACCGAATCATATCTCAACTGGATGGATACTGTATTCAGGAAGATTGGTCGAATCTGCAGTCCCGCTTCTCGTCTCTCAAGAAGAAAATACCTTTCATGCTCTCGCAGGCTGTACTAGCGCGAGCCATATTCGAAGATATACTCGGCTGCGCGTTCTTTGTGTTCCCTACCTCTCGAGTGTATTGCAACACCCCGAGTCGTGGACAGCTAGATTCCCTATACCAATCCCTACGACAATGTGGTGAGACATTCTATACCCATGACTCATCAGCCAGGACTGATGTACCCTATAGCAGATGAACCTGCAAGCCATGTGTGGCGCTCTCAGACGCTTTCAATGTTGAGTAAATGCGAAACTGAATCCAGCGGGCTGCCCTTTATTGAGGACGCACTACATAAAGTGGCCATCCGCCTATCCAACAAGATCCTCGATGGACCTGCTCATGTCTTGCTGAAGCCGCTGGCTGGGGAAGCCCAGATTACCAAACGCACTGAGGACTTACGTGGTCTCATCCATGTTGCAGGAGAGCTTGCATTCCGACTATGGTCACAGCGTACCTTTATGACTTGTGCTGGTCTAGATCAACCTGGAATTCTTTCATCAGGCCGCTCTTTCATGTCCGCTCATCGTCTCCATCGTCTCGAGGAGGATGATGATAAGTTGGACAATCGCAGAATTGTCATCCTTACCCACCCTTTGGTCCTAGCATGGGGAGATGAGAATGCTGAAAACTACGACCAATACAAGGTCTGGGGGAAGGCTATCGCTTGCGTGGAGGAGCGTGCATAACTAACATGTCGCTACAACTCTGATCAAGCCTTTGGGTAGGTACACCGCGCAGTATGCTAGATGGAATTGCAAAACGAGACGAATGGTTTTGATTTACCAGGATGGAAGACTGCAAATGATTGAAGATATTACCTTCTAGGAAGCATAGCCCGATTAGAAAATGCAAGTTGCTTCAGTATTTTGACATCTCCCTTCCATGTATGCGATTCACCAGAGATCAATCTAGGATTCCGAAGTAACGTCAATGACCGTCAACCACATTGGCTCCTGACGATCTTCGATCCGCTTGATAATATTCTCTGCATCAGAGAACGGAAAGCGATGAGTGATCAAGTCGTCAACACTCAGCTTCCCCTCTGTCAACCACTGGATAATGTTATTCTGATGCTCGCGAGCATGCCCCCGACACCCAACAATCGTCCAACACTTGCCCATCACCAGAGCCAGTGGAACCGGCAACGGCGACGCATTCGAGCCCATATGGACCAGCGTCCCAGCAGTTTTCAATATGGGCAGGATCTTCGCAATCAGTCCCCCAGAGGGCAAATAATCGACTATGGCATCGACACCATTCGGTGCAGCAGCACGCAGGCTCTCAAGCAGTGTCGGTTGACCAAGCTCCCCATTCTCATTTGAAGTAACCACAACTGCAGTCTCGATCGTCGTCAAACTCTTCATTCCCTCTAGTCGTTCACGAGAACGTCCGACGAGAATGACTTTCTTGATACCAAACTCCTGCGCAAGTCGCAAGGTCACGGCTCCCATTGTCCCAGATGCAGCCGCCACAAGCAGGACGGACTCTTTGGGTAAATTCGCGCGCTCGAGAGAATACAAACCCGTTGCAACATCGTGAACCTTTGCCGCAATCGCGAAGGATATATTGTCGGGGAGAACATCCACATTCCAGTATGGCACCCTCGCATACTCCGCCACTCCCCCGTCATGATATCTATCGTACAGAGGCGAACTCTGCCCAAACTGCCCAAAGCCAATCATCGACCCTTCACCACACATATGTTCCCGTCCGCTGGTACAGTACTCGCACTGACGACATGATAAGACAGGATTAACACGGACACGGGTTCCAACGACAAGCACGGCAGGGACCCTCTCCCCAGTCTTGGTGATTATTCCGGCAATCTCATGGCCCACTGTTGAGGGCGTACGAGCCCGGCCCATCTCCAGAAGCCTGAGGGCCCCGGGTGTAACACCTGCAGCATGGACCTGTATCAGGACATCGTCGGGTCCGGTTTCGGGAATCGGAGTCTCCTCCAAATGGAGTACGGACGTACGATCTGCTGCTCGAAGCGCTTTCATTGAAGTTGTAACTTGTGTGGTTAAGGTCTAGGTGTTGGCTGTTCTTCTAATATAATATTGCGAGTTCCGATGCTCGGGTTCCGACGCTGCGGGCTTGTTACAACGTCCCTATCGGGGGATTTCTATTCGGAAACCGGATGGAAATATCAATTAACTCCCGGGAAGATGGATTATCATCATTCATCTCCTTATTGTGTGTTATTGATTACTACATGGCCGCCACAGCTAACAAGCCCATAACCGCAACACCAAACAAGCCTGGCCGATGAGAGACAGCAAAGTCCTCGGTGTCGTCCTGTTTGTCAGAAGAACCGCTGTCGTCACTGTCATCTGCGTCGTCATTATTTTCGTCCTCATCTCCATCAGCACTCAACGGCTCCAACCAAGCCACATCGGCCCTCTTGAACGCAGAACGACAGACCTCTGTCTCATTATTAGGCACTTCCCCTGTACCCTCGAACAGATAATCCCTGATACAGTCCACCTGCTCCCTATTCTGCAACTTCGCCTTACAAGGATCCTTATCACCATCATCACTATCTCGAAGAAACGGGCAATATGAATAAGTCGACTCCTTTACAGCCCACAAATCACCAAAGGCCGGACACTCGTCCACCGGAATCTCAAAGTCCAGTCCACTCCCATCCCCAACAACATTAAAGAACTGCACCCCAGACGCAATCACCTGCCGGATATTATAAACAATCGTATTCGGCGGCCTGTTCGTGCAAGGCGTCGTGTAATACTCCCACTCAAGCCTATAAGGCCCCGGCTTCATCGTGGTAAAGTTATACCCCAGCATCGGCACAACAGCCACATCATCAAAGTACCACTGGAAGTCGTTATTCCCGATATTTGAATAGCTACCATATCCGCTGTTATAGTCCGATTCGCGCGCTCCCGGTGTCGCGTTGTACATTTTCCAGCTTATATCCCATTCGAAGCGGTAGGCGGACTTTACGTCTTGGATTGCGAGCACGACGGGGAAGCTGGTCAGATTGTTGTAGGTTTCGTTGCGGGGGAAGAGCACGTCGATTTCGATCTGCGCGTCATAGGGGATTTCGGACGCGATGGCGAGGGAGGAGAGGGATAGCCACCAGAGGCTGGTGGATGGTAGGAATCGCATGGTGGATGATGTGACTGATGAGAAGAGGATGAGCGGATTTTCCTGGGCTTTAACATTCCCTGGTCAGGCGCCGCTATCAGAGTTTGAGGCGTCGAGCATTTTCTTGGCTGGGTGTCTATACGAGATGCCAAGGCGCTATGCTATTTGACTTGCTTCTTTAGGAAATGCTGATGCTATCCAGATTCGCCGAGGTTCAGATGGCGGCTCCACGAGCAAATTGCATTCATTGCTTCACTTTCAACACTTATAAATACATTACTGTGCCGTCACCAGCGGGCGCTTGTCAATCGTTATCCACATATCCCGCCAGAATCCAATACCTCCCTTGATCACAAACTTCGCTTCCGGCTTCCCGGGCACCTGAGACGGCTTGTAGTGGCGGAAGAACTGGCAAGGTTAGTGAGGACACCGGGTAATAAGAAACGCTACATACCTGCAGAGGTCCCTTGAATAGCTCCATCATCGCAATGTCTCTGCCCAGACATACTCTGGCGCCATACCCAAACGTCATCATGTACTTGTTCATAAGCTTAGTGCGCTCAGTATCCATCCATCGATCCGGGTTAAACTCCTCGGCGTCCTTTCCAAAGATAATTGGGTCGCGCTGTATCACCCAGGGGTTACAAGATATCTCTGTTCCCGCGGGGACTATCTTTCCGTACAAGTCCAGTCCTGGCTCCGAAACATATCGAGGGAAAATGTTTGGAGCCGGTGGGCACATTCGGAGGGTCTCGCGCACGCACGCAACAAAGTAGGGCAGGTTCTCGAGGATTTCTTGGTACTGCGGGTTTTCGCTGCTGACGAGGCCATTCTTGAATGCCGCGTCGACTTCCTCCATCATCCGCTCATATACGCCCTGGTGGGTCAGCAAGTAGTGGATCAGCGCCTGGAAGACAGTTCCGGTAGTATCAGCCCCCGCCAGAAGGACAAGCAGGATCTCCGCCTTGATGTAGTCCATTGTCAAGGGCTGGCCGTCTTCGGTCCGCGCCTCGAGGAAGGTCTGTAGCAGGTCAATCCGGGAGAAGTCCTTGGTTGATTTCAGGTCCTGAACGCGCTGCTCGATCAGGCTGTCGCGGAAGCGCATGAGGACGCCAATTCCCGAGTCATCCTCGGGTTTCGCGACTAGATACTTCTTCAAGAAGGTTGTCTTGATCCAACTCGTGAACGGATGAAGACGTGCGAGAAGACCAAATGCGGGCAGACCGTCGTGGAAGCCCTGGATGAGTCCACCGACGTCCTCACCCTTCTCAACAAAGCCGAAAGGCGCGCCAAATCCGACCTCACTGATAATGTCATATGCCATGTAGCTGTACACCGTCAGTTGTTTCCTTCTCCGCGGGAAATGCAAAACTCACACTGCCCACCAGGAGAAGTCGAAACCCTCGCCGCTGCGGACGAACCGCTCGTCAAGCTTGGCAAGCCAGTCTTTAATCCGGACATCAATTAGAGGCTCCATACGTTTAACGCTGGAGAAGCTATACTGCTCCACTCTCAGTATCTTTGTCGTGGGAACTATTCGACTATCTTACCGGTCCAGCAGCGTACTTGCGATACGCCGCATGTGTCTTGTGCGACCTCATGTTAAATATAGACTCGGTCTCACCAAATGAACCGGTGATATAGTGGCCAGTCTTGTCTGCATTGCGGTGGTAGATCTCTGGCAGCTTTGTTGGATCGCTGACCAGGAGCAACGTAGGAGTAACCCGGACAACAGGGCCTGACAACAGCAGTCAGCACTCAGCCATGACAAATAATAAAATTCACGCGAAAGTACCATACCATATTTCTTCGTCGCCTCATAAACGACTGCAAGCTCCGTCTCCTGCGCATTATGCCATGCTATCCAGAGTCGAGTGACAGAGGCCCAGAACGGACCCGGGAAGACCGAAAGCGGGTGGAAGAAGCGATAATAAACGATCTGATAGATGAATTTCACCACAATATAAGCAAGATAGCCGAGAACCAGATTGGTCAGCGTCAGCTGCGCAAGAACCAGTTCCCCGAGCCCCATGATGCAGCAGTTTGTGGTCAGTGGTCACAGCGAGAGAAGAACCATGTGGGAGAGAAGATGTATCACCTCAGGCCCCAGACAGCTGCAGTTGGCGATCTGATATGGCCTACGCCTCCTCGGTGTTCGCCCTCCTTTTCCACCCTCCTTCCTCTTTGAAAAAAAGTGCTAGGACGGCTCGAATCCCGGCCATGCCAGCATGGAGGAGCCAGCCCAATAATCACAACGGCTACTATTCGCTCTTCGGCAGGTAAAACAAGGCAGCTGGAGGAGCAAATGAAGAGCAGAGTCTGGCTCCACACCTGTCAAAAAAAGACTTTGTATTGATCGTCAATTGCTTCTCCTGGTCTAGTCGTTGACAGTGCGGAGACAGAGGGTGCGGCGCAGGCTCGCGGTGGGCCCGTGTTTCACATTAACAGTTGTCTGTGCACTGTCTGGATTGGCCTCGGCGAAGAGTTTGTTGACTCGCTTGACACCTGTCAGAATCCCAGCAGTACTTTTGTGTAATTCTTGCGGATTTGTGGCTGACATCCTGGCTTTCCACGACCAGAGAGGGCTCGGGCCGAGAACTGAAAACAACCCTGAAGCACGTCAACTTCAAGGTTCACTGGCTCGGAGAATGTTCCATTGTTTAATTAACTGGCGAGTCTGCCGTAACGGTCGTTTAGCCCGTTTGGGAATCGGCAGTTGGATCTTCATCCAGCCCGTCCTGTCTTCGTATTCGCCTTCAAGCGTGTTTCTGCCTTTCTGGGATTCGTTGTGGATTCGTACCTTGTGTATAAGATCAGCACCGCTTCGTTCCACTCGAGGTCTTGTTCGATGGTCTTCATCGCCCCGCAATGGTCGACGGATCGGGTATCTTGACACAGGATCCCGCAGGCTGTCTGGGCGCCAGCCGATCCCTAACGCTTTTGACAGGAGTCTCGATTCTGCGGCGTGCCTTGGAGATGCACTCACATGCAGGAAAAACTCCTCGACGAGTGGATGTTATGACATTTCCTGCTGCTTCGATGGCCAAGATGAGACCTGTCAACAGCGAAATATCGTTCATTCCTGCCATAGGCTACCAATACCAATGCCACCTGTAAGCCCTAGCAAAGGAGATCTTTTCCGGCCACCATGCCGAAGTCTCTTGATGTCGATCTCAGCCAGGTCCCGCTGCGGCGCTTTACACTTTGCGCTGCCGACATAGCGTCCTTCATCTCAGCGGGTTTGGTGGTTCTCGAGTCTCGACAACATGTCCACCCCCGCAGAGCCAGGTCCCGACCTGTCACAGTGCGTCGGACGGATCCTGTCCGCAGTCAGTGGCCCACCGGTTGTCCTCACATGTCTCCAGTTTGGGGCTCGTCAACGTCGAAGCGATGGCGACTTGGCTCGCGTGCAAAGTACTGTACGTCTAGTGGCGCCGAGTTCGCCTCCCGATCCCGTGGTAGGTGATTCACTAGTGTGTAAACATCCTGGCCAGGAGACGAAGATTGCAGGGCAGATGCAAGGATTGGGCAGTATCCATTCGGCGAACAGACGGCGACAAGCGAAGTTGGAATGAAATGTCCATCACTGACAGGGGACCGCTCCGTCCCGCGGGAGAGCTCCTTTAGAGGCCTTTGCGAGGACAGTTTGTTTTAACTCCTGTCTCAGGTTCCCTTCTCGAACCTTATACGCTCCTTGAAAACTGTCAGTCCTATTTGACCTTACTGTCTTTCACCTTAACCACCCAAACCGCCCATGGTTGAGTAGAACCGTTCACTCGTTTCTCAACATCTGCTACTCTGGTTATTCAAGATGGCTGAAACCCAGGGCCCAACGGTCATTGGGATTGCAATTGCCTTCGCGGTGATTACCTTCTTTGTCATTATCTTACGGTTGTTTGCTCGAATTTATGTCCTGAAGAAAATGGGCGCGGACGACTGTAAGTGCCTCTGTCCTGATACGAACCAGCTCCAGCTGACACTTCTAGATCTTATTATCTTCGCATGCGTAAGACACCTGGTCTATACTAAGCTTTGTGGCTAACCAAACCATACAGGGCTTTTCGTGGGCGTTTTCTGTTGTCACAGTCATTGGTCAGTCCTCTCCCACAGTTCCTGAACGCCACATTAACGGTCACAGCTGTCAAACACGGTCTTGGTAGCCATATCGAAGACGTTCCCCTGCCAGACATGATCCCATATGCATTCGTACGAACCCCAGTCAACTTAAATTACTTCAAACTAACCTATAGTAGAACGTCTGGCTGAGTTCCATGTTCTATCTCGCCTGTCTCGGCTTCGTCAAAACCTCTGTCTGCTGGTTCTACACCCGCCTTGGAGATAAATACCTGACTCGCATGTCCTTTATCATGTTTGGCATCATCGCCTGCCAGGCCACAGCCAACGTCCTCACTGCAGCATTCCAATGCCGGCCCATTCCCGCAGCCTGGGATACCTCCATCAAGCCCAGCAAATGCGTCAACATCAATGTCTTCTACCTCGCCAACGCAGCACTCAACATCCTCACCGACCTCCTCACCTACACACTTCCAATCCGAGTAATCTTCAAACTACAAATGCCGCGCAAGCAGAAAGTCGCCCTCGCCCTGATCCTCTCCCTCGGTCTCTTGTACGTCATCCAACCCACCCCCATCCCCACAACCTCCAAAACATCAAGCTAACCAACCCAGCGCCTGCGTCTCCTCCATAATCCGCATAACCTATATCCCGGAAATGCTCTCCTCCAGCGACGCAACCTGGGCCATCAGCGGCGCCATGTACTGGTCCGCCATCGAAATCAACATCGGCATCCTCGCCGCCTCAATCCCCTCCTTCAAAGCCATCGCCTCGCGCTTCCTCCCCCGTCTTATCGGCGAGTACTCCTCCAACAAGATGTACGGGGCCTACGGACAGCGCTCGGGGTCGGGGTTCTCCAAGGTTCGCGATCAGAGCCATCGCTCGGGGACGGGGATGCAGCCGCTTCGGAGCCGGGACCGGGAGCGCGAAAGAGGTGCTATTATGGGAACGAATATCCATAGTGCGCTTGATCGGACGAGTGAAGAGAGGATCCTGGTTCCTGATGGGAAGATCTATGCGCATACGGAGATCGAGGTGCGGCAGGACTAGTTGTAGGCTCGCTGGCTGTGCTGTTCCAGAGAGGTAAAAGCATTAGGTGCTGTATAGGCACCTAGCCTACTCAGGTCTATAAGCGCTCTTTTCTTTTCTGGTGGTTGGTGGGTTCTTTGGCGTTGGACGTTTACTTTCTTTTCCTATGTCGGTTGTACAATTTCGGTCGCTCTTCTTGTTTATTCTTGGTTCTATTGGATCATATCCTTAAAATTGCTATGTTATTGATATCCCAAATGTATCAACAGGTGTACGTATTTCATTTATATAGGTTTTTTTTTTTTTTTTACAGAATATTGGTGTTCAACGATTTAGGGCTGTGGTCTGGTCCGGCGATATATATTTAAATAGCTTTGAGTGAGAATAAAGTTGGGCAGACCAAACTGTATTTATCAAGGTCAACAAGTTTAATGTAAGCATAAAGCTTATTTTAGAAGATTAATCCTATCTATATTAATCTTTAATTTATATTAAAGCCGCAAAAACAGATTAATTTACAAAAGTCTAATAACGGGGTATCAACTCTTCGCTCAGCACCAGGCACAAAACAAACAAACACAAAAAATAACAACAAAAAAAAAAAACATCAAATCTTTCCAAAGCCGGAAAAAGGATCAATAGCATTGACATCCACTAAACAGCCTCCTCCGGCTTAGGAGCAGCCAATTCCCTCCCCCGAACATTCGACGCAGTCCCCGCAGAAAACGCATCTTCACAAACAGGCCACCGTGCAGCCTCGTCCCAATACTTCGTATGGTGTTTATCCTTCTTCAGCATACCCGAAATATCAAGCGGGTCGATGAAGGTCTCAATCTTAGGCCGCGAATCCAACCATCCAGGCCCCAAGCGCTCCGTCATGCCGTCGGTATCGAGGTACCGCCTCTTGTCACGCGGGAGATATTGCCCGGGATGCAGGAGGTTAATCCAGAAAGTAAAGATGACCATGGGGGCCGCATCGAAGGCGTAGAGCAGCCACTCGTGGCGCTGGAAGTAAGTGCAGGTCGCGCCGCACGCGACTCCGGGGGGATCGAGGGTGTAGAGGGATTCGACGGCGCGGTAGATGCAGCGCATAAGCACGAGGGAGGAGGTTCCGTAGAGGGTGTAGAAGAGGAAGCGGAGGTTGCGGGGCAGCATGCCGGCGCGGGCGCACTTGCGGTGGAGGGTTGCGATGACGTAGATGATGCAGAGCTCCACGATGCACTGGAGGATGACGGCGACGGCCATGAGGGTTGCGCCGCTGCGGTAGAGGCGTGGTTCTTTGGCGCCGGTTGCAATACGTGCGCCGCCGGCGGCAGTGAGGGCTTCGACGAGGGCGCCGATGTAGACGAAGAAGTGGACGGTGCGGTTCGGGTTGAGCCAGGCGAACATGGGGATGTAGTGCATGATGCGGCCAAGGATGTTATAGGCGGAGGCGGAGAAGATAGGAGGGGCGGCGTAGACGAAGACGGTGGCGGCGATGTAGATGTTGACATTGTCTGGGTGGTAGCTGGAGATGGTGCGTAGGACCCAGCCGATGGTGTAGATGAGAGAGCCCCAGAACATCCAGAACGTCACCCTCCAGAAGCGATAGCGGCTGGTCAAGTCAGTAAAGCACAGTAGAAGGCACCAGGTAGACTGACAAGTTTTGGTAGATATGCGTGGACAAGGACAGGCCCACCACGCAGGCAAAGACAATCGGGAGTACATGACTCGCCTTGTACTCGTATATACCAGTTTGAGGGTCCATGGTGAGAGTAAGAGTTCGCTGAGTGTGAAGCTTGTGTCTCTCGGCAGCTGGCTCCAGCCATAGTTATATGCGCAGCTCGTCTCTATAAAATGGGGATGGCGGCACATAACGACAAAAACGGTTAGACTGGAGCCAAGGTGCTGACCGGCCATTGCGCGGGCCCGACTGTCGCTGAGGAACTCCAAATCGGGTGCGACCTGGCGCCCGATCGCTGACCCAGACAGCAGGGCGCAGCAAGGTCCAGAGCATATCTGTACACATTCTCGCGTGCTCAGATGATCCCTTCCCATCCAAGCGACATGTGCCGACTGTCGCACACCCTGGGTTCAGCTTGTCAGTTGCAAGATGTGAATCAAACAAAGCCATTCCGAGAGGAGAGAACAACTGCCGCCGCCTGGAGTTCAAGGCACCCAGGAACTCGTCCAATGAAAACAGCCCGGGCACGTGAGACTCCTCGGGCCCGCGCGGCGACGGACCGAAAGTGGCTTAGTGTACCGCCTGAAACATTGGCCAATCAGAGAGCGTATTTGTATGAGTTGGATAGAGATGTCGAGACAGAGATAGTATAAATAAGATGGGGAGATGGTGAGATAGATAGGAATGATAGAAAAATAATCTCAAGAAATATCTAAGCTGGGTTTCAGTCGACAATGGCAGACAACTCCCCATCCCTCATTCCCTTCCTCGGTGCTATGACGGCGTCCCAGAGGGAAGGTGTAAGTGCCTCAGACAACCGCAATTTAAACAGAATACATGGTTAGAATGCTAACACTATGAAGCAAAGGTACTCGTCAGGTAACGGCTCCACGGGTTCATACCCCAACGTCGGTGATACGGAGTCTCCCTATCCCCAGTCCTACCATACCCAGACACCCAGTCGATCCATCCACATCGACTTTACCGGCTGGCCACAGAGAGTACTCGGAATCACCGAAGGCAGCTCCAGCGGCGCAGTCATCTACCGTCTGGATTTGACACAGAACCGACAGATGAAATTCTGTAGCGCAAGAACATCTAACAGCCCGCTCGCAATCGCCACCAGTCGAGGAAGTACCAGCCTCGACGTGACCATCAACGGACAGAGAATTGCCGTGGACATCAAGACCAGACTCAGAAAAGAGGGACAATACCGGTCACCGTCTTTGCAAAATGCCGCTCTGACATGGAAGAGCCGGAGTATGAAGGTGGTCGACTTTGAGCTGCGGGATGCGAACGGCACTCTGCTGGCCCAGTTTAATCCTCACCCTTCGTGGTCCCGACGCAAGGCAGGTCGTCTGGATCTCTTCGGCCCCAGTGTCAGCAGCGGCCGGCCGATGGAGGAGATTATGGTGACGGGGCTCTCTTTGGTCCATTCAACCGACATTCAGCTTGAGGCGGCAGCAGCAGGGGCATCTTCGTGAATTGCTTTTGTTAGATTTATAGAGTGAGACAGTGTTCGTTTGAGTATGTTGGAATTTGGCGAGATTGTATTCGGCGTTGGAACGTCGAGTGTCTATATTTGGGTCTTTGAGTGGCGTTCAGGGAGACACTGTTGATTTGTACTGTTGCACATAGTGTAGATCGTCAGCTGGAATACGAGAAACAGTTATGCAGTTATGCTATATCAGGCCGCCCGGACGTGAAACTGTAGTGCTGGATGCTTATAAGATACAAGGGGAAGGGGCGAGTTCCTGTAGGCGTCCCAGACACCCGGCTGTCCAATAGAACCCCTGAGTAAGATTGCTCTTCATCCTCGTCCGCCAATCGAGAACTGGCCGTTCCATGGTCCTGACAGCCGCAGATCAATAAGGCTGTGCCTCGCCAAGCCCGGCTCTTGGCGCGGCGTTGGGCTTTTCAGCTCGTTTCCAGCTCTTCTCCATCTCTCTCCATCTCTCTCTATCTTTAATGGGCCGTCCGCTGGAAGTCCTCTCCGTCGCAGATATATCTAACCACTGCACATCACAATGCCCGGTGTACCGTCCGGAAGAGGGTGCGACAACTGTCGCAAGTCGAAGAAGAAGGTGGGCTGGCCGACTCCACACTGCCCCATCATCCCCCTCGTCGCAAGGCTGCAACCTGCAGACGATAGACGATTAGGCTCAGATAGCCTCCCCGGGCCTGCGCTAACATCTCAAAGTGCGATGAGGTCAAGCCCGTCTGTACGCGATGCGCTCGCCGGGGAATCGAATGCGTCGGTGCCGGCGAAAAGCGCTACAAGTTCATGGAAGAAGGCCCCACGATAGTCAAGAAGCGGTCTCCAAAACGTCATCTCACCACCACGCCTTCGCCCGATGGGACGGATATCATTCGTCGCGTCGCTATCAACCCAACTAACAGTACGACGCTCCTAGGCCAGGGGCTGGTAGCAGCCATGAAGCCAGGGACGAGTCTGAGGTATAATCTGATGTGGGCGTACGGCGGTTATCTGACCCTTATCCCACGACGTCTGGGGTTGAACGAGGCATTGGATACAGCTGTTGACGCCATGATAACAACACATGCATCGTTTTCATCGTGCAAAGAGGTTACCATCAAGTCTCTTACGAAATACTCAAGAGCGCTGGGGGCTTTGCGGAGATGCCTGGATGATCCTGTCACGGCAAGCTCGTCGGAAACGCTCTGTGCTGTATCTGTGCTGCTTCTTGTTCAAGTGAGTAATTGAGCTCGCTATACAAGGCCACCACTGACAAGACCAGCACATGATAGGCCCATCGGACCTGAAGTTTACTGGTCACGCCGAGGGAGCTGCCAAAATTCTAAAAGCTCGGAAGAACTGCGCTCCTCGAGACGCCTTTGAGCGCTTACTTTTGTTGTCATTGCGTGGTCCAGTTGTAAGCGTTCTCCACGCAACTGTGTGCCTTTCACTAACCATGCCGCAGCTGTTTGAAGGCCTGTTCAACCCTAATATAAATTTGAGCCCAAAGGAATGGAAGGAGCTGGTACAGAGTGACCTGGACGCGCATACACCAGAAGGAGAGATGCTCAAAAATTTCTCCCAAGTCCCAGATATTCTGGACAGAGTCAGAGCCAACCCCGACGGGTTGGCTGGGCTGTTAATTTTGCAGGCTGAGATGAAGAGCTTGTACTTCAAGACGCGCAACATTTGCGACCTGCTTCGCCTTGAACTAGATCAGATCGAGAATCCCGGCGAAATCCCACATCCAAATCCATACAACCTCTCCCCGACCATGCTCCATGCCCACACTCAGCGGTTCTACGGCATTGCAATCACCATCTGTCTATACATGAATTACATCCTTGTCGCCATGCGAACCAACGACCCCGAGCTCTCCAGGGATGCCAACTACCTCGCCCTCGAAATTCTCTCCATCGCCGAGAACGCCCTGCAGTACCGGCCATTTGGCGCCGGGTACGTCACGCTCGCGCTTGTAGCGGCCGTCATGGCCGTGGACAAGCCGTCGCTGCGAATCTTGCTTGAGTCATGGGCTGCAGACTACTGGGAGGATTTCAACATGCCGAACTTGGACTTTGCGGTAATGGTCGAGTCGTTCCGTCGCTTGGACCCGTTCGCGTCTGCAGATACGCCGGACGGATGGCCTGAGGCCGAAGAAGCGGCCTTGTATGACCCGGTGTTATTCAAGGAAGAGTCTGAGTCGCCCAGGATAGTGGAATTTATTAGCTAGACTGTATTACTGCCATAAATTGAATCACACCTCCAGATTACATTATCCATAAATCCATAAATCCATCCATTATTTTTATGCATAGTTACTTGTTTCTTGTCAGTTGGTCGGGTCAGGTGACTGTTGTCGTGACCACCAGCCAATCAGCAGCGCCGTCGTCAGCACAGCTCCAGATCGAGCGTCATTCCTTGGAACTTCCCGGCGAGACCTTCACCGTCAACACTCGACCTCATGGAACCCTGAACCTGCCCCTCTGCCCATCGCGGCTCCGTTATATTTTTTCTCCAATTTCTGACCCCCGAAAAAATATCCCCTGCGATAATTAATCATGGCAGAGCCGTCGTTGAGCTCCTCTCACAACGAGTCCGTTCCCCAACGGGACGAGGCCATTCTCTCCCAGCACCTCGATCCTCAGTTCACCGCTTCCTTGCCAGAAGACGCCGTGCCTCCCGAGCAACCCGAGGGCGCTGGGTCGAGCTCGACTGAGCAGCATGAACCCCAATCCTCGCTGCTTCTACAGGGCGGCGACATCCACCGTGACCTCTACCGCATCGAAGCCAAAACGAAGCGAGCTCGGCTGGACAAACGAGCAAACACGTTTACTGTGATCCCCCGACGCCAGTCCGACCTCGTCGAGGAGGAGATAGCTGCTATCGAGCCTGGAAGTTTCCGCCGACACTTCATCCGCCAGCAGGGCCAGGACCACCCGGTTCTGCACCGCTCGTTCCTCGAATACCTTGACATGTATGGCAATTTCGCCGGCGAAGATTTGGAGGAGACCGAGGACGAAACTGAACAGGGCGAGGATGAAGCACAACAGGAAGGAGAGCGACGGCCGTTGTTAGGGCCAGGTCCTCCAAAGCGCAAGCGTACGCGTACGCGGTCTGTCCGTCCAGGCGATGCCTCGAACGTGAAGACTTTCTTTACCTTGCTCAAGGCATTTATTGGGACGGGTATTATCTTTCTGCCAAAGGCGTTCCGTAATGGAGGAATCTTATTTTCGTCGGTTACTCTCGTCACGGTCGCTTTGATTTCGACGCTGTGCTTCCACCTTCTGCTACAGTGTAGGAGGCAATACCATGGCGGTGGATACGGTGACCTCGGCGAACGGATCTCCGGTCCGAACCTTCGGTCATTGATTCTGGGATCGGTGGCTATCTCCCAGATTGGGTTTGTCTGTGCCTGCATCATTTTCACAGCTGAAAATATCCGGGCGTTCTTCCTTGCCGTGATGCCCGAGACGATTGAGTCGCTCTCCACATTCCGCTTGATCATTTTCCAGCTGATTGTGCTCACCCCGTTGGCCATGATCCGGAATATTTCGAAATTGGGCCCGATCGCGCTGCTCGCTGATGCCTTTATTCTCTTCGGCCTTGGATACATCTACATCTACGATATCTCTAGCTTGGCTTCTCGCGGACTGGCACCGGGTGTAGAACTGTTCAACTCGAGCTCCTTTACTTTGACTATCGGATCATGCATCTTCACGTTCGAGGGCATTGGGTTGATTCTTCCCATCCAGTCTTCTATGAAGAAACCGCAGTGCTTCGATAGGTTGCTCTATACTGTCATGCTCATAATTACAACCCTGTTTACCGCAGTTGGAGCCCTCTCATACGCAACGTTCGGCGAGGACACCAAAACCGAAATCATCAGCAACCTCCCCCAAGACAGTAAACTGGTCAACGCCGTCCAGTTCCTGTATTCTATTGCAATTCTCGTGGGAACACCAATTCAGCTGTTCCCGCCTGTCCGCATTATCGAGGGGAGTCTATTCGGGATTGCCTCTGGCAAACGCGACCCAAGCATCAAATGGAAGAAGAACGTGTTCCGGACCGGTGCCGTTCTAGCATGTGGCATAATCTCGGCACTGGGAGCAGGAGACTTGGATAAATTTGTTTCCCTAATTGGATCATTTGCATGTGTACCCCTGGTGTACATTTACCCGGCATACTTGCATTGGAAAGGTGTCGCGGAGTCTCCATGGGTGAAGCGAGGCGACATAGCCATGATGACTCTAGGATTCGTATTCATGGTCTACACCACTGCCGCAACGATCTCTGTCTGGATGAATGAATGAATGAATTATGCTCACGAGTCGTAGAAGCAGAGCGAGACTAACGTAGGAGATCTAAGTGGCGCGGGAATACCGATAGGATAGTTAATGACTATAAAATTGATTGTTGAACTTCTCGCATTTATAAAATACAGTTAATCTGTAAGTCCATGCAACCAACCGTCGAGCCACTCAACACCAATAAGCCCTGGTATGACTAGCCCTGATCTCGCACATGGCATCGCGTGGCACCTCTACATATTATAGGTCTAAAAACCAGGTGATACAAATGCGCCAGGCCCTGCAACCAGCCGGGCCAGATCCGCACGAACTATGAATACATATGACAAGGATATTCTGATTCTGATTCTGATTCGTCGGGTAGGACATTAAGCTCATAACCGCTAGCCTAGATCTTTCTACTTGCTAGTGTATACACAGGAACTTGATGACCTTCACCATCTTCGTCAATGTCAAGGTGGCAAAGACATTGCCCTGTTTATACTATCAACGAAGACTTCATAATGTTACAGTAGAAAGTGTGGAAGCATCTCTCCTAGTTAATTTTGAAGACCTGCTTGGTCTTCTTATTAAACTCACTATGCAAGGCCTGTTTATATATCTATATCCTTCGACTAGCAATCAGTGAGCTTTCCCGTGTAACTATGGTGAATACTTCATTGGTATTGCAAGCAGTGATATACCTACCTTACCACCTTTACTATTGATAGAAGGTGTGAAAGATTATTCCTTCACTGGTACTGTCAATATTGGCAAGGTCAGTAGTCTTTTCCACATATATATGAATCCAGGTTAGTCCCAGCTACTATTCAGCATCTCACTACCTTCCACTCGCTCACCACTGCCCTGTTAACCAAACCCTCTAACCTTCTTTAACTCAATCAACCCGACTCTTTACGTCCGCAGCACGTCAAAGTCAAAATCAAAATCAAAATCAAAATGCGTTTCACCATCCTCGCCCTCCCCACAGCCCTCCTGGCAAGCGCAGCCTCCGCCCACACCGTCAACTGCTGGGGCAAAGCCCTCAACGCCCCCGTCGAGGGCATCGAATACACAATCAAAAAGATGGACGAGATCGCCTCGGCACCCGACCAATTCTACCCAGACGGCGACGACCCCAAATGGCTTTGGCTGCAGACCAACAGGTGCGAGGAGGTTACGTGCTACAAGGGGACGCAGGTGCGCTGGTGCAACGAGGATACCGTTTGGGACCGCTACATCATGATGCAGAATATCGTCGATGGTGTGCATGTGCTTTATAGTGAGTGCGAGCGGATGGTGGATGGGGAGCTTACTTCTGGTGGGGTTCTCTCTCATCCTGACAAGTGGAGTATCATCATGCAGGGCGAGGATGCGTGTAAGGGGAAGAAGTAAGCTAAGTTGTTTTGTTTGATGTTCTTTGCTGGAGTTGAGTTTTGGTACTTGTATGATGGACAGTTGGTACTAGGTATTGGATAGGCTATCTATGTAAGGACTAAATAGCTGGAATAGACGCTACGCGAGAGGTTTTTCCGGCTGGAGGGCCGTTTCCTCGACCGCGGAGTTGACACATGCAATCTCTGATTATTATTGTGCTGTAGCAGAATGAAATCTAAGATAGCTGGGGTGGAATACTTCCTGAGGAGTATTCCCGTAAATCTCTTATATAAGATAAATTAAAGACCTTGTAAGATATATAATAAGACCACGTACTTTCCGAATTCTAGTTTATTTGCCCAGTCAATATTACTATATGTAAATAATATACCTTCAAGCCTGCTTCTCTACATTCGGCGCTAACTTGCTCATCTTCCTTAACCGCGCTCCATATCTCAAAAACAGAACTGGTATAGGAATCATAAGAACAGCAACACAGCCCAGAAGTGTCCCCGCCCACTGGATACCAAGATTATTGAACATCTGGCGCGTGAAAAGCGGGAAGCAGGCACCAACCAGAGACCGCATCATCGTATTTGCCGCAAAGGCAGAAGCGGCGCTGGTCTTGTTAGCTGAGTCCAATATTGCGAAAGTACAAGGGCCAAGTAGACGTACAAGTTCAGATACGAATCAAGGATGTAGTTAAACCCCTGCATGAAGATCGAAGTCAAGCCAAAGCCAACGAAAACACCAGAGGCAGTCGGCGCCATCCAGTGGATAGAAGGGCTAAACCCAGTCCAGCCAAACCTGCACTCATTAGCAATAGGGTACAACCAAATACGAGAGTACGGACATACCAGAATAATCCTGCTGCAAAGGCAATACCGCCAGCAATACACGGCGGCAACCGCCATTCCGGAACCGGGATTCCATGATTCGCTTCCAGCTTCCTGGTATACGAGTTATAGAATGAGAGAACAAAGGCCGCTCCGCCTATTAGACCGATAATCAGGCCAATGAACGGCAGTCCGCTAACACCAAGCGACATGCCATGAACGTCCTGGAAGACAATCGGGTATGCCGTTAACAGCGCATAGCACAGCCCATAAAGGAAGGACATGTACAGCGTCATGAGGAAAGCAATCGGTTCAGTAAATAGGATCTTGAACGGGCGCGCAAAGTTCTTCGTGACCAGCTCCTTGACATCAATTTCCAACTCCTCTTGGCGCGCGTGGATACCCCAGTTCCGGGTCTGGCGGCGCAGAATGGCTGCTTTCTTGACCAGGATGATAGGGGCGTACGTTTCCTTCGCGAATACAACCAGTAGTGCTAGACCGAAGAACCCGACTATTGCGGGGAGGTAGAGCGTCCATCTCCAGCCTAGGTAGCTGTCTGCTGTATAGCCGCCGACGAAGGGTGCCGTGTACGGGCCTAAGAAGACCGACATAGTGTATACGGAGATGGCAATTCCACGGTGATTGCTGGCAAACAGATCGGACAGACTAGCCGGTACAAGGGCAATCAGACTCGCGGCGAAGAGTCCAGAGAAGAACCGTGTGAGCATGATTGTCTGCGTATCCTTTGCCGTGGCGGTAGCTATTATGAAGATATCGAAGCCGAGCATTCCAATGAGCAACGGCCACCGTCGACCGATAAGCTCAGACATCGGCGCCCAAATCGTCGGGCCAGCCGCAAATCCAAGTACGTACAGAGTAGTTCCAAGGGCAGCGACTTCAGTCCCGAAACCGAACTCGGCCATCGCGCCGTGCGCCGAAGTAGCGAAGATCGAACTGCCATAGGCTACTACTAGGGCGGCAAACGTCAAGATGGACCCTAGGAACACTCTATTCGAATTAGATATTGAAATATTAGAGTTACAAGAGACTAACCGCTTCTTCATCGGCCAGTTCTGGGGATGCATGGGGTCATCCGAGCCCTCGAACTCGACAATATACGCTTCCACATTCGGCAAGTCAGGGGGGTAGGGCTTCCCCGCGCCCAGAGGCAGCCACTGCTCCCGCGGAACACGCCCTTTACTTGACCCGATGGTCTCATGCTGCTGCAGACGGTATGTATTGATGCGCTCCAACTCGAGCTCTTCATCCCTCTCGGTTTCGGAGATCGGCATGCCGCCCGATTCGGCATCGAAGCCGGAACTGTCATCCCCGATCTTTTCGGGCTCGGTCGGGGCCATGGTCGGTCTATTTTCCGGTGCAAGCAACAAAGCTTCAGGGGCCGCAAAGCTGTTTTATCGACCAGGAGCCGCTGATAAATATAAAATCTCAGCCCAAGGCCGGTGGGTCAATTTCCAGGAAAACCCCCGTGGGTGGGTCGAGTGTACCCAAGAATAACGCCATAACAATACCGAACAAACCACAACCAACAAAAAAAAAAGCCAGATCCATCTTATCAGCGGGGGGTTTCCGCTGTCGGGGCACCTCAGGCGAGACAAACCGGTGTTCCATGGTGTTTAATTCCGCGGTCAAGGCGCTATTATGGCAGGGGAGGGATCCCGAGTGGGCTGCGGACCGGACGCTCGGATGTTCGGCATCTTATTGTGGTCCATCAGGCCGGTTCCGACCCCCTTCGGCCATGCGATGGTATTATTTGATATAAAACCTTTGTATGTCCACCGGCTGCCAAAATGTACGACTTTGTGGTCTCCGGTGCCGAGATGACGTCTCGCCTCGCAAGGATGGCGAATGGGAGCGCTATACCGGTCAGTATAACAAAACCTCGGATGCATACAATTTCAACATAGTGTCTGGATCGGTCTGTATTCTGAGTCTTTCGGCCCTTGTACAGAGAAGTAGACTCAGAGATATCTTACCCACCGCTTTGCAAGATATACTCGCCCAAGCACTAACATATCACATGTCATTACAATAAATGACTATACCCAAGTCAAGGTCTCTCCTGTCGCTGAATACCGCGATGTCCTTGTTCTTTTGGGAATACCTTTTTTTTTTTTTTTTTTTTACTTCCTGCACCTAATGAACAGAACCCTGGCCTTTTTGCCACGGATGTACCCCCCCGCATATTTAAGGCCCACATGGCATACGGCGACCGTGTCTAGGCCTGTCGACCATCTACTCCTAGAGTAGTCCAACACTATATTCTGGCTGGCAAGTAAGCGAGCTACTGCGTCTCAGCTGAGCAGAGACCCAGCACCAGGAACTGTTGCGGAGCATCCCTGCTAAAGCACGCAGGTCTTATTAAAATTGCTTAGGCCCATCCACCAAGGATTGCCAATTCCGAAATGATCATGACTGAGGCTCAACAAATATCGGATTTCTAACGGTATAACATCATCCGTGGTTGTAATTGCGGGAAATCATTTCCGACCCAGACGCCGATGACGAGATTGCGGGGAACAAACAAAAGCTCCAGCTGCCCCTCTCCATCCCATCTCTCCCCTTCAACCATCATCATTGCACTTCACCGCCACTTGCACAGCAAACAAGATGATCACCGGAATCGCACACATTAACGTTCTCGTCCCGCCGGAGTCCCTCGACCACGCAGAGGCCTTTTACGGGGGAACCCTCGGTCTCAGTTCTGCGCCGGTACCCCACCTCCAAAAAGGAACCATCTTATGGTGCGTCGCTTCTAAAGACATATCTCATATATTCGTTCGTTCATTCATTCTAATAATTGCAGGTTCAATATCGGCGATTCAGGACAACAAGTGCACGTCGCGCCGGGGATCAACGAGACAAAGACCTCGAAGCGCCACCCGTGCTTCAAGCTGCAGTCACAAGAGAAGCTACTTGAGCTGCAGCAGCGGATATGGGACCACCATGAGCGAGGGGGAGACGCGGCGCCGCTAGAGGCCGATAGACCGGGCGAGAACTCAGGGACAAAGGGTGTTGAATACCCCAGTCGGTTTTTTGCGAGGGACTTTGCGGGGAATCGATTGGAGTTTAGTTTATAAACGTTTATACCAGGAGTATAATATACGAATTGGATTGAGATGTGTTCTTTACATATTCACTTGAGTGATATCTAGTACGTACGGCCACAGGGTGTGGAGAACAGGGCTTCCCGTCCGCTCAGCGTACTCCAGCCACAATTATCAACGCGGTTAGAAGTACAACAAGCCTCGTGTGTGTTGCCGCTTTTAGGGGTTATAAAACTAAGTCTTAAATGAGTACAGGTAGGATAGGTAATAACACAGTAGGATTACTATAATTGGAGTAAGAAGGTGAGAGGGAAGAGTCCATAAAATTTAGGGGGCTACTATGATTTTTCAATCATATAATAAATAGCAAGGCTTTTTCTACTTTCATCTAATACAATTTAATCCGTCCCTAGTAAGGTATCATTTTCCCAATCTCATGAGCTCCTTATAACGCAAGACTGTGATCTGGGGCTAGGCTATATCAAACCCTTTTCTCCCTTGCTCGATTTATTACTCCCCGTTTACCTTGACATGTCGTCGGGCAATAACATAGTAATAAATATTCAGAACAACAGCCTGCGCCCATGACGCCGCGGCAAGGGCACAGATCGCTGTCAGGCCTCTCAAATAGTGCGGAGCATCGGCGGTGCGAAAGATCTGGTGGCCGGCGATACCGGACATATTTGCTGCCATTATTATAACACTGCACGGAAACAGAATAGGTTAGTAATAATGTTTGGTATTGTATAGATAGGGAACATACGCCATTGCAACGCTCCGTTCCTGCAGTTTAGTACAGTTGATAGCGAGCCAGCCAACATTTTGGATACTAAGTATGGAGAGAGCTATGAGCCATAGGATTAGGTAGACAAGGAAGGGTTCACTGAGAAAGGACATACTGCATGGCCGCATATCCAATATTAGCCGCGATGAGAACTCCGTACTTGTGATTCTTACTGCTATCCAACGACACAGTTCGAAGACAAATGTATGTGATTACATTCCACGTAATGGCGAGCAGGACTAGTGGTCCGCGATGGTTTGTTCGATCCCTGCGAGATGAACCAGTGTTACCTCTTTTGCGTGTATTTCATGGAAATGTGACTGGACTATATCTGCAACTCACCCAATCCTTGCCAGCGTATAAGTGAAGACCATACTGCAGTAGATCGGCACCGAAGCCATCGCATTTGCCTGGACAGAGGTATACCCGAACGACTTGATCAGCAGCGGGGTATAGCTCGTTAGCCCCGAAAGTGCACTCATCGAGACCAGCGTAAGGAAGAAATGCTGTATAATCTTCGGCTGCTTGACCGTATCCCAAACATCTCGCGCTGCAATGTGTACCCTATCTGCGGTATTGGCTTCGGGGTTTTCCAGTAGCACACGGCGACAAATGATGTGTGATTCCCGGGGGCTGAAGTAGCTCCAGCGGCCGAGCGAGAGGAGGACTCGGCCGTCGCCAACCTTGGGTGGGAGGATCAGTACGAAGGCTAGGCCGATTGCCAGGGTTATTATGCCTTCGACTGAGCCGGGGTTAGACATGAGAGGTACGATAAGGGGTCGTTAGGGAGCAGTCTAACATACCTAGAAAAATCCAGCGCCACCCTTCTAGGCCGTGTCTACTACCCATGGTTAAGATGCCAGCACTAATTAGACTGGAAGTTGCTGCTGAGAACATCTGTCCAAAGAAGAATAACGTAACGCGTGAGCTGGTCTCGGATTTCTTGTACCAGGTTGAGAGGTAGTAAAGTGCACCTTCACGCATAAATAGTAAGTATAGGACACATAATAGACGAAACCAGGCCGAGAATTCGAGGTACGGGTTTCTTTTGTACATACCAGGAATATATCCACCCTCCAACAGCCCAAGCAAAAGCCTAGTCGCAAGGAACGCAGCATAGTTTTGAACAAAGGCCTGGAAGGTCGCTACCAGACCCCAAGCGAAAATCTGAAACGACAGCCATTTCTTTGGACCAAAACGCTGCAAGAGGATGTTGGACGGAATTTCAGTCAAGACAATGCCCGCAGACATAAGCTGCGATCCCACATTGATGGCATTGGTGTTGACGCTGAGGTCGTCCATTAGGGTCGAAGTCATTGCTGCACTTATATTGCCACGGTCCATTTGGAGTGCAAAGAACGCAAGGGCCAGAACTGGGATGATGATTAAGTCGACCCTGTCTATGTCAGTATATGCTCATGTTTGCAGCCCAAGATACTCTACACACTTGCGTCGAATGTGGCGTTCTTCTTCGGGGGTCCAATCTGCCTCAATGCTAACATCTTGGGTTATAATATTGTCGACTTCAACATGATTCCTAAGCTCAATGGTGCTGGGGCCTTTCTCGATCTTGGAATTCATGGTTGAGGGTCTTTGGTGGTGCAGAACAAAGTGGTGATTCGAGGGTGCGAGAACCTTTTTCAGTCTTATATGCCCCGGCTACAGGATACCATGACTGGGAAACCACAACGGCACGTAATACGCCAAAAGATGTCGTGATCTGAGAGACAGAAATGTATAGGCAGATTAAATCAGCTAACGATTGTGGAGGTCCAATGGCCCTGGTTTCGTAGTTTCATCTACACCTCCTAGCCAATTCCTACCGGCAACATTCATGCACGCTCCTGTTGAAAAAGGTTCGTCTGCTTTATATTTGACTACCATTGCGATCAAGTGCCCTCCTAACTATGAACAAACTTGATTTAATGAAGTGGCTCTGTACCCTACGGCGTGTCATTCCAGCACTCACAACTCTAGGCGCTCTTGGACGACATCAAAGTCCGCGCACGATCGACCCTGACAATTATATCTAGAGCCGTATGGTGTTTTATCGGTCAGGGCTGTTGCTCTACTACGACCTAGTACATTCCCCTTCGAACCGCGCGCCTCAGCTATTATAGATATGTCACTCAAATCCTCCACCAGAGCAAGCCCAAGGTCTATCTCAAAGCTCGTCTCAAAGCCAGTGCGCTTCGCCATTCCCAGAGGCCTCTCTTTTTCTTTCTCTTCTGCAGCGTAGAAATGCCACACCTCAGCCTCAGTATCTCCGTTCCACGATACGTAGATTGACACGTAGCTTGACCGCTGACCGACCAGGTCAGCTAGGGCTAGAACAGCAGGTTCCTCGCTAGAGTGGCCTGTCCAAGGAGATCTAAATCCTCGATAGCTCTGGACATATTTGTTCGGGTGCGAGTCGAGATAAGCATGGAACAACACCTGGCCGTCCCTGCTATACTCAGTAACAGCGCCGGCCTGGCCCCAGTTAACGAAGACATTCCCACCGGGTAAGAACTGAACATTTCCCTGCGAGTGCGTGACAAGATCATCAGGAGGCCGATAGGTATGGATCTCTCGTACTGTTTTCGTAGTATGATCAAGTTCAATATAGCGTGCACGCGAGAAGGCGTTGATAGAGCGGCCAGGCGCCGAGTGGTCCGCATTGTCGAAGAGCGAGATGCGCTCGACTGTACCGTCATTAGAACGGAAGCGGAAACGAGCGTCGTGCTGGTATGCGAATTTGGCGTTTTCAGGGACCTCAAAGTCGGAGCCAACGCCGCCTAGCTGCCACAGTACTTGTCCGTTTGTGCCGTTGATTTTGAAGATGGCGGCGTAGTTGCGCGCAGATATCAGGTAGTTCCCTTGATCGTCTTTGTCGACACTGTTGATGTGGAAGTAGTTCCATGCGTCAAGGGAGCTGCGGGCATTGAAAGCACCGTCAGAGTGCAATGGGAAAGCGCTGCCTGGAGCTATTGTCAGTCTTAAGATGTGGCATGTATCCAGGCGCTGAACATACGGTTAGGAGTAACATTTTCCGCGCTATACCATTCGAAGAGAACTTCTCCTGTCTCAATATCAAGCTCTAAACGGGGTCAGTATGTGATAAATTGCAGCAACAGCAGAACGTACCTTGAAAGCCATTGCTAACAATCCACTTCTGATCCACGTCTCCTCCAAACGGACCAAGGTCCATCGGGATAGATACAGGCGTCTCAATCAAAACTGAGCGGCCGCCGTCAACAACTTGGAATTCATGACAAGACACCAATCGATGCGATGCCGCCCGCACAATCTTGACAATCTCATAGTCCTGATTCAATATACCATGATCACCGTACATACGCCCGTGTGGTGAGTCCAAAAGGCCCTGGAAGGCTCTGAGCACTGAGCTTCCATTGATGGTCGTGGGACCAAAGTCAGCTACCCAGCCAGCCAAGTATCCGAATCCCGACCAGACAAGGTCCCCATCATCCCGGAAGATGTAGGCTCCTGACTGCTCGGGGCCAACACTACCTTCCTGGAAACCAAGGTACTGAGCGAGGAAGAGATATCCTGGTGCAATAGAAAACTGCGAAGGGACTGTGATATTCAGTCTCGGAGGAGATAGGTCTGGACGTGAGAGATATTGCCAGTCTGCAAGGGCTTGAGGCGCAAAGACGGCGAACAAGACAAATAACGCAGAGACGCGCATCATGACATGAAATGGTGAAATAATTACCGCTTCCTTGCTGAAAAGCGCCAGTACATAAGGTGTTTAAATATCCGTGTATTGTTGACTCCATATTGGAGTACATCGTTCTGCACCAATGAAAGGGACTCTCGATGACAAGCCACCAAGAGCTTAGCACGCAATTGACTCTGGCATCTCACCTCTTGTTCCGTCTTCCGACGTCGAGATTCCGTCTGGGCACACGGAAGGGCGGATCTCTTCTTTCTCCCACGCTCAGTCGAGATAATGCCTGTCGCTCATTCGCGGCGGTTGAACCGGGTCAAACAGGCGTGTGAACCGTGCCGGTGCGTCCCCATAGCTGAGTAGCCCCTAATTCAAACTTATTTGAACCAGGCGTAAGAAGTCCAAGTGTCTGGGAGAGCAGCCTGCTTGCTCGCAGTGTCGCAGACTGAACCACCCGTGCCATTACAAGCGTGATGGAGCTTCTCATATAACCGCCCAGAGACACACCCCCGTACGCCCGAGGCAGAATGATGGTTCCGGAACATGGGTAGGCATAGAAATCGCGTTATGCACTAGTCAATTTTTACTGACTATATAGGACGATCGCCTCAAGGTTGCTGAACTCGACATCCGATTATTCGCGGAGGAAGCCAGGTTCGTCTTATATCATTCCATATCCATTTTGCATACTAACAGAATCTCAGGCCGCATGAATCATCTCTAGCATTTGACTCAGTCGTCCAATTACTCCAACCTGCGTGGTCGGATATCCTCACCACTGCCTCGTTTTACCTAGACCAGATCGAATCGCAACCCTTTCCGCTTTTCTATAGGGGCACATTTGTTTCTACGCTGCACTGCCGCGATACGGAGCTTATATATGGGCTTCTGGCTATAACAGCGCGTTTCCACCCAGACTCGGACCACGGCATGGATGTCGACGCAAACACAAGAGTGTTTTCACAATTCGCCTTCTTCCTTGTCACAAAACGTATCTCTAGTGGAGCCATAGAGCTCTCGACCCTGCAAACTTTGATACTTATAGCTTGTAGTGACATTGCAGGTAGACTATATCGACCCTGCCAGATTGTCGAGAAAGATTATAGCTAACGCCAGGGTTTACTGCTGGTAGCCGGCGATCTTGATAGATTCACCCTGTGCTGTAGCCTGCTAGGCTCACTCGCAAGCGCCACTCTTGTACCCAAACAGCCTTCGAGAACTGAGTCCCAGCAGCTTGAAGAGCAAGTTCGATGCTATTGGAGCATTGCTCTACTGCAAAGGCTCTATGGCTACACCACACCATCGGTGGAAATCACGGACGAGGGGGGAGTGCTTAGACCTGAAACACCGCGTCTTCCATGCACCATCATGAACCCGTTGGGTCTTGATGGCGATGGTGGCGGCTCTGTATATGCCGAACAGGGTATATTAATGGCCACTACCTACCTGAGTGAGGGCTGGTCCAGGGCAAGGAGCTACAGCAGGGCCCGCAGAGCAGGATCTAGAGACGAACCAATTTGGTCTCTAAAATCTGATTATGCACAGCACATGTCTCTCCTAATGGGCATAGGCACGAATATCCACCCAGTGCACCGCTTCAAAGCAGTTAACCTTAGCTCCCGATCTGCAGAAGAAGTGAACGCAAATAAAGAATATTGGTCCCCATGGTTCCTAAGCCGACTACTTTACCACACTACAATATGCATCCTCAATCACCCACTCCTCATCATGCTCCAGCTGCAAGGCCACCGGACAATTCCAGAACTCTGCCTCCAGCAGACCTCCTGGCTGGCCAGTTACCATGTCAACTGGGTCTCCAAGATCTTTGGACTCCTGGAACAGAAACAATTCCGGTTAACCGATCCGCTCGTGTGCCACTGTGCTGCGATTGTAGCAACCATCGAACTCCAGCTGAGCGTTACTACCGAGCTCGGCGCGCGAGAAGAAAGACGCCAGACATTCACCAGACTTGTGGACTACATTCGTGATATGGTGGCCACATGGCCGCTGATGGAAAGATTGGCAAGTCATCTTACTTCTACCTTTAGTTCCATCCTGTCATAACCCTGTATACAGCCTTTCACCTGTAGACGCTAACCGATAGATAAATAGATTGGCTGCCTCAACCAGTACGAGTCCGAGCTCTCCAACGCGCATCAGATGCGAACCTCATCATCCACAGATCTCGGCTCCATCAAGGTAGATCTCAGTTCATTCTGGAGTATTCTAGAGTTTCCCACTTGTCGGTCCCAGCATCCACCGGCCTCGATTTTCGGTCATTCACTTGCTCTCCCGGCCCAGGATGGCCATGTATCGCAAGGAAGAATGCACACCCTGACGCTCCCACCCACGATCACGCCGAATAGTCATACAGAGACCGAGGACCACAGTGGGCTGATGCACACCGGTGACGCAACGAACGAGGTTCAACTACCTTCTATCAGCCCTGGCTCTGCGACGGCCAATGGGCCCGGCAATAATGACCTCCGAACGGTTACATGGGACAGTCCGTTTTTCGATGGGATCAATATTTCAGTGGAAGATTTCTTCAACCAGGACTTTATCAATACGGATATATTAGATGCAAATGGCTTCTATACCGTGTGATGTGATCCAGGGACGGAAGCTTGGAGGGATCAACGTAGAAGGCAAGGCCGGAACGAGCTAGCTATGTACTAGCTAGATACACGATAGAATAGCTGAAGAACTAGGATACAGGGGCTATTAAGTTAAGGCATGAACTGTGGTAGTAGTCTACCCAAGACATGATTTAGCTCGTCTACTCTATATTTCTATAAAAGTGCTTTTGTGCTTTTTAACAAATGCAGATTCAGCTTCCAGTTGTTATTTTTTTTCGGTATACCCAACGTAGAGTGAGTCTTCCCCAGACTGTGGTGGAGGCTGACGCTGGTATGTTCCTCGTAGCCCTATCTTATTCCGCCTAGCTTGAGCAGTCATCGGCTGTACTGACCATGGCATTGGATACTGCACTGGGTAAACCTGCTGAGTCGCCGACTGCGAAAGGTGGTGCCATCGCGGCGGCGTTTCAAGCATTCAGCAAGATCCGGTTACAGCACACACAGGATGTGGTGAGTGACTCGCGTGCTGTGGGCGATATCTGCATCTGGCAGAGCCCAGAAGCGGGAATATCGTTACCATATCGTACCGTACTGGCCGTAGTTGAAATTGGTTGGGCTAGGTAATCAACGCGCTATACACAACCAGATCCGTGATCGCGTCATTGATAGTTTAGTGGCCATTGCATGTCCAGCAGGGGGTTCCGGTGCATTCGAATCAAGCCTAGAGCAGCCGGTTCACTGACCGGGCACACACACAGCAGTTGGGCCGTAGCATGAAAGCCAGGGGATGGCTTCTTGCCACTCTGCTCCTCCACCATCGCCATGTAGGAGGGAATATCCAGCTTTGGCGTCATGTCTTTGTAGGAAAATCCGGAAAGGAGACAGATCGCCTTGTCAAATTCCATCTCACGCGCCTTTTCCAGGGCATCCCGATCAGGCTGGACTTGCTGTTCGACAACGAGATACTCGAGTATTTCGAAATGCTTCGCTTGCACTGCTATCCAGGTTATATTACAGGGACCTCGCCAGTTATTGTATTCACAGGTCAAGTTTGGATTCGCCCCATTCTGGATTAAGAACTTGACCATGTTGAAGTGGCCTTGCTCCACCGCCGTGAATAGTGCGATATGGCCGTAGATATGGATATCCATCCCCCAGTCCGCCATGTCGGTGGTGAAGCGCTTGACGGTGCTGGGGTCGTCGGTATTCATGGCTAATAGAGACAAGACTCTATCTGACTTGGGCCGCTGACCGTACTTGATCAGCAGGTCAAGCATTTGCCCGCCACGCTGCACCGTCGCTTCATACCAGGGACAGGGAGTTTCTTGCTCCTCGACATGGGCCCCTTGCTGCAGAAGCCGCTCAGTCACCGCATTATCACATCCAACCGCGATGGCAACACCCAGAGCAGTATCTTGTCTACTACGCATGTCGTAATCCTCGTCGTCACCATCCGGCAAGCCCAGTGGCGGGTCTTTGGCGATAATCATTTCAAAGAGGTCGGCCCTACGAGACCGGAGAACCCAGTGCAGGGCTGCGCGAAGTTGAACCGGGGAGCACGCAAGGCCCGGGCGAGATTCGTTGAGTAATGCTGCCAGAGTTGCCATGTGCCCATTTCGTATGGCTACGATGAGTGGGTTGATCAAGGCACCGTCTTCATCTACTACTCGATCTCGAGTGTCTCTCACGGAGACGGATCCAATACTGGCACCTGCATCCAGCAGCCTGGTTACCAGCTCGGTGTACCCATTTTCTGCTGCAAATATGAATGCCGAGCCCTTGCGGTGGTGAGAATTAAATTGGCATAGATAACGGTGAAGCAGGTTGTAAAGTCTCCAGCTGCAGCGGGTGAAAGAGCTGATATCTTGTTGCTTCTCGAAGATTTTGGCAATGTGAAGAATCAATTCAGGGGGTAGCCGTCCTATGCCAGCCATTATAATAGAGGGGATACAAAGGGGAAGGTATTTCGAGACAAAAAAAATGAAGTCCATCTTAAGTACATTTCATCCCCATCCGTCCACCTTAGTGATACGTGGCTACTGAGTACTGGCTGCCCTAACACCCTAACCAACTCCCGGACACCCCGTTCCCACCAGCCGGGGCGCCTCTGTCTGCTGCATATAACTAAATGGTGAGGGTTCAGTAATTAAGTGAGCCGCTGCAATTGCGTGAGGGGTATTACTATCGCCGCAAACCACTGTATCAGGGCCCCAGCAACCGATCTGGATTTGGGTCCCCATTCTGGCGGTTTCTCCTGGCCAAGGAGGGTGCTCGTTAGCTCTAAACGCCGTCGAGATGCCATTATAGCATGCCCAAGCAGTTACAATCGCATCCTCCTGCTGATTGGGAAGAGCGTGTGCTCGGGGACTCGTGCCGTAGTTTTGGCTTCGTCAAGCTCGTACTTGATGTAGTTTATCTGCACAGCGGTGCGTTCAGTATTCCAAGCGATGTTGTCGTAGCCGGGGTGAGGTGCGTCATCTCTTTTATCCAGCCGATGAAGAGACTGTACAGAACCATTCACTGGCACGCTTTACAAGTCCAGACTGCCCGCCGGGGAGTCAACATGGAATGCTGCAGGCCGAAACAGAAAAGCCGCAAAAAAGAAGTAGATCAATTTACAAACGTGGCTTAGAGCATGAAATATTGCCATTGCAAAGGACGCTCGGCGTGGTTATGGAAACTGTACACTGTATGCTCGCTGGGTCAGAGCAGTCTTATGGATATTGTTACGCGGCCAAAAGTCGCCAGGCTTATCTTAGCGATACACACTGCGCTTTCAATGGCCGGCTCGTGGAATCGACAATGACAAATACCCTCCTTCAACGCTATCATCTGACACCGTCTACGAATGCCAGGATTGTCCGGCACCCGCGGCACGCCCCTACTCTAGCACATGTATACGGTATGAGTCACATCAGAATTGGGGCTTCAACGGTGGAACTTTAGACTGATTCCTATTTTGGTATTCACGCTGACAACTGGGCGCCTACATGGACGGCGGGCCACTCGCGTGATACAGGGCCTGCCAACAAGGTGGACAGTGTCGCTGGCCTCTACTGGCGGGGAGGAAGGAGGTCCGTGAGTCTCGCAAGGCCAAGTCTCGCAAGGGTCAAGTCCGGTAAAAGATATTTGTAGATGGTTGCTTTATCTTTAATGATACTCTACGCTTCCATTGTAGGCCTAAGCTTGGCAGGCCCTAAGGACCCCGGGGTTGCACCCTCTGAAGCAAGCAGGAGGAGGCCTGAAAACCTGGAGGCAAAGGTATATATAGTACCAGAAAGCCCAAATTGGCTGTGTTCAGTTCTTCACAAACACTTCACGGTACACTGTGCATCCAGCGGACACCCACAATCTCAATACCCTCCACCACCTCAAACAGTTCACTTCCACATCAAACACCAATCCAACACAATAATGCATTTTATCAAATCAACCACTCTGCTGGCACTGGCTGCACTAGCCACTCATTCCTCGGCAAGCACTTGCGAAAACACGTGGACGCCCGGTAACTTCTACCACGACTGGGAGGTCACGGTCCCCGGCGTCCCCGACATCCCGGCAGTCTGCGGGAGGCTTTGGAATGAGCTGGTGTGCCCGGCGCCCAGCCGCACCAGCTGCAGGGACGACAGCGGTACTCTGGTGTGGAAATTCACTTCTGGTGTTGGCTGCAATGCCGGCGACGTTGAGTCTGCTTGGTGGCGGGCTACGAAGAACAGTCATGGGGGTATTGACTGTTGATGACGGGCGCAGTATACTAAGCGGGCTAGGTGGCGACAACTCAGGCAATGATAATGGGGGTTTGTGGGCCTATATAATGGAGATTCCAAATCTGTATGGGCTGGGGTATATCTGGAATAGGGTGGCAAGTATAGGGTAATTAAGATGATAGTATGTGGAGGATGTTCTCGCTTTCTAGTCCTTCTGCTCATGTATACTGTTGTACTTCCCGTGTGCTGGCTGGATCCCCATGGGGATTCCAGACAATCTCATCAATGTACTGCTGCGGTAATCTTTGGATTTACACTAGTCTCGATAGCACTGGAAGTATAAAACACAACCAATTCTCTGATTAAGAAATGCTACCTAGCTTTCATGTACAGTTACAAAATTCCTGTAATAAAATCTGATAGCATCGCTCTTTCACAACCTGCTAGCCAAGTCTTAGTTTTCCAGGCTGGTGATATCTCATTGAGTGATTTGATTGAGTATTAGATAATAGAATCCCTAGACGAATTAGCCTAGTAAAAGAAAATAGGTAGCCGAGGTTTGTCTGCTCGAGAAGGGTCTGCCGGAACATGGTCTGATGTGGTCGATGTAGCTAAGACTCGCCTGGCGCTTTTTGGAGAAGACGGGGTTACTTTATACCAGTGCCAGAATTCAGGCCTCGTACTAGAGTCATTCAGTACCTAATAGATGCTAGGTTTAATTGTGTTCTTAGAACCGCTTTACTTGGTAGTAATAGTTATCATGCTGTCTGGCGCAGCGGGTTGGAGCCAAGCATGACGGCCACGAGGTTACTTCTCTGCTGGAGTATCCAAAGCTAAGGTCCACGCACAATTCAGTTCAATCTCGGGCTGCCCTTCTGCTGAGTCTTGTCTTCTGCGCACTGTCGAGAGTGATGATGAGCCGGGGAGCTCTCGGCAGATGATCCACAGTACTCGCCTTCCCCAGATTCTGTCCCACTGGCGATGCCGTATTCAAGAGTTAGGGGACAGCGATTTAGCCCACCAGTGGGCCGGTCGGGCTTATACAGCGTTCAGACAAGCGCAGACCATCCTTGAATTCGACGTCGTGGAACGCAACTTGCTTGGAGCTGCGGGATTGACAGCATTGGACCATGCGTAGGTGCTGTTACAAGTCGGGTCCCTGGCCGAGATTCTAGTCTCGTCAACTTATATATTTTCCCCCAAGATCCCGCGTCAGGGCTTCGAGTGGACGATTGTGTTAGCCCCGATGATGATCATTCGAAAGATCATGCTTTCCAAGGGCTGGTGTCCGCATACTATCTCGATTCTCTCGGAGACTATCAAAATGCTGGCATACGCCAGCGTTAGCTGCCCAGTGATCCGAGGATCTTCCTCTGATCTTGCCACTGAATTATTTCGGCTCCAGGAATACAGGACCCGCGCGATGAATCTGAGCGATCTTTCCACCGCCCTTCGTTGGAGAATGACAAGTAAGCCCCATGATGAGCTACTCGCCGTATCAGGGCTACTGAACGTCGATGCGGGTGGCTTAGGAAGTCTATCTGCGCCAAAACGGATGCCGTCGTTCTTGCTGAAGCTCAGATAGCTACCGATGTAATGCCATTCTGTTGCCGGATCTCCGGGTAGCGAACGGAGTTACCCATGGGGAGATCCTGCAGCATCATCCAGCAGTGAGAGAGGGGAACATCGAATTGCCTATGAATTCCGGAAACGAATCCTCCTCCAGCACATTGCCCCAGTGGATCTCGAACGCGAGAAAATAACAGCCAGGGTTGTGCCTGCGAGAAGCGGGCGCATGCGGGTTCGCCTTTTTTAACATATGACTATTTTGGAGTATGCCGATGTCCTCCCCTTGTGGGCGTTGAACACCCCCTGGCTCACTTTACCACTTCGCAATGACGAAACATGGCATATTTGCTGGCCTGTAGTTGGTGTCACCATGATTACCACCAATGATCAAGTTCTTCGGGATGATGTTCTGGTCGTAGTCAATATTATCAAGGTAGCCAACCCACGCACTTTTCTTTTCCAGGCAAATGGACTTGATTGATGTGGAAATAGCATCATGGAGTGGCGGACATTGGTATCTGCTCCGATGTTGGTCACGGTGCATTTATTTCGGTGCGTCAATCCAACAAGCCCTTTTCGTCATTCTCCCATGCCATGATTAACTAGACATCCGAAGGACAGTCTAGATTAGGTTAATATTATTAATACTAAACGACTAAACCTGCAGCGGGTTAGGGTATATATGATTTCAACTTATATGCGTGTCTACCAGTGTTTGTGGCGGAGCAAAGGGATCACATGGGAATCGCAGCTATTTTTTATACATTTATGTTTAAAGTCGATCACCGTTTTGGGCGCACGGTTTTCCTTATTCCAGAAAAACTACGCGCTGCATGATCGGCGACTTAAGCTATATGTCTTTAGGGGGGCCTTGCATTACTTCCGGGGGCGATAAACAGGCCGAGGACTTATTTCTCACAGGTTATTCGCGCAGGGTATACTCCGTACCGCATCATATATTGGACTTATTTGAATCGGCTAGTGAGATTGACTTGAACGGCTAATATCCAAAGGAAGCAACATCAGTTATATTTTCAAACTGGCTACTGGTCAGTGCGGGGATTATATACCCCGAGTACACTTCTTTGTGCTACCGAAAATAGCTTGACTTGGAGATGTCGGGTTGCCTGAGCTAATGGAAGTAGGTATGGAAAATCTATGACCGCAGAAGAGACCAATCTCAATATAAAAGAGACACCTGAGACCAAGTTTCTCGCTTTTCTCTTCATCATTCTTACAGAAATCCAATCCAGTCCAGTCCAGTCCAGTCGTAACCAAGATGAAGTGGCAGTCAGCTTTGTTTCTTGCCGGTACCTTTGCCAGTCAGGTAAGACTGTTTATCCAAGGATATCATATCATTTTGAAAATAGCGACTAAGTCCTTTTTACAGGTGATTGCGGGCACTGATTCCATTGACTGCGATATCGATGCACCCTCCGCTGGCTACAGCATTATTGACGGGATCGAGTACCTTCGAGGTCTTGATGGTCAGCCTGTCGCAAGAGCAGGGAAGTGCAACCGTGTCAGTTGCTCCTATGGCGGGGGTATATATGTCTGTTCCGATGTAAGGACCCAGTGCCGTGTAAAATCTTATTACGCGATCTATTACTCAGTTTACTAATGAGAGCCTGCGTGCAGGATGGCAAGGATCACCCACTCAAGAGCTGGGAAACTGTGGCAGATGTTGCCGAAAAGATTAAGCAAGAGTGTGGGTATAGAGGGCGTCTGTATAGTTCTGATGGTTGGGGTGCTATTATCCAGGGGGCAGACTGCTAGATATTTTGTTATAGCCTTCCCAAGCCTGTTTCTACTATTATGTCTGTTGATGCGTTCTTGTCAAGTTGCCTGAAATAAAAGGAAGCGGGTATTGAAAACTTCTATGACCACACCAGAATCAGATGAGATTTAGTTCAAAAGCCAGTCAGTACATTGTGACAACCGCAGGGAGTTGAAAGTACCATCCTTTACTTAGGTTGCAGTTATCTACAAGGTTAGAAATACAGCCCAGATACCGTGTATGCTTAAACGCAACGCCGTACCCCTCATATACGTTCAAGGGCTTTATAGCAGGCTGGGCTATGTCATGGGATGTCCGGAGCAAATACCCCTTACCGATCATCTCACAGGAGGTAATAATTCTGTCTAGGTAGGGCTATAAAATAACCAGAGCCTGGTCTCGTGAACTTAGCAACTACCAAAATCTGTGGCAGCGAGGCTGTGCTTCTTGACAAGTTCGTCCACACCATCCGTGTTAACCTTCTTGCCCGCTGTGTCAATTACGGCCCTCCCAATTTCTACCACTGCCGTGATTATGCCTTTGGCATTCGGGTTAGCCTTTTTGAGCTCATCCTCGGTGAAATCAACAAAACTCTTTATGGCGTCCGCGATATCACCCCTAGCGAACTCCAGGGCTGCCTTCACCAAGGTTCCGAATATCTTAACCAGTAATTCTATGCCATTTTGATTCTCCAGCTTCAAGTTGCGCCCCTTCGCATAGTCGTACAGATATCCCAGCGGTATGGGGTTGGGAAATCTTATATCGTTCGTGTAGTTGGTGCCCTCAATCAAGGTAGTCCCGCTTGTGTTCCACATGTGTGTTGCGTATTTATTGCGAAGACCCCGTTGCTGTTTTGTTCTTTTGGTCAGTGAACCTTCTATATATTAAGATTAGCAGAGCTACTTACGTCTATTTTGCTCTCAGCCCAATGTTTATCTCCCAACGTGTTAGCAGGGTCATCCGTGACAAATTTGTCGAATGTCGTTCCATCTAACCCATTGGTCCCAAAGAGCTGCTTAGGAAACATCGTAATAGACCGTTTAGTCACGTCCGTTCCCTTCATTTTCTCCAAGGTCCTTGTGGCGTACTTTGGGAGTATACTCCTGCTGGTCTTCAAAGCAATAAACTCGTTCGTTTGGTGATTTGTTGTTTTAACAAACAAACCAACCCAGTTAAGAGCAGTATAGTTACCACTGCCCCAAACAGTGACGGCTGGATTAGTCGCCTTGGGAGCCCTCACGGCAACAAGTCGCTCGTTCTCAAAGCAGAGTTTGCCATAGGTTGTCTGTCCCGAAGGCGCTTTAGCAATCGTGGTTTCCGCTGCCCTGTCGTTCGAGATGTCGTGCCAATTCGCTCCGGAGGTCACGTATGCCGGCGTCTCGCCCCCAATTAAAAATTGCATATCGCCCTCATTTATGTGCACGGAGAACAGCCAGTAGTCTTCCTTGGACATGTCGAATGGGTCGGGTCCCCTGTATGGGGTGAATACACGCCTACCGCCACTCGCGTGGTATCGAAGGCGCCTGTCGGTAAGCGGTATGTTTGTTCCTTCGTCTTCCTGCAGGTTCACGCTCATGATGTATTCCACCGGGTAGCCTGCGGATTCAGGAGCTTGTTCTGTGCTCGATGCGGAGGGTTCCGGGCCATTGGGAACCTCGGCCGTGTTGTTGTTCGCTGCCATGATGATGGGATATAATAAAAGATGACTGAGGGGAGGAGGAATAGTTAGATGATGAAGATAACTCGAATGTCAGCTATAAGGAGGGTAGGAATTTAAATATCCAACTAAGAGCAGTGCTCGCTCGGTGCAAGGCTGGCTGGTCTTCTTGGGATGCGGAATGCGGAGTCCCAAGACACGGAAGCAAGGTAAGGGGTCATCATGACTTCATGAAGAGTCTCATCGAGGTAGTATTTCGAGTGCATTCCTTGAAAATCCGTTGGAAGGAAGTCATATTGATTGGCCCATCCGTTCCCTTTTTTGCCTGATCTATGTACGGGTATGTACTCGGGGAGCCTAATATTCTGTTGTAGGTAGCTATCCCGAACCATTTTCACCTGCCATTGGCCATGTCAGAATCCATAGCCAAAGCCCTTGCTGTCTGAGTGCCGCCCACAAGCTGCAGGATACCCGGCTGAGGAGCTGCAAGGGAAAAGGGGCTGCGCATAAAGCCGCGGTGGCTGCCATAAATTGGGCTAAAATGACGTTATTGATATATTTCCGTCATGCACATCGATTGACGGTTGCATACCTATGGAGTACCTCATTGATAGTTGATACTACTCTGGGGCAGATCTTATTGGGCATATACATGGGCTGCCTAGGACCACCATCGCGCACGGGAATGCAATCCGTAGGTAACAAGACAAATAGCACTCGTCAACGACAAGCGTGGGTCAAAGGCAGAGTGGTGAGCGCTTCGATTAGTAACCGACGTAAGGACAGTGCTGGTGGGTATTAGTGGGGAGGGCATGCTGCATTCTTGTGCTACTTCAGCCAAGAGGGTGATCATGCATTAGGGTTACACAAACATTATCGGGGGGTGGTTGGCTGCTGGAATTCCCGGGTGACTGTGTGCTATCATAATCATTATCGGTGCTACCCCGAGTCCCTATTAGTACCGTCCAGATGGTCCTTCTGCTCGTTTACCTATCTACTTACCTACCTAACTGTCCCCGTATACTTATTCACCGTTTTCACACCAACACAAATACTCTCCGCAGAAAATCATGAAATTCCAACTAGCTATACTTGGCCTGGGCCTGACCCTTCCTATTGCACTCTCTGGTTGCACTTATCAGGGCAGAAGTTGTTACTGGACCGGAACAGCTCCCTTTTGCGGAGACCGCGGTGGCTTCATTGGTCAGATTACAGACAACGAAGAGCTTGTCGAGAGTACCAAGAGGTATAACGCGGAGCGAGCCTGTGCTCGAATGGAGCCCTACTCTGAAGATTGCTGCGCAGATTACGGTTCGGGATGCGCGAGTGGCTATAAAAACCTTTGGTGCGCGCTTTAAGGTATGTTGGTTGCATTGGGGAATCCTATGTTGGTGTTAGTGATGCCTGCTTGAGTTGCTCTACTGCATCTGGTTTGCCGGGGGGCTAACGATATGAACAGCAAATCATGGCAATTGGCTTCGAGGTACAATTGTTAGATATTGAGGTCATTGACCTTTGGATGGAGGTGGAGGAATATGGTAGCACAAGACTGTTTTTCCCTATTCGACACGAATATGACCCTACTTTAGCTAGCATTACTGAGTGTTGCGAATGGAGTTGCAGAATCCTTGAAATGGCAGAATGGTCTCTTGGCGGGTCTGACCAAGATGGTTAGGATAGGCGAGCCCCGGTTAATGGGTGGGATCTGTTACCAAAAATTGAGTAAATTTGTCTTATAATAACATCAGCACTCCCTGGACGAGATCTGGTAGGACTATCATGAAGTATACAAAAAACGGCGGCAAAGCGAATCCTCAGATGGGTGCCAACATTACTTCACTAGCCCAAGAGGTATCAACATTGATTCCTGGTTAAGAGTTTGTGGTGAGTCTAGTGGGCAGGATGGAACGGTGGGATATACCCGTCCTTTCATAGAAGGGAGCACAACGCGGTTGCGGAATGCTACGTAGCTTGTCCGGGCGGCGGCTCGGGAGTCGGGAGTCGGCAGTATCCGCACCTAGCGCCTACCTAACCATCGAGAAATCCGCCAATAGACCAAACTGCAATATCTACAAAGCCGCCAACGCATCATACTGCTCCTGCGTCACAGCAAGCACCGACAAATGGCGCATAAAAGCCAAATCATGCTGGTCATTCCTCGCCCAGTTCCCGGACGTAACATCGCTCGACTCCCAAGCCACAACCCCAGGGTTATCGCCCACGAGATCACAGAACAGATAAGCCTTGCCCTCTTCCACATTATCCCAGATCGGGTAGGGTGCCTCGAAGCTGGCGCTATCCTCAATCGTGCCGTCAATCGCAGTCCACTCGCCCAGGATCCCGTCCTTGCTGATATCCTGTATGGGACTCGTTGTCGCGCCGTCAACGTAGTAGCGGGTCAGTGTGGTCTCGTCGACCTTCAGGAAACTGAGATCAATAGCAGACTCGTTTCCAAGCGAAATGTATGTCTGGGGTTCCGTGAAGGTGCGGAAGTCGCTCGTGTATGCGTAGCGCAGGCTGTTGGTTAGGACTGGGTCGCCGCTGTGGCTGGGGTCGTCTTCGGCGTACTACATCTAATTAGATACACCACGGATATAGGATACAGGGTAAGATTAAACGTCAAGATTAGACTTACCAATTGCGCCGCCCAGTGGACGAAATACTGTCCCTTGTCCGCATCCCAGATCGCGTCGGGTGCCCATGCCATCCCCGCTGTCTCGCCCTCAACTGTGACTAGTCGCTCATCGGTCCAGTTAACCAAGTCCGTACTCTCCCAGACGAATAGTGCCCTGGATCCGTTCCGAGTCGCGGCATCCCAGTTCGTCTGACAGAGTTAGCCATAGCCACATAAACCGCGGCAGGTGAGATAACAGAAGACATACAGTGTCAATATCCAAATCCGTCCCAATGATATAATACTTCCCCTCGTCATCGCCCTCACCACGCACAATCGTGGTATCCCGGATCGCCTTGGTGCCGAGTGTCGGGGAGACAACTGCTTTCCCACCGTTGAGAGCCTCAAACCCCAATGCATCGTCGTTGGAGCTCAGTGCGAAATACACACTCTCGTCTTCGGTTGTCCAGTAGACGGCCAGGTAGCCGGCCTTTGTCTCGTCCGCCTTTTTGGAGAGGTGGGTTGACGGAAAAGAGGGGAGGGCAAGGGCGAGGGTGGACATTGGGAGGGCTAGGAGCCCGGTGAGGGAGGTGAGTTTCATTGTGCTGTTTTTTATTGATTCTTCTGTCTAGAGAGGTTTTGGGTCCTGGGACTGAAAATGAAAGCATCGGTACGGTAGTTTCTACACTATTTATACATTCCCCTCACTGCCTTTATCATACCACGCGAAGCCCAGCCGGGTATTAGCTAGACTGCATCTTCTCCTGCGGGATGAATCTCGGCAAGCCAGGCCAGTCCAGTAACAAGGAGAATATCACTGACGTTTTTTCCGAGCGATCTCAAGAGCCGGGGTGATCGGCAGAACCGCCGGTGATTGACCGAAATAGTCGAGTTGGTTAGGGCTCTCCCCCGCATTTTATGGAGACAGCATAGGCACTACCTCAGTAGTCGGGTGAATAAATGCAGGGTATCTATTCTGCCGAGGGATATGGCGGTTAATTTGGAATCAGCGTCACTAGTCACAATCACCATACGATTTATAGCGGCATTAATAGTAGTAGCTTTTGAATCATCATCGGATTAAAGCGAGGTGGTTAGTCAGATATAGTAGGACTAAACGCCCTCCTCGTTTGACCACCCTATATTCCCACAACAAGTGCAACGTTAGCGCTACTCTATAACCTACTGAGCTGCAATCCCAAAGTACCCCATAAGTGGCCTAACAACAGGAACAGGGACCCCATTCCTTGCTGGATCCTGATACCGAAACAGTGGGAAATTATACAGTGGCGCCACAAGAGTCAGAAACGCCCAGACCCAGACATACCCAACCATTCTCGTCCACTTGGTTGAAGACGAACTTCCTCCACGCAGTTGTCGATACAACGCCTGCACTCCGTCTTCGAGCATTACCCCTATCGGCTGAATCAGGAAGCAACGCAGCGCACCGGTCTGGGGGTGCATGATTCCCGCCCGTCCGTCGATGGCAAGATGCAGACACGAAGAGATGGCGAACACGAGGAAGATATTAATATAGCGCTCGAAGAGTGAAGGGCGGGGGAGTCGCAGAATATGCCGGCATGCGAATGAAGATATGCCCTGCATGGGCCAGCGGAAGAGCTGGTGCCAGAAATTACTAAAGACACGGCGTATTAGTGATGCATACGACAGTGCGTGGCAGAAGACTCACCCCCAGAATCGCCGGAGCGTGTAAGCCTCAGTGATCCACCCAAATAGAGGCGGCCACTGGTGTGGCGAGGACATACCAAGTCCAACGGAGACAAGAGAAAGAATACGATAGTGCACTTCTATAAACCAGCTGCCGATGGGACCCCATCCTAGAAGAGTAACACCGAGGTTGGTGAGGATATCCTGTACCGTTGGCGGTCGGAGGCTGTCTGGTCGGAAAAGGAGGTATTCTTTCCCTTCGCCAAACATGCGCTGTGTATCCTCCGGCGAAGGTGGGTGGAATGTCATAAGGTCCAGGACGAGGTATTTCGCTGCAACAATGGCCAAGGTGCGGAGCAGGAAACTGGATCTTGACGCAGAGGATTCGCTCCCATGTTGGATATTTTTCACCTCGTATGACGTGTCGATTCCGCGGAGAGTGGTCAGGATGTATAATGCCCTTTGGAATGCATTCGATATGGAAGTTGTTCCTGAATCGGTGCTTTTGCTGATGTCACGTTGAATATCATTTATGTCTAATGGTGATGTGCAGAGTACATTCAGGTGGTGCAGCCCGAAGCCGGCGACGAAGCCAGCTGTCATGGGGTTCATGAGTTGGTTATTATTGAAGAAATCGAGGGACAGCCATGTTTGATATGTTGTGTAGACCACGATGGGGGCTACCGCTGGGCGCCATAGGGACCGCTTGGGGGTGTAGTAGATGGTACAGGCAGTCAGCAGAGTCTGTGTCGAAAATGAGAGGGCCAATGAAAGGAACGTCATGGCTAAATACTGCTTCTATTGACGGCGTACGTCTCATTGGCAGTTAGATTGTTAGATTATTGTGGTGGTGTGTGGGACATTCCGATAGTTTTTAAGCAAAGGGCTGGGCATATTTCGGCCTCCGAAATTCAATCGGCCGGCCTATACAGCAAGTGGATCAGATGTACGGGCTCTTGTTAATACAGGCACACACTAGAACTCGTCTGGCATACTTTTATCACCTCAACAACTACACGGAAACATAGGGTTAACTCTCCTACACTCTATCCCGACCAGGCTCCCTCTTCCCTTCCACAAGACTCTGACTCTCATCAAGCACCGGATTCCTCAAACAAAGAGCAAACCCAATCAACGGAATAGACAAACATAATCCCGTAATGCAGAGATACCGCTGCACATGCTGATAGCTATCCACAATAGCCGTCCGAATCTCCGTGCCCATCGGATACTGCGCCACGACGGCAAAAGGATTCCCGTACACTTGCGCAGCGAGCGTAGTGTCTGGCTGAAATTCCAGATTGGACGCAAGCGTGGATGGGAGGACTTGTGTCCAAATGGCACCGGCGACGCTGTTGCCTAGTGCGTCCCCGATACTGTGGCATGCTAAGAAAAGGCCTGTCATGACACCTATGGCTTCGTGTTTGAGTGATACTTGGAGCGATACAAGCGAGGCATATGGCGACAGTCCACCGGCAACACCCAATACGACCTGTGCTGCAATGACACCTGTTCTCGAAGAACTGCCTGTACCGCTTCGGTAGCGGATGAGAAGCCCGAACCCGACGAGGAACAACACTGTCCCTGTGATGATAAAGTACTTGAGACGTCGGATACGCCAGACAAGGACACCACATATGGGACCGACAACAAATGAAGTAAACATGTACAGAGTTGTAATTCTGGTTGCGGTCGTGATGGAGAAATCAAACGCCACGATGAGCACCGTGTAGAGATAGTTCCCTTGCATCATGTATGCGAAATTCATGAAAGTTGCGATGGCCAGGGGACTCCAGACGCCGCGGCCCTTGAGAAAGTGGAATGGAACCAGTGGGTGAGGAGCTCTCAGCTGCCAAAGAACGAACAGAGGTATACAGCACAATCCGATGACCAGCGGTGCGATGACACCTGCCGTCCGCCACTTAGGGCTCTCTCCGCCGGCTACTGTCAAGGGAGTGAGCACTAGGGCGAGAGCCGCGACGACAAGGATGACGCCTGGAACATCGAGTTGCCAGAATAGTCTTCCGAGTGGCACCCATCGCGTTGCCTGCGCACTAAGATTCTTTGGACTGGCACGACGGTCGACAAAAAGCAAGGTACCAACCACAGGAATCACCAGCACGGTGAAGATGATACACCACATACCAAAACCCCATCTCCAGGTGGTCCCATCCAAGACAGCCGAGGATATGTTTCCGGACACCCATGCTGTAATGATGAAGTGGAGATTCGGGACATAGGTCGCAAGCAGGCGTACGCGAGTGGAGGTGATGTCCGCGATAATGATGTCTACCAAAGTTTGAACGATTGTGAATCCCAGGGTGTATATGACAGCACCGGCGCAGAACGCTGCAAGCCCAGTCGAGCTGGCTTGGGCGATTGTGCCTACAAGATAGAACAGGACCGATAGCCACAACGTTTCGACTCGACCAAACGCATCCGCAAGTTTCCCTGTCGTCGGCTGCGCAGCAGCAGCAAACACGGTGCGAATCACGTTCACCGTAGAGAGCAAAGAGTGATTATCGTAGCTTGCCGTGGCGTAGGTTTGATACACACCACGCAGAACAGCATCGAGGCCAAAGGAGTATCCCAAGAAGAAGATGCCAACAAAGAGAATGGTGCGTGTCACTTGGGTGAGACTGCCAGCGATCGCCTCGATGCGGACAACACCAGGGGATTTTTCAATAGTTTGGTGATTGTCCTCGTTGGCGGAATATGGGGGAGTGGCTTGTGTGACAGCTTGAGCCTGTTTATCGGACGACATTTCGGGTGACATCTCGAGGTCCTTCCGATCGATCACAGTTGCAAGGCAGACACAATATCTGCTAATCATATAGGTTAGGATCTTCGCTGCTGTGGTGAAGCAATATAAACTGTGCCAGGACACCCGATGAGCACCCTGAGGGCGTGGCCAAGGTCCCCTGCGGACCGTTCATATCACAGCGAAGGCCATCGGACCGGATCAGGGATCTTGGTGATGGTTTTTAGGTTTATGCTGTTTCTTTCAGTTGAGGAGTTCGTTATTCGCTTCATTTATCCTGGTATTTGCACGCGGGCTGTCCCATTGTCATTTATTGGATAAACAAATAGCTGGAGAGCAGTAGCTCATTATCTCCATTTCCTTCAGTCTCATACCCTCTGCGTAAACTTTAAATAAGGCCCATCCTTACTCCCTGCTGCAAAATGATCTTTGACATGAAACTCCAGGGGCAGCTCATCGCGCGACTCGATGTCAAACAAAAACACCAATCTTGCAACGGTCAGATAAATAGTATGATAAGCCATATTCTTCCCAATGCACCCTCGCGTTCCCATACTAAACGGGTAATACGACGACCGCAAACGCTGCAACTCGGCATCAGTCTCCACCATCCACCGCTCCGGCTTGAACACCTGCGGGTCAGGATACACCTCTGGGTTTCGGTGCATTGTCCACGTCGGAATTGCAACCTGGACCTTCGGTGCGAAGTAGTAACCGTCGATTGAGGCTCCACCTGGTGCTTCCCGTGTCAGGAACCCTGGAACCCCGGGAGACATTCTTAGGGCTTCTTCAACGCAGGCGCGCATGTACTTGCAGGATTGGAGCTTGGGCCCCCCGACAATCTCGTCAATGCCTGTGAATTTGGATCGTATTTCCTGGCTGAGTTTGGCATAGCATTCCGGGTAGCGCGCTAAGTAAAAGTATAAGCCTGAGAGGGCGGTGCCGGTTGTATCGCTGGCTGGGACATATCAGTCTTGCTTTGGGAGTGTCATAATACGTTCAAGAAGTGCATACCAGCAATAATCAGGACGACCGCTTCATCAGAAAGCTCCTTAAATCCCATGCTCTCGCCTGTTTCCTTATCCTTGTGTTCCAGGAGAAGCTTGAATATATCCGGAGGCCCCTGGCCAGCCTTCTCAAGAGAAATACGATGGTTCACCTGCTCGTCGACGTACTTCCGGAACTTCTTATTCTCAGCCATGATCTGAAGTAGAAGGAGAGGCGCGAGGCCCCATTGATCCAGCTTTGGTTCTGTCCCTAGCTGCTTCGAGTCAATCAAGCTGCCCTTATTCAAAAGATGCACCTGGGAACTTACAATAACCTGACTGTGCTGATAAGAGTCAATCAACGGCTGGATAAAGTGGTGATCATCCTTCGTCAACATATCATAACTCTGGCTGAAGGTAAGCTGACCCATGATGTCGTATGTGAGGTACGAAAACCACCGCGACATATTCTTGTAGGGCCCGCCAAAAGTACTAGCATCACTGACACGTTTGCAGAATAGGTCTATCTTGTCTATAATGGTCGGCTCATAGGATCGAATCGAGGCCTCGCTCATCGCGTGCGAGACGATGCGGCGCTTTCGTGCGTGTACAACTTTATCGGTGGTACTTGCTAGGTTCTGGGAAGTCAATATTCTATCACTACTCAGGGGGGGTTGTAACGTGGACACATACCACAAGCAGTTGCTTCTCTTTGGGCCCGCGAGTGTAAAACATGGCCTTTTCGAATTTCGTTCCTGGGCCGTACATCGCTACGATCACGCTTCAGCTTTTTATGTTCGGTAGTAATATATTTGCCAGTCTTCTCACTCTTTATTGCATTCGGTGTACATATTGAGACCAAATTGGGTTCCATTCGCAGAGCCTTGCCTGCAATGCTGTTAGTGTTACGCCCTTCATCGCAGGCCAGATGATATACCATATTTCCTATGTAGTTTATCAACCACCAGATGGCGGTCTCCAGTCCAGGCGTAATAGAGACTCGGCAGGATACTGATCCTCCAGAACAATGGTCCGGGGTACTTAGACAGCGGGTGAAAGAATAGACGATACACCACGACAGCAATAAACTAGTAGACAGTCAATACAGCGCGGAGCAACGTCAATAGTTGCAACTAACTCGGATCATCAAGAGCAATGATGCCCATTTTAGCAGACTCTGTACGGAGATCTCTTGCGACTGCTCAGTTAGTCTGGCCGCCCACTGCCTAGCAAGGCCGGTGGCTGGACCATCTGGCGGGTTCATCTCAACGAAGTTGATACTGGATTGTGTTGATCAAGTGGTCAGGTAGAGTATTGCAAAAGCCTATTAATTGTCTCTTTAGCGAAGTTCAGATTTCTCCCCGGAACCCGAGATTATGGGATCGGTCCGCTGTTGATATGTTCATTACCGATTTCCATTATATATATCTAACACGACATGAGCCATCAAACAAGCTCCCACGGCCAAGCAGATATTAACCAATAGTTAATTTCAAAATGTCCAGCCCCTCATTCACGTTCAACATCGCCTACTCGGTGCCCATCAACAAAGACCCGGCCCAACCAAAGTTGACGCTCCAAGAGTGCTGGCGCGGCCTCCGACGCGGCGGCGAAAAGCCTCATCTTTTCGCTGAATACGTCGCGGACACCGAGATCCTGCCGAACCGGAAATCCGAGAACGAGTTCCGACGAAAGCTAATCATGGCGAATGGAGCGGTGCATACGGCCAAGGGCGTGGAATTGATCCAGGACGTGCGGAATGCGGATAACTTACTCGTGAGTGGCGCACGCAAAGAAACTTTGCTTTTTAATACTGGAATCCATTCAATAATGGCCATTGGTTCGATCTACGAACTGACACTGATGCTAGACGGAAGCGACTACGGTGGACTCGGGTGCGAGGAGTACGATGCTACTCTCCCGCGGCGGGCATGAGGACGATGGGCCAGATGCTTTGTATCTGACTGCAGTTTATGAGCTCCATGTCCCTGATGTTGAGCCGGGGAGTGACAAGGCCAAGGAGATTGAGAGAGACTACTCGCAGCTGGCGCAAGGTGCGGCCCGCACTGTGGTGGAAACGATCCAACGGTGGAAGGCTGAGGGGGGACTTGAGGAGCCATAAACCAGGCAGCTACTTGCAGGGAATATGCCCCCAGTATTGCTCCGTGGGGTATATAGGCAACTCCATTGGCCTGTGTTTATCGACATCTATAGATTGCTGTGCGGGCCTTCGGGTAGTTTCGGCGGCAGTATCTGATGTAACGAAGGCAGGCTTTAGCACGGCTAAACTGAAATAGTAGCATAAGCCACAGAAATAAATCACAAGTTGGTAAATGGTCGCGTCCCATTAGTGGTACTCGTATTCTCTGGGTACCTCGGGGGTGGCCGTTCCAGGCCCTGAGTCGACCTTCCCTGATCGCTTGTTTTCGCTCATATTCTAACCCAGATCGATTGTAATTGGATTTTGCTGTTTAAGGGCTCGGATAGATCTCAGATTGGCTCGGCGCAGCTGTGGCAGTCCCTGATGAGTGTTCTACAGGAGTATTAGAGCCCAGAGCAAAAGACATGTATACAATCTTACACTTCAGCTCCATCAATTGAGTAGTCTAATTACCGTATCAGAGTAATCTTGCGATTACCTTGCTTCATTAGCACGCGTGGGGGCCGTTTACGCCGCTCAGGGAACTGTGCATAAGAGCTTCAGGGAAGGCTCCAAGGTACTCGGGCAGGATTGAAGCTCGTATTGTCAGGAAAGATCCCCCGTTTCTTCAGGAATTTCATCAGTGGCTAAGCCTTTCATTCAGTCGTCATTCCTTTCAAATTGTGGTGATTGTTGTTTACCCTGGGCTACTATTTAGCTGTCAAGCCACTGGAGACGGCAATGTTTGACGAAACTACTTCACGGTGGGTATATCCTCCATTAGTTAATTCTCCGACGGATCGACATTTGCTTAGCCTAACCTATTCTGCAGGTCTCCGGCCGAGCAGCGACAATGCAAACCGGGACGACTGCGGGCAGCGTGCACAAGCTGCCATGCGGCCAAGGTGCGTTGTAGCGGTGAGAAGGCTGGATGCACGCGGTGTCGCACACTGGGCCATGAGTGCGTGTATCTTGAGTCTCGAGTGGGAAAGACAAGGGGAAGAAGGAAAAGAGATGCCCTCAGTCCTGGCGGCCATCCAGAACGTGAGCACACGACGCCACTCCCGGACTTGGAGGGCGAGAATAGGGCTATAACTAGCATACCGAACACTGGGGACATGCCGGGCGAGCCTATTCTGTCACCGGCGAATAGTAACGGTGATGCGCAGTTCTTCAACCAGGACATCTGGGGTGCCGCACAATCCTTGTCTGATGAGGCCATACTTGGAACGATCCCCGAGCTACCTCCCATGGACTTCTTGTTGGATTACTCCGAAAGGGGCACCAGTCCCCACGAGAATGTGAAAAGCCCCTGGAAGGGCCCAAATGTCGAGAAACATGCACCTCAACCTCTTCGCCTGGACTCGGCGATTGACTTGTCGGACCCTTCATCCACATCTCCGACCCAGCAACCCATACGAGGAACAGGGAACAATGGCCACACGTCCACTTGTATATCAGATGGAGTGAACACGCAGCGTACCCCGGGAACGCCGCATAGATACCCGTTGCCCATGGCCAAATTCCCATTTCGCTCCGGACGCCTCCCTCCAGACAGCAAAGGGGTGGTCGTCGCTGCTGCGGAAATCGTGGAGCAGCTAGAGAGCAAGATGTGCGCAGGCTTATCAGCGATCGATGAGGTCCTTCGAATAAATAAGGAAGCCACCCAGAACATAAGCGAGCTGATTAATCGCACAGACTATATCAGCAGCATTGGGAGTTCGATTGTTGTTGTCGCTGCTGCACATCACGTTGTATCTCTTTTCGAGAATGCATGCAGCGACTTATATTCTCATAATAGCGGTGATAGACGGTCAATGTCTTCTCGGATGGAGGAGACTCAGCATAATAGTCTGGCCTTTGGCGATACTCGGAGACGACTACCTGGTGGGACAGCGCGCAGTGTAAATGGCGTATTCCCTGCTCCTGGAATTGGGTTTGGCTCGTTCCTTCTTGACCCGCAGGAACAGGCTGCACTGGGTGCTCAGATTATTTCTACGGAGCTGCATCGTAGTCTACGCATGGTCCAGTCGTTATCTATGCCACTGCAGACTGGATGCTTTGGGCCCGACCCTGCTGGCGCCGTGGTAGATGGGTGGCTACAGGATCTTAAGCAGCGACTCCGCACTTTGATATCTGCCGTGGAAAATAGCGATCGATTGTGGTCTAGATAGTTATCTGTATATATATATTTTTAAGACGCATCATGTGCGCTTCAACGGTGACAAAAACAAAGCCCCTTGGCTCTCAGATGCAACACTTACTGTCTCCCCATATACCTCGCGTAGCTGGTTGATCATGTCGGTATAAGCAGTATTTTTCACTAACAGATCTAGAGAAGTCATAATCCGTTTTTCGACATTGCAAATCTCGTCTGTCGAGTAAAGGCCCTGGTCATATTCCAGCCGAAGCAAGATATCCCCGTTAGACAGCGCCGTAAATTCACACATCAGACCGAACTTAGCGCCCTCGGACCAGGTATATAATGGCTCAACGCCCTCAATGTCGAGCTTCAGCCTATCATCCCTGTAATGGAAAGTCACCATTGTCTCGAATAGTGGGTGATTCGGCAACTCTGGAGTCACGTCCAGATGACATAGGAGCTCTTGCCAGGGGACGGCATGAGAGATAGCAGCCTGGCTGGAACACTTGACCGATTGCAGGAATGAATAGGCATCAGCATTAGGAATAGCCTTCGGGTCGAATTGAATGCGAAAGGGTAGTGGCTCGAGAAATAGTCCAATGGTGTTCATATCAGCCTCAGACCAGCGGTTCAGGAACGGCCCGCCGATGACTGTATTGACACAGCTATTCTTGGCTTCCAGAGTAAGTGACACAGCTGCAAGTGCCACCTGATGGTGGCTGAATTGCGAGGTTTCCATAAATTTATCTAGGGCAAGCGCTGTTTCTCGAGGAACAACGCTCACTCGGGAGGTCCCTGCATAACTCTCTCGTTTAGATTTGGAGAGAGGGGCTCCTTTAAGGTAGGATGACCAGAAACTTAGATCAGCGTCTGGCGCAACTCGTTGCCATGCGTCCGACGCCATATACACCGGACCAGGGCCAGCGGGCGAAGTGCCGTGGTAAACGTGCTCCAGGTCGTTAAGAAGTAGCTGCATCGTGGTCAGGTCGCATATTGTATGGCTTACCACTACCAACATTGTATCCGGTAAGATGATAACTCGGATGAGATGGTCGTTGGCGATATCAAAGGGGCGGTTGATTTCTTCCAACACATTGCAATGCTGGAGATTTTGGGCGACGGGTGCACAGTCCGAGTATAGACGCTTATATTTCCCTCCACAGTCAGCATAGCGCGATCTTAGGATCTGATGAGATGCCATGACAGAATCCCAGCTCGCCCTCAACCGATCCAGGTCAACATTGGTGCGCAGCCGACAAGCAAAAGACACGCTGAACGATGACGTGCCCTTGCCACAGGTATACTTCGAAATCCACTCCGCCTCCATTCGTGAAACATCGTTTTCAACCAGCTCGGTAGGAGGGTGTATGGAATTGCGGCATTCCTTCTCTCGTAGCTTGTCTATTTCCCGGGATAGGTCACGCAGAGTGGCAGCTTCGATTATGGTCGTTAGGGTCACTGGACAATTGAATTCCTTGCTCAGACGCCCTGATAGTCGTAGTTGTAACAGCGAGTGGCCACCAACTGCTGTAAAGATTGAGTCTGGGGATAGCTGTGTCTTATCCACAGTCAATATATCAGCCCAGACATCCGCAACACGCCGTTCTGTCGGGCTCGTGAAATTGGATTGCTTTGGCGCGTATCCGATGATATCCACAGTCTGAGCAACCGCCTTATAGTCCAACTTCCCCACAGGCGTCATGGGGAACTGCGAAACTGGAATAATATATCGTGGGATGGCATGTGCCGGTAGAACAGATGCCATGTCCTTCCTGCAATCTGCCGCACACACCGTTGCTGGCTCGACTAACACCACAAGATCGTCTTCATGTCGCGCCACGGCTGCCTTGGATACCCCAGGAAGCTTTGCAATGCGGACTTCAAGATCATCCATATCCAAGCGGAACCCTCGTAGCTTGGTCTGCCGATCGTTTCTTCCGATGCAAACAAGCTCTCCGTCCTCGTTCCAGTATCCAATATCGCCTGTTCCATACATTCGCTCTCCAAGCCCACGACAGACCGAATCAGGGAAGAACCGCTCGTCAGTTAAGTTCTGTTGGTGTATATACCCGTTCGACACCTGGACTCCTGCAAGATAAATCTGTCCCATGACACCCGGTGGTACGAGACGGCGCTTACGGTTGAGGATGTAAATCCTGGTAGTTGGATTCGGACGTCCGATGGTTACCTGATGTCCCGGAAGCAGGCGTTTGATTGTCGCACCGCATGTGCCTTCAGTTGGACCATACATGTTGTATAGTGTTACCTTTGCGGCCCACCGGTCGTTGACATCTTGCGGAACCTGCTCTCCGACAAGATATAGCTTAACCGGAATCTAGTCAGCATATACATTGGGTTTGGCATGCTTTAAAAGAGATACTTACGTATTGAAGGTTTGGATAGTCACTTGAGTCCAAAGTCGCCGCCATTGAGGGTGTAAAGATGCAGCTATCAACGTCGCGGAGATGGGAAAATGGGTCCTCAGCGTTTGGCAAAACCAGGGATGCTCCGTAGCTCAGCGCGGAAAATATCTCGTGGATACTCCCATCAAATGAGACAGACATTACTTGGGCAATCCTTCGTCCTGGCTGCGCATGTAGACGAACGTCCAAGTCCCTTTGGAAGGCGACTAGCCCTCGGTGGGTGCACAGCACTCCCTTCGGCTTGCCTGTTGAGCCGGATGTGAAACAAAGGTATGCATTTGCTTCTGGACGTACGGTATGCTGGAATCCCTCAATTTCCGCCTCGTCTTGCCTCTGAAGTAGGTCCTCCACGGCCCATACATACCGGCTGGCATTTGGTCGGTGTTTTGTTTCACTAGTTGACGGCACCAAGTAAGTAGCCGCTCCAGAGGATTGAAACATGCTGCTCCGGAGATCTGAATCGAGATTGCTGTTTAGTGGACAGTATACCCCTCCTGCTTTGAGGATCCCATATATAGCAACCAGCCAGTTGATACATGGCCTTGCATGTACGCAAACAATATCGTCACGTTTGATGTACATTCCCAGATGTGCCGCTACGCAGTCACTCCACTTGTCAAGCTCTTGGTATGACATACGCTGCATTCCCTGCTGTGCAGCGCAGGAGTCGGGGTTCCGCAGTGCTGCTGTCTTCATCAAACCGACCAGATCATCATGCACCGATGTTTCTGTATTGAGACCAGATAGACAATTTCCGTATTCTAGCAAGATTTGTCGATCTGATACCGCCAACATATCCTCCAAGCACATGGATACTGTATAATTAGGCTTTATCAGGCACTCAACAGCACGGCTGAAATAGGTTCCCAGGAGGTTAATCTGGGGTTCCTGGTACTCAACGCCGAATTGGATATGGATCGTCCCTTCTGCCTCTACCGTAATGCTGAGTGGGATCTCACTATTCATGCGTGATGATGGTGTGTTTGGTGGTTCGGTATGGCCGCGGACATCAAATTGCATGGCCAGTACTGATGAGAAGTCACGTCGGTAGCCGTGCTCGCGGGGACTCCAGTCAAATGATGATAGTTGGACAAGTTGCTGGAAGACTTTCTTGACGTATTTAACGGTATCCATACCGCTATCGATTTCAACACCCATCGGTAGTGTGTTTACCAGGCTTCCGATAACCTCCATGATTCCAGAGACAGGCAGCGATCTCCCAGACATTACCACGCCCAATCGAACAACATTGGAGTCGCAAACCGTGGAAAGCACCAGAGCCCATGCGGCGTAGTATATTGAAGGCACTGTAGCGTTGAGACTGTGCGCATAGCCGGCGAGCTCAGCTTGTGATGCTCTGATAGTAAATGTCGCCACGTTGTTCCAGGAGTTCCCAGATCCACGTTCAACAGAGGAACGAGGCATTCGAATCTCGCTTGTTGCTGCGTCCAGGACCTCCCTTTGTGAGCTCCAATACTCTCTCGCTTCAGATTCTCGTTCCTTTATTAGCAAGCTCCTCTCCCATGCTACATTAGCGAAGGATGGCCCGGCCTCTATGCTGTGACCTTCAACAGCACGCGAGACCTTATCAAGGATCAGCTGCATGGAGAACCCATCAATAAAGACATGATGTACATGCCATAGAATACAGGCGAGTGAATCGTTGCTGGCAAGAGTGATGACTTGAAACTCGAACCCAATATCACTGAAGCTCGGACGTTTACCAAGTTCGACATGCAGTGCTTCCATATCAGCGACCTGGATCTCCCGCCATCGGTAGGGAATAACCCCTGTGTCGACGAGATACCCTTCGCCATTCTCTACACGGAACTCCATCCGAAAAATCGATTCCAAGTCTAGCACATGTTGCCACGCTGCCTTTGTTGCTGGTAAATCTGCCAAGGGGCACATGAAGTGGTAGGCTAAAATATTATTTCCGGGGTTTGCGATGGTGCCTTGTATGAGGGAGAGTTGCATTTCGGAGATCGGAATACTAGGTGCATCTTGTGAACCGGAAGTTACGGCGGTATCTGGCGTTGAGCATCTGGGGGAAGGACTGGAAGGACTGAAGGGGTCTGTGAAATTTATAGTCAAGCTGATGTCGGAGTGACTGAGGTCTGTGTCCTCTGAGGAGAGGGAGACGCCGGTTGGATCGTAAACGGGAGTATATCGGGAGACGATGTCTTTGATGGGTATGTTTTGCAACAGTTCACCAACTGTCAGAAGGATGCCTACTCGTTTGCATGTCGACACCAGGCGTAATGCCGACAGAGAGTGGCCGCCAAGGGCAGTGAAGCTCAGGGAGTCGTCCAGCTCTTCGGTGGGGACCTTAAGTTCACAAGCAATCTCCTCTCTCACTTTGGTCTGCATTGTCAAAATAATAGAGCTCTAATATATCCCAATTGATGACATTGATCAGATATGATTTGTTTCCAGAGCAATGTGGTCAAATCTGGCCGTAACTATATGGCCCCAGATGGACCAGCGGATGGGCCATACTCCATTTCTCAAGGTCACGGCGCACATACCGGCCAGCGCAAAGTATCCTAGAGTCCGAGTAAGCATGGATCCGGTCCGATGAATTGCACTGATACTCGGCCTGTACCTTCTCGAGATAACGCCGTAGGGTATTCAAGTAACTCAGGCGCTCAGGGGGCAAGTGTGCTACGGAAACAACAGCGGGTACCATTCGCCCTCAATCCAGAATATGATAGCTAGGAGACCATTACAGCAGCCATCGCATCCCAGGTGCTCCGCTTCTTGCCTTACAAGACTAGTTGTTAGGGGGTCCGGCCGCCGTCAGGCAATTGCCGGGGAGTTATGCAACCCCTGCCAATGTGCATTTTGCTGTGGATACTCCGATTCCATGTATATTATTCATTTAATGACTTTCATAATTTCTTACTTCGGCCCAGCATTAGATATTAAATGTCCGATGTTCGTGTTTATATAAATATATGGAGACGCTGGCATGCGGCTGGTCTTTATGATTGTGGGCGACACCCTTGGATTATCTGGGCGGAGCATTTCATATTCATAAAGGTCAATAGCGGCTAGATACTCAAGACCTGATGACCGATGCCGTCTAACTAACTTCTGGTCTAATTATAAGGCTATTGGGTTACAAGTACCCCGGTTGATAGTAGGACGAAGCGAGGAAGCCACTACATTACTGCCATACACTACATGTATCTTATACTTACAGTGCACTTATTTCGATTCATATTCAACTCCGAAATGCGTGAGATATCGTTCTTCATGTCTATCCCATTCTAATACCCTGCCCTCAGCCTAAGCAAAACCATCTTCTCCGTATCCGGCACAATAGCCAGCCCAAAATGCTGCTGCTTAGGCTTCTCCACCCCCTCCGGCAACTTAATATCATAATTCAGCAATAAATGAGCTACAACCACCTTCATCTGACTACTTGCAAAATGTCGCCCAGGGCAAGCCCACAGACCATGGCCGAAGTTGATGTTGTCCGTGCCCGTCGTCGCATGTTGATATTTAAAGGTATTCCCCGGCATGTCTCGCAACTTCGAGAATCTGAGCCCATCGAACTCGGCTGGACTAGACCAGAGATTCGGATCAAGGTTCAGGGTGTGGGCACGGACCATTACACGCATTCCGCAGGGAATCGTGTGGCCACTTGGGAGCTTCAGTCCGCGGGGATTTGTGACGATTCGGGGCATATTCGCTATGGCGTGTTAATCTTCATTCTAGGTATACCAGCATGGTGCCTTACCTAGAGAGGGTGGGCTCAATCGTTGGGACTCGCGAATGAAACTGTCTAGTTTCTTCAGCTTCTGGATATTCTCCTTGTTGATCTTCTCGCCTTTCAGCACCTCTTGGAGCTCGTTTCTCAGTGGCTCTATATATTCCGGATAACTGGCTAAATCGAACAGAAGATATGAAAGGGCGTTCGAGAGGTTATATATGGACGCGAATGTTGCCAGGAGCTGGTCTCGCGCCAATTGCCTGGGTGTAGGGCCCTTAGGATACCGCTGTCGGAACCAACGCAGCATGTCTCCTCCAGGGACGCCTCCACTACCTTTAACATCAGGCTGGTCAAGCAACGGCTTAAGACGATCCTCAGTCATACGTCGCTGATTCTTCAACGACCTGACCTGGGGGAGGAAAGGGGCAACCAGCGGCTTTATAACCCAGGGGATTGTCCTCAACACTAGCCAGGCCCGGGTGACATCCTGAGTATACGTTACAGTCGCCTGGACCCAGGTTTCGTCGCGGCTGAGTGGGAGGCCAACAAATGCACGCCCAGACATCAGCGATGCGATCTTGGACATGCAAGCACGAGGCTGGAACGCCACCCAATCGTCTGGGCGGCCGAAGCTGTCTTCGATGGCGTACTGCACTTCTGCCACGAATGAGGAGACCACGGTTGGTGTATTCCTCGTTAGGTCATAGCGCATTGCTTCGTCGAACTCGGGGGACTTTGTGCCCATGTACGTGTATTCGCCCAGGAAGACGTCGTGGTGGTGTCTTTTGATCGAGACGTGGTCTTCTGGGAGAGCTTTGATGACGTCTATGCCGGATCGAGGGAGAATGACGAGTTCCATTCCCACCATGGAAAGGATGAAGGGGTCATCGGGATACTATTCTGTAGTCAGTGGTAGTCTGCAGACGAGGTGGACAATGAGGCCCTGGGTGTGGTACCTGAGCATGGGCTTCTTCAATTGTTTGCAACACCTCTGATGTGACCTCAAACCTGGGCAAGTTCAAAGATTGCCTCCGAAACCGAGCAAGTAGGAAAAGCGCTGTTCCAATTCCAAATAGAATGGTGGTCAGGGGATAGTTCTGGAGCCATAGCGAGTTCAGGGTTACAACATCGAAAGACATTGCAACCAACGACAGGACGTTGCTGTCTAACGCAAGGTTGGAATATAGTTACGGTAAAACCTACTAGATCTGTCTGTTAGAAATCAAATCAATTTTATTTGTGGTTTACTGTTGCGAAATGCCAAAGCTCCGTTCGGACCGCAAGTAAAAGAAAGCGTTTATTCGGACTGCAACAAGGGACTTTACAGTATTTTCACCTTCTTGTCAATTCTATTCTCCATTCAGTGCCCGATCTTTGGTCCCAACTCCATGGCAGCCTTCACTGCCGGGCGTGCCAGCATCCGTTGGCTCCATCGCTCAATACTGGGCCAGTCTTTGATGTCAACTCCGAGAAACTGGAACATCCAGGGCATCGCAAACGGGAAATACGACAGATCAGCCAAACTGGGCCGGTCCTTCAGGGCAATGTAGTCCTGTCCATCTACGGCCAATCGCTTTTCCAGGATGTCCCACTGCCGGAGACAGTTAGAGTGCAATCTACAATGGTTAGAAATCGTTATTCTGGTAGGTTCCACCGGAGTCATACTTCTCTATTGTCCGTGGCAGCTGGACGGGGGCCTGGCGATTTGGATAACCTCGGAGAAAGTAGAGCCAGTATTTGGCAGTCGGCCTGTTCGCTCGTATTCCGGGTTAGCTTCGGACACCAGGGTGCGTAGAGGCAGGCAATTACCCCAGTGCAGCGGTCTGATACGCTGTCCATGAAAGAACGGCTCCTCGTTCGAATGCATTCCCTCCGGTCCACGCTCCGTCGTCGAACCGGTCCGCAAGGTACTGGAGACAAGCAGTACTCTCAAACACAATCACCTCTTCATTTGTCTCTGGATCGCGGTCCTTGAGTGATGGGACCATCCGTTCTGGGTGAATGCGATAGAACCATTCGTCCTTGGTGTCGATTACCGAGAGCAGATGCGGTATCTCCAGCTCGCGTGCGAGGATAAGTGGCTTGATGTAATTGATGTATGACGTCTCGTCGGCTTTGCTCGTTAGAAGAAGCTCTCCGTGACAGGCGTGTCTACTACAAACCCTGAATAACATAAAGTATCACCCGTCCATCGTACTGCACGTCGCCTTGGATGACAGGAACAGAATCTGATTTGGATTGGGAAGCCATTGCATCCGACTATATCTTTCATACCAATGTCATGGAGTATGTATTCTCTCTACTTATAGTCTCTAAACTGGCCTCATCTCAATAGCACATGGCCAAGCACCTCGTAGCCTCCGAATCGTCCGAATCTCCCACCCGGCCCGGGCAGCAAGAACGCACCACTCGGCCTCTGTCCGTTCCTGTCCATCGGCACTGACCATCATGGTCAGATCTCCATAGCGTGACAGCCGGTTGCTTCGGCCGTCAGCCAAGATTGACTCCATCACCACGAGCCTGCTTGCAGGGGTGACCCGAATGGCATTGCGAATATTGGATAGCACCTTCTCTGTCTTCGCATCATCCCAGTCGTGCAGGCACCACTTCATGGTGTAGAGCTCGAAGCTAGGAACGCTTTCCAGGAAATCCCCGGGAATTAGCCCTGATTCCTGTACCCTGTCACCAACATCCGCGTACTTTCCATCTGGCGACAGGAACAATGAGCGCGCATGCTCAATCACCTTGGGCGTATCCAGCAACGCCGCCCTAGTTGAAGTATGTCGCCGTAGAATAAGCGTAACCAGAGCGCCTTCGCCGCCACCGACATCCAGAAACGTTCTGTCTCCGAACTCCTCCCACGGGTAGTCCGCCAGAACCCCAGGTGCTTGCGCTGTGGCACCACCGCCCAGGGTCCGGTGTAGACGGGGCAGCCATCCCCGTGCAGTGAAGTAATCGAACATATTCTCATGTGTATTAAAATTAATCTGTGCTGGCGTTTGAATTGTACCCTGCCGTAGGGAAGCGGGGATTCCTCGCGCCATATCATAGAACTCGTTCCCATATAAGTCAACCCAGTTGCGCCATTGGGTCCAGTGGTCGCTTCTCAGCATCTCGGACGTTGGATTGTTGCAGTATGTGTCATTCTCTGCGTTGTACTGGAAGATTCCGTTGTTATGGAGCAGTCTCAGAACCTGTCTAAGCCTGTCCTCTCTAGCACCTGATAACTGAGCCAGATGCGTAACAGATCTCGGACCCTCGGCGAGAAGATCAGGGATATTGAACTCGACTGCTGCACACAAACATTTCGTGTTGAGATATCCTATAATGTGTGAGAACCGGGATAATCTACCGTCCGATTCAGTCTTCATACTCACCGAGAAAATGGTCCGCCAGTACCAAAGATGACGGCTCAAGCAGCTGCTCAACCTGATGTAGCAAGTCAATCGTGCCAGCTGCGACTTCGCTTAACTTCGCGTCCGCGAGCTTTCCTTCTCTGTGGTCATGAAGAGCCGTAAGGCGCTCGTTGTTTAGTGGGCATGTGAGCTGCGATATTGTCTCTTGGAGCGATGCTCCGAGGACCTTGAGGATAGACTCCATCACCCTTTTCCTATCAGGCCTCTCGTTATGATGAAGAGTAAGTCATTATGCCCTTTACATATATCACTTAATAAGTACGTATCGGCCCGGCGGCACACTTTGCCTTGACCGTTGGCGGCCGGACCACTTCGGCCCTTTACTGTTGAGCCCTCATACAGTTCTATTTCAATCAATTACTCTAGGTAGCAAAAGCACCACTATCCAGACAATGCTCTCTCCAAAATATCCAATGCCTGCCTTAGCACGGCCTCCTCCAACGCAAACGTAAACCTAAACCAACCCAATCTCTCAGAGCCAATATGATATGCCCTCCCAGGACTCACAAGCAGCCCGCTCTCTCGTAGCAAATTCCGGAAATGGGCTTCATCATCCAATGTCTTAGCTTCTGGTGCTAGCCGAGCGAAAATACATAATCCCGCTGTAGCCGGTATATACTCCACCGTATGGGCTTCGAGAACACTGGTCACAGCGTAATACGAGGACTTCAGCCTTCTCTTATTCAATCCCACCAGTTCGGGTAGTCTCGGCGATGACAGGAGCGCGGTGGTGTATAGAGCCGAAAGCGAAGACACTTCCGTGCTTGTTGGTAACCTCAGGCCGAGGATGAGGTTTGGATTTTCCTGTGAGATGACGCAGCCCTAGCACCGACTCCAATTAACTTGATTGTAGTTGCTAGTGAACAGCGAGTGGGTAAACACCTACCAGTCGTAGCCCACTACAACCAAAGTCCTTGCTCATACTCCAAACGACATGGACTCGAGAAAGATAACACCCGGTGGCATCGAGGTCAACACTGAGAATAGACTGGAATGCATTCACCCCGGGACCCGTGTCCCCGAAGTAGGAGAGTGCATAGACTTCATCACATATCAGGTGCAGCTCGCGACTATGGCAGAATCTCGCGCAGCGCCGTAAGGTGTCCGCGGAGTAACATTGACCGAGCGGATTTCCGGGGTTCGTAAGGACCAAGGCTCGAATGCGGTACGGGGAAGTGTTGAATGCCTTGGTTAGGGACTCTAGCAGCTTTTCCGGGTTGAATGCGTCGTGGATGTCATTCAAAGGTGCGACGACGGGGTGGACTTGTGCGCTGATTCTGAAATGGAAATCGAAGCCATCTGGAAAGATCCGTTAGGATATGCTTATTAGGTGAATAGAGATATATGTACTCCAAAATGGAGCTGGCACCAGAACTCCGTCACCGGGGTCACAGAGGTGATATAGTAGGCCGGCTAGGCAATTGGATGAGCCTGGTGCAAGCGCCACATGGGCTTCCTCTACCTGCTTATGTGGACTTAAATGCTGATTGAAGAATCTAGACAAGGCCGCGAGGGCCTTTAGATCCCCAAGGTGACTGTCTTGATACGAGAGATTCTGCCACAGTCAACCAGGTGTCCGGCGAGAACAATAGTCTGAGACCCTTACCTGGGGCCCTAGCTCAGTTGCAATCGTCTCTTGAAAAATTGAAAGCAGTTCTGTCCGAATGCACCAGTTTTCTGCTAGAGAAGCGTCTATTGGGGTTCGATTGCCTGCCTCGCTAGGCTTGACTTGCTGAGTAGCCTGGAACCCGAACTCGCGGAGCGACGCAAGCGTTGTCCTCGATCTCTTAGATAGGCTATTACAATTCTGCATGATGACCCTTACTTGGGCTTAAACGACTAGGGGACCATGTTGCTGATATAACTCGGCTTGTGGCCGGCTCGGTGTTTTGCTGCTCGCTCTAAGAGGCCGAACCGCGTTTATGTCCAAATATGCGAGATTATTTATCAAACGTTCCTAATCTAAGACATCATAAATGTTGTCTAGGGAAAGGTATATGTGAAGCATATAACCACACCATCGAGTCTGTCTCCTGGCAATCACGATGTCAGTACAAGCACATCAATCACCCTCGGGGGGGACAGCGGAGCATGAGAAAAATATCTGGTACTTCGCCTATGGGTCCAACATGAAGTCCTCAGTCATGAAAGGTCGCGGAATTACGGCTCTCAAAGTACAAACGGTCGTCGTCCCAAATTATATCCTCTGCTTCGATATCTTCGGCATCCCCTATGCAGAACCCGCATTCGCCAGCATCATGCCCCTGAACGAAAGTGAAGCCTCTGGAAGTCAATCAATCCCCCCCGTTCATGGCGTCGCCTATCTCCTCACGCCGAACGATTACCGATGCCTAGTACTAAGTGAAGGAGCTGGGGTTGGATATGATGAAATAACGATCCATGCCAAAGCGCTAGACCCAGCTGCAACAACGCAAGCAGAGATTATGGTCCATACGCTCAAGGCTAAATACCCCTTCAGGCCTAATCGGGCACCCAGCAAGAGATATGTAGTAAGCCAGCCTTCCCCCCTCCCGATGATAGATCACATAGGGCGGGTAGTCTGACAAGGACAGGATTTGATCGTTGACGGAGCCCAAGAATTCAATCTTCCGCAGCCATATCAGATATTCTTACTCTCCCTGCCGGCCTATACACCAGCTCTAACATACAGAGCTCGGTTCGGCGCTTGGTGCTTCTTGAGTTTCTGGCGGCGTGCAATCCGCGTTCTGGCACGACTCACAAAGGTCAGCACGAACGAGCGCGGCCATTGTCCGGAATGGCTTGGAGGGGTGATTGTTGGAGTTTATCGCTGTATGTGGGGGTGGCACGATCATATCTATTCGAAGATCTGGAGTCGAGGCGATGGCCGCTGACCTGAGCGTGTATTATCCGGTCCGTAAAATGGACTCTAGAAATTTATATAGCTAGCTAGATGTACCCATTCCCTGTCCCCAGGTGGCGTAGTCTGCTTGTGCTCTATGTCATTAATTGAAATGCCAATGGATTCAAACACAAACCATTACCTACTACAGGCGCAGCAGCTGTTGCGCCGAGTTCCACTAATCGGTAAGCTCTCATCCATGGCGTAGATTGCCGTCAACTAACCCAGGCGAGATGGGCACAATGATTTCCCCTTCATCATCCGCGGGCTTTACCGGAATGTGGTCGGGGACGGCAATCTGAATGCGTTGCCCATTGGGCAAACCGATATCACCAGGCTACGTCGGGGCATGGTAGGCGGCCAGTTCTGGAGCGCTTTTGTTCCCAGGTTTGACGCCGTATTCCTTACTCTCCTGGGCGAACAGGGAATTCTGACTTCATGAATGCTGCTCCAGTCCCAAGGAAGCCGACTCGGAATCTGAAGCGTCATATCTCGAATGCCTCCGGCAGACCCTACAGCAAATCGACGTAATTCACCGAATGGTCAGGGAATATCCACACGTATTCTGTCTCGCGGAGAGTGCTACAGACATTTGGGATGCATTTCGCTCAGGGCGTGTTGCCAGTCTCATCGGAATCGAGGGATTGCATCAGATTGCCCATAGTCCGAGTGTGCTGCGGACGCTATACAAGTTTGGGGTGCGATACGCAACACTTTGCCATACGAGAAATAATCGATATTGCGACTCCGCGGTATTAGTCCTCCCAAAGGGATGTTGCTTACTCGCTGTTAATGCCCTGGTAGACAGACTCCCCCCTTCACCATGGACTAAGTGACGACGGAAAGCGCATGATTCGAGAGATGAACCGCGTGGGAATGTAGGCAGTCTCACTCTTTTCAGGTCATGAACCGCTATCTGAGTTGGCTCTACAATAGGATAATCGACCTGGCCCATACCAGCGAGGTCACGCAGAGAGATACACTTGCAATCTCAAAGTCGCCAGTGATCTTCTCCCACTCTTCCTGGCAAGTATACAGCACTGTGAATGTCTGGAAACGTTTTATTTCCTAACAAGAGGTCCATACAGCTCTGCGCTCGTACCGAATCCACGTAACGTCACGGACGAAATACTACAACAACTGAAGAGCAACGGCGGGGTAATCATGATCTGCTTCCTACGAGACCTCATCGATCCGACCGGCGGCGGCAACGCAACGCGTTCACAAGTAGTAGATCATATTCTCTACGCTGCAGAGAAGATCGGGTACGACCATGTTGGAATCGGGTCCGACTTTGACGGCATGCTCGAAGGACCAGAGGGTCTGGACGATGTCTCACGGTTTCCGGGGCTTATAATGGATCTGCTGCAGCGTGGAGTGAGCGAGGAGCGGATCGAAAGAGTGGTTGGCCTTAACTTGCTACGGGTCATGAAAGAGGTCGACGACGTTGCAGTGCAGGAGCAGGCACTGTCCGCCAGTGTGCTGTGCGATGAGATCGGGCCCATGTGGACTCTGGAGCAGCGCGAAGTGCTGGCCGTCCAGGGGGGAAAGCGCGGTCTCGAGCCCTTGTAATTCGGGTGGCAGTTGAATTCCGGTTGGCTGGACTGCAGTTGTCCGGACCGGTGCTGTCAGTTAACGGGCCGATTGCAACGGTGAGATGGAGAACCCTGGGAGCCTCGTAGCGACAAGACAGAGCAATACACCCTCACCTAGCTGCCATCGTGTCATGCCTGGTCACATTTTCCTTCGCTTTAAACTACCTTTTGTAACCGTATTTGCATTGTTCACATATATGGTATACTACACATCTATCTTCAAATCTGTCGAAATGGCCTCCCCAACAGCGTACGATGCCCTAATTGTCGGCTCCGGCCCAGCAGGGCTTTCCATCGCTCTGGGACTCGCTCGCGTCCGCAGACGTGCTGCAATCTTCACCAAGCCCAATGGCGCAGGATTCAGAAATGAAGGTGCTGCTGAAATGCACAATGTTATTTCCCGCGACGGCACAGCCCCAGTAGAGTTCCGCAGCATCGCAGCGGGTCAATTAAAGAAGTACGGCACGATTGACTTCGTCGAGGCGGATATCGCGGACATGAAGCAGAGCAACGACGAGCAAGATAGATCTTTATCCACGTTTGAGGTTGTCGCCAGCGATGGCCGGACATGGTCGGGGCGAAAGCTGGCGCTGGCAATGGGGTCTGTCGAGGTGTTTCCGGACATTGAGGGATATCGCGAAAATTGGCCCCAAAACATGTAGGCGACTATCCCATTTGTTTCTCTTCATGCGCTTACTGACTTGTCGCCGGGTAGTTTCCAGTGCTTTTTCTGTGATGGCTATGAACGCTCACACCTTCCAGCTGGTGTACTTACGTTCCCCAATCCAATGTATGCGCACCTCGCGCAGATGTTGAACCTTCTTGTTTCGCCCAGTTCGGGCCCGGCTACTGTCTTTACTGATGGACCTGTTCCCGACAATGAGGGAATGAAAGCCGCGATGGAAAAGGTCCATGCACTCAAGTTCAATGTTGAAACCGCCAGGATCATTCGTTTGGTGCCCGCAGTAGCGCCGGACGTGGGTGTCACTGTTACCGTGGAAGGAGGCAAGGAGTATAAACTGGGATATTTGGGACACAAGCCCTACACGATCCTGGCTGGAAAGGACATGATCATGAAACTAGGCATCGAGACTGAGGAGAACCCCGTCATGGGTGAACATATCAAGACCATTGATCCGTTGGGGTCGACCAACGTCAAGGGTGTTTTTGCTGCTGGCGATGCCAGCACGCCAATGAAGGCAGTTGCGAGTGCAATTGGCACTGGTGAGTTTTTCATTTGAGTCCGTTTGTTTTTGTGTGCTAATTTAGTGTTATGTCTAGGCGCTGCAGTGGGTGCTGGTATTGTGCAGCAGTTGATCACGGAGGACATGGAGGTCCTTTTGGCCAGCAACGTCGCGTAGTACACCAACTCGGCTGTAGTACTAATACAATTCCATGGTCTCTATATAGACTTCACTACGTACTTGCTGATCCAAACCTCCGTAATGACTTCTGTTCGCTCAAAGGTATCGTACTGACAAAACGGTCCGCTGTTCGGACACCGTAAACGGAAAGGCAGGATCTACCACCTCTCAAAAAAAGATATTATAGCACGAAGGTAGACTGAGTATAGCAAATGACCACCCAAAAATGGACTCCCTAGAGACTGTTTTCTACGAGCAGACCCAGCTCTACTACATCATACTTCTATCCGCGCTTGCATACGTGGGCTGGCGCTGGCTTCTAAGATCTGGCTTTTTGAAAGAACTTATAATTGATGTCATATCCAATGCCTTGAATGTATGTCTTGCTTTCCTGTCCATTTACGGCCTAGAACTGATCGCACCAAATAGTTCTATCTCACTCGACGATATCCCATCTACCACACAATAACTGGGCAAACAATCCCCGGTCGACCCTACCGCTGGCCCAATGGTCAGGGCGATGAAGATAAATTCCTCGACGGCATTGATAACCGTACTTCATGGTCCAAGGCCTATGGGCAGATTTACCGTATATGGGCGGGCACAAAACCCGAAATGTATGTAATGCACACCGAATTTAACATCGGCGCTGACAACTGTGTCTGGGCAGCGTGCTACAGAACCCTGAACATGTCAAACTGGTCTTTCGAGACTCTGACCGGCATTCGAAAGCGGTCAACAACGACTCAGGTTATTTGATGGGGCAGGTTCTGGGACAATGTCTGGGTCTCATCAGCGGGAAAGACTGGCGCGCCTTGCGACGAGTGAGCGATCCTGCGTTCACCCATAGGATATCTTTGGATTATCTGGACCTCATTCATTCTAGAACGTATAATCACCTCCAGCAGTGGTCGCCATCTCGAGAGGGGGTCTTCGATCCTGTCGAGGACTTCAAATTCCTCCCATTCCTCATTATTGGAGATATCCTATACGGACCCATGAGCCGTGATATGGAGGAGGAACTCTGCGCAATGGCTCCCCTCAGGGAAAGACTATTTCAACTTGTGATCAAGGGCGGGTTAGCCAGATACACATGGTCTCGGTATCTACCTACAGACGCAAACCGCGCCTTGAGGGAGTTCCACTCGCAATGGATAGCCTTCAATCAGGCTGCCTATCGCAGGTCCAAAGATCTCGGCGCCACGGAAACGCCAGTATATCAATTGTTCAACGCTGTGGACGATGGACAGATAACAGCTGATAACGCATACCAAACCCTGGATGAGATGCTCTTCGCAAATCTCGACGTCACGATGGGCGCTTTGTCGTGGAATCCTGTCTTCCTAGCGGCCAACCCGGAAGCCCAGGATAAACTATACGCGAGTATTGCCGTCGCGCAGAACACAGAGGGACTCCTGACGCCCAAATATCTCCAGAGCAGCTCTACCTATCTTTATGCATGTATTTTAGAGTCCTCCCGTCTCAAGCCGCTCGCCGCGTTCTCCGTCCCCCAAGCGGCACCGACTGAGCGCGTCCTTGATGGCTATATCATTCCCGCGGGGACCAATTTCATTGTCGACGCCTACGCATTGAATATTGAGCACGAGTTCTGGGGTCCGGGTTGCTACAAGTACCGGCCTGAACGTTTTCTCGAGCTCAAAGGATCCGATGTACGCTATCATATGTGGCGGTTTGGCTTCGGGCCTCGCCAGTGTCTGGGCAAGTATGTTGCAGACCTCATCCTTCGGGTCTTCCTGGTTCAGCTCATCCGGGACTGGAAGCTGGGGTTTGAGGATAGTCGGCTTACCAATTCCAAGGATTGGAGGCGAGATCTAGATGTATGGATTACACATCCCAAGATCAAATTGACCTGTACGCCGCGGGCAGCTACTGCGTAAATTGCCATAGTCATCAGATAGCAGTCCAGAATCTACCTTGCCGCTGCAGATCCCATTTAGAGCGGTCCCGATCCCTCCCTGACAGTAGTTTAATGCCTCCGATTGGGTTCACGTTCGGCGCGTTGGCTGGCAGAACACCGACGCCCAAGGTACTCAGGCGCAAATATGGTCTTCGGCGTTTCCCTAATTTTCTCAAACCAGCTCACTCTTTATATTAAGCCACATACTGCGGACTGCTGATCTAGACCCCCCAGATGACAAACGAAGGGGTCAGCGACGGGCTCAAAAGCCCTAAGCATCAGACAGCGGATTCGACCCAATAGCTCTGCGACCCAGCCTAACCACATTTTCTTCCACCCTGATTATCTTATTTACTATGTCAACTACGGAGGATTCGCAGCGTCCCATGGATGGCAACCCTTCTAGCAAGGAGGCTACCGAAGGGGTGTCGGCGCCCACTGCCAGCCAGGGCACTGAACTGAGTGGCCTCCGCCTGGCCGCCGTTTTCACAGTTCTTTGCCTCGCTGTCTTTTTGGTCGCGCTGGTCAGTCACTTGTTTCTATTCTAATGTATCACGCTGATAGCTGTATTTGTAGGATAACACAATCATCGCAACCGCTATCCCCAGAATCACCGACCAGTTCAAGGCTCTGGGAGATGTCGGCTGGTATGGATCCTCGTATCTACTTGTTACCTGCATGTTCCAGCTCGTCTTCGGAAAGCTATATGGCTATTTTCCCATCAAGTGGGTGTTCCTGACTGCGATCGTTATTTTCGAGGTTGGATCTGCGGTCTGTGGTGCAGCCCCGACCTCTGATGCCTTCATCGTTGGCCGCTCGATAGCTGGTCTTGGAGCGTCGGGAATTTTCCAAGGAGCCATGGTCATTGTTGCTTACTCTGTTGAGCCTCGCAAGCGTCCTATGTGTGCGTCTTCTTTCGATTTCATCACCTTTGATGTGCTGATGGATCTCTACAGACAACGGAATATTTGGCTCCATTTACGGTATCTCGTCAATAATCGGCCCCCTGCTTGGAGGCGCATTTACGTCCCATGTCACATGGAGGTGGTGGTGAGTGTTTATTCGTTCTGAGGCCCTCTGATCTCTTCTAAGCACACGCAGCTTCTACATCAACCTCCCCATCGGCGCCGTTGTTATCGTCGTCCTCCTCCTATTTCTGCACGTCCCAACAAACATACAGGCCGAGATCTCCTCTTCCAAAACGCTTCTCCAACACATGGACCCTCTCGGTATAATCACCTTCCTCCCTGCAATCGTCTGTCTCCTCCTCGCCCTCCAATGGGGCGGTACAGCCTACCCCTGGTCGAACGGCCGCATAATCGCCCTCTTCGTCCTGGCCGGCGTCCTCCTCATAACCTTCCTCGTCATCCAAATAAAGCGTCAGGAAAACGCCATGGTCCCTCCGCGCGTCATCACAATGCGCCCCATGGCCTTCTCTTCCCTCTTCATGGTCCTCTTCGCAGGCGCCTACTTCACTATCGTCTACTACCTCCCCATCTGGTTCCAGGCAATCAAAGACGCGTCCGCCGTGAACTCAGGAATCATGTGTCTTCCCCTAATGCTATCCATGGTGATATTTTCCTTTGTCGCAGGCGGCGGCGTCACCGCAACAGGCAACTCAGTTCCCTTCTTCTACATCGCTACCATCCTGGCCACCATCGGCGCCGGGCTTATGACAACCTTCCAAGTCACCACCGGCCATCCCAAATGGATCGGGTACCAGGTCCTCCTAGGCTCGGGTGTCGGAATGGGCATTCAGCTCCCTATAATCGCTGCGCAGGCCGTGCTGCCAGCGGCGGATATTCCCGTTGGAACGGCGATTGTGACGTTTTGCCAGACGTTTGGGGGCGCGATCTTCGTGTCTGTGGCGCAGGCGCTGTTTGCTAATCGGTTAAGCGCTGGGATTCTGCAGACTGTGCCTGGTGTTAGTCCGCGGATTGTGCAGGAGGTTGGGGCTACGAATTTGGATTCCGTGATTGATGCGGGCCATATGCATGCTGTCAAGGGGGTTTATAACGATGCACTGGTTTCGGCGTGGTATTTGGCTGTGGCGCTTTTTGGAGTTGCGGTTGTTGGCGCTGTTGGCATGTCCATGAAAAGGAGGCTTGATCATTAGACCTGTTCGTGGTTTTATAGGGTTGATATATCTGCTAAGTATTCTTTTAGTTATCTCTCAGACTGGGGTTGGCTCGGGTTTAACCTTAGCGAGCTTTAGTATGTTTTTAACTTATAATCAGAATAATACTGAAAATGGCTTCCCTTTTTCCTCTAGTCCTGACTAGCCTGGTGAGGTGGTCTATAAAATATCTTCTTTTCTCTCTTTCTCCTCATCTTTTATTATTATACCCTGCTACTTATCTCTTACTAACCCTAAAGCTAATTATTTCTATACTTTAGTTCCAGCTCTATAAAAGATGCTGCTGTTAGAGGCAATACATCAGATACTCCGGCGTACTTACTCGGATGTTGAGAACGAACGCCTGCCTACACCTGCAGTAGTGGATGGAATCTATGTACCACCACTAGATTGACACATCTTCCCCTCCCGTTCATCCCAGCGATAAACAGGCCCCCTCCCAACATTATAAGTATAATAATTATCCGTCCCCCCAGACACAACCGCCTTGCGGAATGTAATATTAATCCTCCCCATCTGCGCATCGCTCCCCTTCCGCTTCGGAATACTATGCAGCCAATTCGCCTGCGTCTCCCCACGCATCACAACCATATCTCCTGACCCCAGCCCAAACTTCACGGGCTGCTGACTACCAGCTCCAGCTCTAGTCATCTGGGCCGGTTTATGCCTCATGAGAAAGTCACGCTGCGCGCCGAGCGAGATGGACGCGATGGACGGGTTCGCGCCTAGGAAGCGCTCGTCGTCCGAGTGGTAGGCAATGCTGTCATCGCCTGAGGCGTAGTAGTTCACCAGGCAGAAATTGTAGGTTGAGCCGTCACCGACAGCGGCTTCAACGTGGCGGCGGAGGGTGTCGAGACATTGAGGGATTGGGCGGGGGGTATATTGGTATTTTGTTGGGGAGATGGGGTGGTGGGTTTTTGAGTCAACTGGGATTGAGGGTGCAGTCGCATTTGCATCTGTATCTGTATTTGTATCTGTATTTGTATCTGTATTTGTATTTGGAGAAATGAACTGCGATGTTGCGTCGATCCCAAAGACGGTGGTGAAGCGAGGGGTGTTGATCTGGGTTGGTTGGCCCCCGCGACGGATTGTGTATTGGACTCTGTAGAAGGGGAGCTCGCAGCGCAGGAACTGGAACAGGTCGCGGGCAGTTGGAGATGGAATGAGTGGGTGGAAATAGAGGAGGTCGAGTTGGGGCTGGTTAGTTGTTTGCCTGGGCTGTGCGTCCCTGATGCTGGCCAGAGGGCTGGCGATGGACGGAGGTAGAGCTGCGATGGGATGGGGATAGCTGGGATGGTGGGAGAAGGAGAGCGTCTCTTCTGTTTTCGGCTTCTTACTCTGGGGAGGAGAGACTCGTTTGTAAAAAGAGTCAATGGTGCGTTTTGCCATGGCGATAGACTTAAATAAACTACACACTATGGCCAGCAGACGTTGTACTTACTCACTTTCTGCACAAATGCCGATGATGTCACTAAGCTGTCAGTATATATTATTATATTATGCAGAGTACAATCGCCAAACACGCAAGTTGATCAAGTACTGCGTGTAGCAGGATCTTCAACAATATATTTTGACTCCGCCCACCGATCGGACTGGCTGCCGAGGAATGAACTGTTTTATTTTGGTTTTTGACTCGCGCAATACACCGAATTTTGCTGCCTTATGGGACCGCAATGAACCATGGAAGTCAGCCAGGCACTATACAGGTACTCTTTTTGTATTACTATATTAGTATGCACTTTAGGGGTCGAAACAATTGCATCATCAACAAAACCAGGATCGAACAGCGATGGTGGCGCTGAATAAGAGCGTTTGGAGCACTGCCATCTTGGGCGATGGGCGATGGGCGATGGGCAATGCCATAAGCGACAGTTTCACAGCCACACCGTCTCCAGGAGATTAAACCTCGTAAACACTCCAGCAATTCTCTTCAAGCTGTATATATCAGCCTTGCCGTCTCCTGGCATCATTCTGTGCCATATTCCCCAGTGATCCATCCCACCGTCCTGACCACGTGCGATGCGATGAGGCTGAATCGGCCCTTTGGGACACAGACCACCTCCACCTCATCTTCGTCTGCGTCTTCCGCTCTCTGACTTCCCCATCGCCCTTGTGTGCCGTGGTCTGTTCTGCTTCTGTTATTGTTTGTTCGTGGCTTCTTCTTTATTCTTTATTCTGCCTTCATTGTCTCTCGCTTAGTTGGAATCCTCCTCCGTTTGTTTCCTCTCCGCCTCCGCCCTCGCCCTGGAGTGAGACATGAGCCAGTGCTCCTGCGACCGACTCGTCCCCTTCTGACACCTCACTTCTCCCACCACGCCGATGGTCCCTTTGCAGTATGGCGAATTATCACAATGGCAACCACTACTACGGCCAGTCCGGGGACCAGCAGCGCTATGAGGCCTACTCCCCTCCCTCCACCAACCCGCCGCTCCGGAGAATGCCAAGTTACGACGCGGGGGATGACGCGAGTCTTTTTGCTCCTCCGTCCGCCCACAACCTGAGGCCCGTGGAGACAAACCCTCGATACGGACATGCAGGCTCCGGCGAGCATCCAGGAACTCACAGCCTAGCTGCTGCTGTGCGCGACGACTACGCCGACCCCCGATACTCCCAAATCCCCTCGGCCAACTCGCCGCCCCGAGCCCGCGCCCAGACACAGTCCGGCTACCCTCAATACCAGTATACTTCGTCTGTGAACCCGATGTCACCGACGCAAACCTCATACAACCCGCAACAGTATGCCTTGCCTGCCTCCGCTTCGCAGCAAAATACCGGATATTCCCCGCTCTCGTACTCCTCTTCTACCTCCTACCGCAACAACAGCAGTACATCGCCGACCCATCAACCGTATAACCCCGCCGCTTACCAGGCGACGAACATCGGCACTCTTGGATCTCCCACAATACAACGCCAGCCAAGCGTGAGTTTCGCGCAAACACCTCTTTCGCCTAACCCGTACGGCTCGTCACACCCTTCGTTGCCCCCTCCGCCTCCGCCTCGCGGACCCGACCACCCCTACGGAAGCCGTCCCACCCCGCCATACTCCAGCGCTTCGCCGGCCACGCAGTTTGGATTTCAAGCACAGCATTCCAGCCAGTCCTCCACCGGTACTTCGTCCTACAGTCTCGCCTCTCCAACCACACCAAGCACCGCCTATACGTCTGGTGGATCGCTGTCCAGTATGACCTCGTATAATTCACGTACCTACGCCGGAGGGGTCCCAATTCCCTCGCACATCTCCCATCCGTCTCGTCTATCAGATGCTGGCCGGACGCCGCCAGTGGAAGAAGAGCCTCCCGAGCCGCCAGCCCATCAATCCGGCGACAACTACGACAAGCCGTACAGCCCACTCCGTCTGTCAGGGCGGTCGCTTCCTACGCCACCACTTCACCAAGGTCAACCGCCTCGGAGAACGGACACGTTGACGCGACACCCCCAGGCACGTCCTCTTCCGGGTCCCCCAGTTGAAACTGACGAAGGCAACCAATCCAGTGGATATACGAACGGTGCAGCTGGCAATCAAGGCTATGCTGATCTCGTTAATCAGGTTCAGGCTGCCATCCCGGAGAATCAGTGGAGCAACGATTATCAGCCTACTCAACGGCCATCTCATATCGACATACATACCCAGGCTGACCGATCAGGTTCAACAGACTCGGGTCATCCCTCCGGCTCAGATCTTGTCCATCTCTCTCCGGATGAAAGGCACACCCACACGAATGGAAGTGTAGCTATGGCCACCGGGCAGTATGTAAACTATGATGCGTACAGCGATGATAGTGACGCCGAGGCCGAGGCCGGAGTGGCTTGGTTGCGGATGGCTGACGAGGAGGAGCGCGCTCAAGCCGAGCGGCTGCAAGAGCGAACACGACGGGAATCGACCGCACCGACGACCGCTAGCCTCCCCAAGCGGTCCTCCGTTTCGGCCTCCTCGCCGGCGCAAACTACTCGGGCGGAGTGGTATCCTCCACATGGCGGCGAGAGCTACTCGAGACACCCTTCGCATGACGACACAGCGCCGCGAATTAGTCCTTATGGCGAAAACTCCGATTACGCTGGCAATCATCCGGTCACAACCTCTGGCTCCCGACACAGCTCCAATACCTCGGGCGAAGAGCGCGCGGAGTACTCTGACGAATATGACTACCCCCCTATGGAGGATGGCTACGCCTTCCCATTTCCTCAGCTGCCGTCTAGCGCGCGAGTCGATGCGGGAGGCACTGGCGGCCTGTCAGAACCCAGCGCGCATAACCGTCGGATGAGTTTCGATTACGGGGACGAAACGGATGGCTCATTGTCGCACCGCAGGCAGTCACAACACTCGGGGAGTGAAGGCTCTTTCGGTGAGAACGAACCTGGGGATTTGTTCTTCCACCCAGGAATGCGACCGCTCCCCCCGCCTCCCCAGGAACCTGTCGACAACGCAACACTGATACCCCACCTCCTTCCAGCCGGCACATACCGATACCAGGACTCAGGAGAAATGCCACAGTATTCACCCTCCTACATCCCTGCACCTTCCCCGGACGCATATTCAGCGACTGCGCCCAGCCCCACCCAGTTCTCCCGGTCTACATCTTTGACGACTCATCCCATTGGACCTCGTGCTGACCCGCCAATCAGGTCCAAGACCGATGCGGACAAGGCGAAATACAGACAGCAGCAGGAAATGCTGCGGCAGGGCTTGTTGAAGTTAGACCCGTCTATGGACACTGCGGCTGCTGCAATTCCCCTTGACCTCCCTATAATCCCCGCCGGCCGCCGCAAGAAGTTCCATCCCGCCAAGCTGTCGTCGGAAGACTTCCGTCGCTGCGAGGAACCCTGGGCTCTTAGTACTGTGCTTGCTTGGATTAGAGATTTGGCGGAAGATGAGACGGACCTCAAAGAACATGCCGTTGTTGATGCGATAGTAGCATTGTTTACCCACAAGGTCCCGACGATGAACATTGCAGATGCCGAGACCCTCGCTGCGCGCGTTGTCCAGAACATGCTCGACCAGGGAGCACTCGTCAAGGACGAAGAATGGGTCAAGTTCGGCCATGGAACAATGTCCGGCGTGCTATTCCAGGTCACCGGCACCGGATGCTACTCTCCTGTGCTGCATGAGCAGGAGACCGAGGGCGAGGTTGTTGGGCGCTGTTACTCGCATCACTGTATGCGAACTCTCAGAAAAGTGAATCTGAGGGCGCAGCTTATGGAGCCGGAGAAGAAGGTGGAGGACTGGGTCACGTTTTACAAGGTTTCAAAAGAAATGCTGGAGGGGCACCCGAAGAAGGAGATTGACCGGCAAAACAATCTGCACGAGATTGTCACCACCGAGGATTCCTTCATAGGCCAGCTTGATGTCCTGCGAGAACTCTACCGTGATCGCCTTTCCCACTCGGAGCCGTCGATCATCCCGCCGAAGCGCGCAAGCAAGTTCCTCCACGATGTCTTTGGAAAGGTAGACGCTGTGAAAAGGGTCAATGAGGATTACCTCCTGGCGCAACTGAAGTATCGTCAGAAAGAACAGGGTCCGTTTATTGCTGGGTTCAGTGATATCTTCCGAGAATGGATCCGCAAAGCCAAGGCTGTGTATATCAGTTATGCCGAAACATTCCCTCACGCAAACTACTTGATTCGCAAAGAAGCTGAGAGGAACGTTGTTTTCCGTCAGTTCCTTAGCACAGCTCGTGATCACAAGCTCTCTAATCGTCTTAGCTGGGATACTTTCTTAAAGGCTCCTATTACTCGAATTCAGCGATACACCCTACTCCTGTCCACCGTTCACCGCAATATGCCCAAGGACTCTGAGGAAAAGGCCAATCTAGCCCAAGCCATTGAGGAAATCAAAATCGTCGCATTGGAGTGCGACAACAAGGTCGGCGAGATGGGCAAGAAGGTTGACCTGCGGGAATTAGCCACAAAGCTGCAACTACGACCCGACATGAGAAAGCGCGTCGAGTTGAACCTAGATTTCCTGGGCCGAGAGGTCGTCTTCCGTGGCGACTTGCAGCGGCCGGGCTTCCGGACGCGGTTTTTGGTCGATACCCATGCAATTCTCTTCGACCATTTCCTTGTACTGGCCAAGTTGTCCATTACGAAGGACACCACCCGGGCGGTCAAATATGAGAGCTATGATGTATCCAAATTGCCCATTCCGATGGATCTCTTGGTACTGGAGAGCACCCATGAAGAACCTGTCGTGAAGTCGGCTGTCAGAGGTGTGGTCGCGGCGGCTCCAGGAGCTCAGCCTGGCGCTCTAGCACACACCAACACAGACGCATCAGGCAAGTCATTCGTTCCCACCACGGTGCTCGAAAATTCCAAAGACGACAAGGTCCTATACCCATTCAAGGTCAAGCATCTTGGGCTCAATGAAACCTACATCTTATACGCCCCGTCGCCGCAAAACCGAAGGGACTGGTGCGATAAGATCACCGAAGCCAAAACGAAGCATGCCGCGTCTTTGTACGCCCAGAATGCAGAGCCTTTCCGTCTCCGCGTTTTATCGGACACGGCCTTTGCCAGCTCCGATAGCTCTCCGCCACCCAGCGGTGCGGTTATCAAAGGCACGCCGCTCGATCGCGCAGTTAGGGAGGTTGAAAAGAACTACCCCTTGTCTTCTAGACCATCGCCTATTTGTCGCGCTGCGGTCCATTGTGCCACTGTATTTGAACAGCCCGCGGGCCGCAAAATGTGCGCAATCGGAACTGATTATGGGGTCTACATCTCGGAATACAATGACCCCAGAGGCTGGTCTCGGGTAAGTTAACGAAAAAAATATCAACTTGAATAGGTTACTAACGAATACAGGCTATTGCCATGCCACGCGTGACTCAAATCGCCGTTTTCGAAGAGTTTAACGTTTTCCTCTTAATTGCGGACAGGTCGCTGATCGCATACCACCTTGATGTTATCTGCCCAGCGAGCGGCATGAATAACCAGACAACCAGTGACTCCGCCCGGCGAGCACCGCAGAAGCTCTCCGGAAATCGAGAAGTAGGCTTCTTCGCGGCAGGACACATGAAAGACCGCACCCTAGTCATGTACAAGAAGCGGGACGGTCTGTCGTCGACCTTCAAGGTTTGTTTAGTCCCCTGGCTATATTAGTTGCCACCTGTTAACATGGAGTAGATTCTCGAGCCGGTCTTGCAAAAGTCAGCAACGAGCCGTAGTCGATTCTTCAGCTCCCGACGCTCGCAGACGGACTTTTTCCGCGAGTTCGACGAGTTCTATATCCCTGCGGAGAGTTACGGATTGAATTTGTTCCATTCATCGCTCGCAATCTCGACACAAAAGGGAATCGAAATTCTCACCCTGGACAAGAAGCAGACCTGGTCTGTCCCTGAATTCCGCACCGAGGCGCAGGAAGCACAAACACAGCTCAACGAGATTTCCCGCCGGATCACTGGTCTGCGGCCGCTGGGCATGTTCCGTCTCAGTGACGCAGAGTTCCTTGTCACATACACCGAGTGTGCCGTCTACGTCAACCAGCACGGTGACGTATCGCGCAGTGTGGTGTTGGAGTTTGTTGGGCGCGCACACTCCGCCTGTCTGTACGGCAAATTCCTCATTCTCTTCAACGAGGACTTTGTTGAGGTCCGCAATGCCATGAACGGACGTCTACGACAGGTTATCCCCGGCCACAACGTTGTCTGTCTTGACGACGGTAGCCGTTTCCCTGGTTCTGGGGCAAACAGCATCCCCACGAGTTCTGGTGACACCGTCAACCTCTCTAGCGGCTCATCTAACGGAGCCACCTTGGCCAACCACGGCCGCACCGTCAAGATCTGCATGCAGCACCCTGACCACCCGCGGAACCTGGTTGTGCTCGAACTAATCGAAAACGAAGGATCAAAGGATTAACGAACCTTTGTCTACTTCCTTATAATATTTGCCCTTCACGCGCTCCAAAATTACTTAGACTTGTATTTCGCTTTGATTTCTGCTCTGATCACGACTACTTATCTATCTACACGACATTACAAAGGACAATAAGTAGGCCGACGCCTACTGTCTACGTGCATTTGTTTCCATTTTGGACACCTTACCTATACCCATCTTGTTTACGCTTTTGGCGTGTTATGTTTCACGAATGACTCTGAGTTGCGACATGCTCGCATTGTACATACTATGCTTCGCTCAATGACTAGCTCTACCTTGTCTATTTTTATCTGGTAGCTGCAAGGACATCGTTCCTCGACAGCCTCGTGCTAAATATCCCTCCCCGTTGCCTCCAAGGGCTGAGGGAAGTTGTGGCTATACGAAATTGATACAAGCCAATTCACAGAGCAACAAAAATACAATTCCCTGTAGAATGCTTTCTTTCATTTGCTATAATACAGGATAATCCCCGTCCCTCTTTTGGAGACATAACATAAACCCTTGTTATAACATTTTACCCCTCACCAATAGTAAACAACCAACATCGCCATCATCATCATCATCATCATCATCATCATCACACCATAATCTAAAGGGAGGGCTTGAACACAACCCCCTCGTTCTTCGCAGTAAACGTCGCAATAGCATCCATCAGCGGCGGGCTAAGGGCATCATAACTCTGCAGACCCAACTTGCCCAATCTCTCACGCACACTGGGAACAACCTCCGGATCCAATCCCTGCCCAATAAGACTCGACACAAAGCCCGCGAATTGCACGCCCTGCCACCCCTCCTTACCCTTCCCCTCACTCAGCTCAACGTGCACAAAGTCCAGTCCCTTGAACGGGTGGTCGACCTCAATCCGACCAAACAGGTGCACACCACACCCAGTGCAAGCATAGCGCTGGATCGGCACACTCTTATCGATAATAGACAGCTTGTCGTTGTTCGCAGTAACAGACAGCGCAGAGGTAGGCACCACGCCGACGACGGAGAAGAGCGAGCCCGCGGGCTTCCAGCACTTGGAGCACCCGCAGGCGTGGTTGTGTAGGACGTCCGAGGTGAGCTTAACGGTGACTTTGTTGGAGGGGCAGTGGCAGTAGAGGTTTCCGCCTGGGAAGTTGGCTTTTCCTTGCGAGACGCCGTTGTCGACGAGCGGGTGGAGGGAGGGAGTAGTGGCCATTTTGATTGAGAGAACAGATAGAATAAGTTTAGTTTAACGTATGTGATTGGTAGATGGATTGTTTGGGAGAGGAACTTGGGGGAATTGATTGCTACCAAGGTTCTCGGGGGGTGTTATATATTATACTCGATCTATATCTCCTGGTCCAGGTCTCTCCTCTCCCCTCCTTCCTCCCCTCTATGAGACAGTGAATACTTCTCCATGCGAACGACAGATAGACCCCTCACCAGAAACCACGCACAGAAACCACCACCCCCTCATGCGGGGAAGAAAGGGAAGGAGGGCGGGAAAGCGGAAAAGCCGAGCTGATGGCTTCACAACACGGAGCTGGGCGTCCGTTGTCCAGTGAGGAGATGGCTGGAGATGCCTCTCCGCTCCAGTGACCGGGATGCCTCCCGAGTCTGGGCCCCGGCGAGGATGTGCTGGATATTTCATTGGACGAGCGACTGTGGGGACGGACGGAGGACGGGCTGGGCTGCTGGAAACGGAGTAAAAATGCGAGATCCTCCACTTGTCAAGACGTCGGAGTTGTGTGGAGGGCGATGTCGTGCTTGTTGAGGGGCAGTTTACAGCTTACGATGTACTTCGTGCTCTACAGATTCGGTTCACAAGCATAGATGGATGGTACATTATCTTCCAGGGAACTATCTAAGTAAATAACAAGCGCTATTCTGGAATCTCGGAGTAAACAGAACAATCGGTTCGGGGAGTAGGGTAAAGACAGGATGAGCGATCATGACTCAAACTCGACAACCTTGCTGACAACTTTATCGTCTCGCGGCGAGTCAGCACGCTGAGTGCTCTCGTGGTGCGGTTCTTTATCGTCCAGCAGCGACGAAGCTGCTTCCTCACGGCCGCGGATGTTGACCACCTCCGCACCCTCCAAGAGATCACGATCCGCTTCCCGCACGCTACGGCGCTCCGGATCGGCTCCATATGCCCCTGCGCCCCAGGAGGAGATGCCGCCCACCATCGGCGGGGCGGTCGCGCCGGGCGGCATGACATCGTCATCGTCATCTTCCTCGTCCTCCTCATCCCGGTTAAGTGCGTTGCGTTCAAGGTCGCGCTGTGCTTCGTCCATTCGCTTCTTCACCTCGGCCGCCATGCGGATGCCATCGGTCACGATGTTATCGAGGACTCCGCGCAGACCTCTGTTAGGTGGCACGATACCGCCCGAGGCTCCGGCAACTGTAGCACCTGAAGCAGCAAGCTGGGGCTTAGCAGCACCAAGGTTAGAGAAGGTTGTAAGGTTGGAGGAGAGCGATGGGAGTTGCGCGGCCGTTGTTCCTTGCTGGGAAAGACGGAACGACTGGGGGAAGTAGGAGTCGAAGAACTGCTCAAGTAACTCGTCGGCTAAAACAACCATTCGGAACGTAGGAAGCGTAATGTGCAGCGGGTTGTTCGGGTCCAGGGCAGGGTTGGCAGACTCGGACGCACTTCGGGTATGCTTCGTATTGTCCGCCGGTTGGTCACTGGTTGTCTCCGGCGTTTTGGCCTCTGGGGTTGGGGTAGACGACTTGGATTTCACGTCTTCACCAACATCAATCAGATCTTCGTCATCATCATCATCATCCCCGATACTAAAGGAGTCAAGCTTCTCGGTGGCTTCTGCTGTCTTCTTGTCCTCCACGCTAGTCTTGGTAGGATCGGCATATTCAAAACAGCGACGTATGAAAGAGCTCACGCTGCCCAAGAACCGTTCACCGGTGCTGAGCTTCTCTTGTTCCACGCCGTCTCTGCCAGGGACTAATTCTTCCACACTCTGGCTCGGAGTAATAGCCCCGTCGAATCCCCGACGGGAGAGGAAAAGCAGTGCTTCCGACATGCGAAGAATACCCTCTCTATCAACCTTGCCATCGCCGTTATCGTCATACAGGTCAAAAAAGTAACTGATGTTGTTCATAATGTCGCGTGGCCCTTTGAGGCGTGCAATGCCGTTGACAACATCCTGCAAGTTCAACCCATCGGCTGGATCAGACGCCCACTTCCGGAAGAGGCGTTGGATGAACTCATGGTCTGCCGGCGCTGGCCTGCTGTTCCCGGCTGGTGATCGCCCAAATCCTCTGAAGCTACCCGTGTATGAATCTGCGTTCGACTCTTTCCGAGAGGGTCCGGGGGAATCAGCTATGGCCCATTTAGCGGTAGCAGCAAGGAATTCTCGGAATGCATCATAGTCCATGTGAGTTGGGCTAGGACCAAGACCGACACGGCCAACCTCACGGTCCAGCGAGGGACCGATTACGGAGACCCGTTCGGATTTCTTTCTCTCCTGTCGCTTCTGCTCCTCTTCAATCATCTTTTGCCTTTGCTGGTAGTCGTATAAGACCTCATAATAGCGGTCATAAATCGCTCCTAGGTCGTCTAGGTTCAACTTCTTGCTATCGGGGCCAAGGTTACGGATAGACGTGCGTTTGGCAAAGTTTTCGATGTTGTCCAAAACGGCGTCTTTGTGCTTCTCGCGCTGCTCGGTAACTTCTTGATGGGTGATCTGGGCGAATTCTTTGAAAGCCACTACCATCAACTCTTGGAATCGGGTGATAGCCCGAAGCTTGGGATTCTCCGATCGCGGATGGGCCGACTCATCGAGACGAGAGAAGTACGACTTGAGAACGGAAATAAAGGAACCGTCATCCTGGACATCCAGAAGCTCCTCTCCGTTAATTCGAAGGATAGCTAGCCCAACCTGGAAGAGAACCTTTGGTCCCTCTAAGAAGAACACATCGAGCACTCGAAAGGCAAAGACCAGAGGCATGGAGTTGATGTATAGAGAAAGGAACCAGGGAAGGGAAACAACAGACAGCTGGACATCAGATTTGCCGAGATGCTCCCAAAGAATCGGCATGGTCTTCTCGACAAGGGACTCAAACACCTTCTGGTCAAGTAACGTCCCGTACATAGTGGTCGAATAATATCCTGGAACTAGGCGGTCACATAGAACAGACAGCAGGAAAAAGGCTTGAGCCTCCGACATATATCTAGTAGGGTTAGCACCAAATCTATCATTGAGACTCAGCAACCTACATCAATAAAGCTGCAACAACAATGTTCATCGCTTGGCAGTAGCCGATTTCAGCATTCGTCCAACTGTACGCAGTAAGGACTCTCCGAAGGCGACCTATGCCCTCTTCGCTCTGGAAGCCGGCATATTCGGGTAAACTGCGATTCAAGTCCTTCTCAATCTCATCAATCGCCAAGGAATCTTGGCCTTCGAACTTCGCGAGGGTCTGCTCGTATAGCTTGGGTGACCTCAGGCGCAGGTTTAGGGAGCCAGACGCCACCTCCCATATTTCACCACGAAGCCGGTTGGGAAGACCAACACGAATGAGTTTGTGGAAGGTGGGCTGTCGTATCAACATAGCATTCCGTCCGTTTTCTGCAGATGTTTAGTTGACGGCCATGGGAGATGTACGCATGTACCACCATACCTCTAAAATACTCCCCCCAAAGTCTCATCTTACTCCGATCCCTGAGTTTACGGGCGTCTCCCGGATAGCGGAAAAGCATCCCTAACCCAGCATCGGGGGGCGGTCTCGTTTCAACACCATCGGTCGTCTGACTCTTCGATTTGGCGCCAGAGAGCAAATACTCTGAATAACAATCATTCACTACCGACCGCAGATTCTCAATCTCTTTCATGGAGTCGCGGAGATTCTTCTTCAAGCTATCGCAAAACCGCTCGCAGGCCTGCCTGCTTCCGACCAGTTCGATGGTGAATCTCTGCGGAGCAAACCCGGGTGCCTGCTGTTTGCTCAGTGCTCCGTTCCAGGTCGTTAATGCGAGAGAGAAGATATGGCTAAGACTATTCAATCGTTCCACCCGGCGGATAGAACACAGAGGGATTGTGAACCCATTGCCCGATGGTCCAGTGCCATTGGTCTGGCCAGCCCAGTGGGTCGAAGCGCTGAGACTTGATGATGGGACAAAGCTTGTAGGTTGGGTCGAGAAGCAGATGAACCGCTCACTCAAATGCAGCCTACCGGCATATCTGTTTCCGCCACGGTCAACATTCCGGGACTGGGTACCTGGCGCTGAAGACGATATGGGAAGTATAAGTTCTGCTGTGATTTCTTGGAGAGGGTTCTGGGAGTCGGGAAGGCGGAATTGCTGGCGAAATAGGGATGCTTTTGACGGGTTTCGGTCGGAGGACGAGGTGAGGTTTGAGATATTGAAATTAGCCGGGTCGATGAAGGACTGCGCTTTCTGGACAAGCGATGTCCACTGCATCATCTTGGCGGAAGGTTGACCGGCCTGCGCAGGTACTGCAAAGGGGTCGGGGGGGAAAGCGAGTGTACTCGACGGTAAGCTGAGGCTCAGCTCGGCGGAGCTTAGAGTGCACTCGGGGCAATGCTAGGATGGGATGCGGGCCGACAGATGGTCAGCAGATAATTCAAGGTCATTGTACAAAGTTAGCGCAGCATCGTTCGCATCTTATACCCGGTCTGCGACTGGGTATAGCACCTCAAGTGGTGGTTGTCTCAACGGGAAGAGGGGAATGGGTCGTTCAAGCCGCGATCGTCCCTGGCAGGCATCCGAGTTCCCTCACGTGATGTAAGGATGCTGAAACGCCTCCAATGGAACCATCTTACAGATCAGTGAAGAAGCGTGGTAATTCCTGTCAAATTCATTTTCATAAAAAAAATACCATAGGACAAATTAAGTTACATGGATAAGTAAGATTGGTTCGTTGTTACACTAGGGAATGAATAGGGAACGGCTAAGAAAAATGTCATAACAAGAGGCAGTCAAAAGGAGAATGAGAACGAATCAAATTCGAGTTCACGAAACCATGTCAGGGTTACTCTTTGCGAAACAAAGTTCACACGTCCAAAGCTCTTCCCGTCCAGCAGCCAGAGCCCCGGCCTCCATTTAGGCGTTCACATCTTTTCCATACCATTTCTGGCGACGCCCACTCCCATCATCATCAACCAATCATTTATGCCTTGCCCGCAGTTTGCTCGGCAGCAACTTCATCATCAGTGTACGCTGGGGGAAGGTCATTGGTAGACTCGCTCATCAGGCCTTGCTTTTCGGTAACGGATCCCTCTTCAGCCGATTCCTTGCGGTCGTTACGGCGGTAGCGTTGCCACATGAAGACGGCGAGCTGACCAACCAGCATACCCAAAACGCTAGCGGCGAGACCGGCCAGAACACCAAGAATGGCAGGGACCACGATGAAGCGCATAACGCGGTGCAGAGTACGTTCCCAGGTCTTGTGGAAGTTGTGGTTGAAGTGGGGAGGAGGGTGAGGGCCGTGAGGGCCGTGGTGACCGCGGTGTCCCTCGGCGGGCGAGAGGCGGTCAAAGTCGCCATGGTGGTGCGGAGGGAAGGGAGGAGGAGGGAGGGCACCAGCGTCGGAACAACCCTGGCCCTTGAACATTCCGGTAAGGCGCTCCTTGGCCGCCGCGAACATCGAGTGGATGCGGTGAACCAGGAACCGTCTCAGGCACTTGGGCTTTCCACTGCACTTCCTCCAAGATTCATGGTCGGCAGTCTCCTCGATTTCGGTTCCAGCCATGTATAAGGTGCCTTCGGCATCGTGGATAAGGGTGATGGCGATGGTGTCCAATGGGACGGGGTAGCCATCGAGGTCGAGAACAGTGAAGCGAACCTCCACCATGTCAAATGGCTCTTCTGGAGGAGATGGGAGCGGCATCATTTCGACGGCGTAGCCCAACGGGATGGGCTCGGATTCTTCGCCATCCTGTACGTGACGCTGAACAGCCGCGATCGGCGACGGAGGGGCAGGGGGGAAGATTTGGTGGTCATTGGCCAAAAGAAGACCATCATCGATAGTGAATTTCAGCGACTGGGACCATTAGTCTGCAGAATTCGATTGAATTTGGTTCTTATATACGACTTACCAGTGCGGTTTCGTCACCACTCTTGATGGCAAATGGGCACTCGGCGCAGCCAAGATCAACTTTCTGCTGCTGTGCCGCCTGGGCTTGAATGGGGTGAAGACGAGCGACATCGTCAGGGATGGCAACGGCATCAGCGTCGACATCTGGGACAACCAGCATGGCGTTTGCGCTGGTAAGCGCGAGGGCGCCCCCAAGAAGGAACGAACGGAGCGTCATGGCGATAATGTTTTAAAAAGGGCGCATGAGAAGGAAAGATAGGCAAAGGTGAGCAGGCAGTGTTCTGAAAAGTTGTTCAAAACCCTCAGGCGATAGAAAACGGCGTGGGTGGGATGAAGAAGATAGCAAAAGAGATGGAAAGGTGGGTGAGACGCAGTCATGTATCAGATGGAGTCGAGATACGGAGTCTCGGGGGGTCGTTCCCGTGCACAAACGGCCAAGGCTGACGCAACCACTATTCCTATCCGGGACTAGCCCGCTTTGCCTTCAGACGCCGGAGTGGAGAGCTGACGACAACAAAAGCTCGTGTCAAACAGGCTGGCTCTTGCAAGCAACATCAAGTTTCAGTGGTGCCAGAAACCGAAAACTGCACCGTTCATGTCTGTGCTTTTCAGTAGGTACACGCCTCCAGGTAAATGATAGGTTTACCCCTCCAGATGATGCGCTGAGCTTGCGCAGTCCAGCGTTGGATGGGGCAAAACTGTGTTATTTTTATCCCGATCTCGGGACTCGGGAGATTGGCCGCTAGTCCGTAATTGGTCATTGGGCGGCTTTGCAGTGGCTCAACACAATGGAGACTACGTACTTGAACATCTTGAAGCTTTGGAATTTTTTTTGAATTGTGCTAATTTTAACAGTTTTTATGGTTTTCACCCATATGTCCCCAGAGGGACCCCACCCGTGTTATCCTAATATACTCGGGTCGATATCACTCCATCTCGCAACTTCAAAATCGACTATGGTTGGTGCTGTTCTAGCATCACTTCGCACTGGAGTGCGGAGCTTGGCGACAATGCTTTGGGGGTTCTTGTTCACTTCCTTCCATGTGACTATTGGGTCCTCTGGTCTCGCCATGTTGCTGAAGAATAATAACAAGAGAAGGATGGCAATTATCACTTGACTCCAGTTGAACGACCCCTCCGGCGCTTTGTCGCCGCTTTCAAGGGGCCAGTCATATCCTATCGGCTTGTCTCGATCTGGGATGACAGTCGGTTCAGCCGTATACCTTACCACCTGCTGGGGCTTCCCCGTCTTGTCCTCTTTCCGGCATCGCTCCTTTGGATCGGGTCCCAGATTCCAGTCTGAAGCGCGAGTTACTCTCTTGTTCCTCTCGTTTCCGGAAAGTGACTTAGATCTGCGGTTGAGATAGTAAGGAGTTGAATTGTGATTTCTGCGTGGGATAGGATGTGAGCGTAGAAGAAAAGGATCCGCATACTGCACAGTGACCTCCAGCTTTGCTAACGAAGCGTCAGAATCTGTTTGGACCGCGGTCGACTCTACCACCGGGTCTGTCATTGAGAATTGGCCCATGAGTTTTGACATTTCCGCGTCGTCTCTCTTTGTGTAAGCGTTGGGTACCATGCGAGGAGGCCTAAGGCTCCTTGGTATACGAGGCAGCTTGCGCACCTGTGACACCGCCTCCATTCTTCTGACCATTTCGCCGCCCTTCTCCAGACGCGTGCGTTTGCGTGGGAGCTGTTTTGAGCCTACATTGTTCCGTCCCAGGGGCTTGAGAACATCAGTATCGTCCTTACCTGGTCCGTCTCGGTACTGGAGGTAAGTGCTCGCTGCTCGACGTTCTGCGTATCCTTTTCTGCATTCTGCGGGTCGTGCCGCCCGCGGCACTGGGGATCCAGCTCGTCTAGCTCTTGGTTTGACGCGGGCCAGTCGCCGTCGCATCCGAGTCAAGACCGGGGGATTATACCTCTCAGGAATAGTAGTCATTTTCGTGTCGGGGTCGGATGCGTCGCTCATACTGCTATCCACAGTTCCATATGTCAATCTGGAAACAGGGGGTTGTTGCCTCTGCTGCTGCTGTTGTCGTTGCCATTCTTGTTGCTGCTGTAAGAGAGCGTCGGGTCCAATATTCGCGGCGGGGTGTTGCATTTGATTCCACCTGCCAATATCAGCAGCCCGAAGAGTTGTCACCAGATTCACCATTCTTTCCAGTTGCTCTCGAAGCTTCATGTTATCCATTGCGAGGCCACTAGCCCGGCTATCATATGCTGCAGCAAAGCGGTTCGCGTCAGCGGTGACCTTTTGGAGGTAGGCATGATATTCCTTAAGCCTGTTATTAGTTTCGGTTAATGATTGCTCAAGTTGAGCAATCTTAACATTCCGTTCTTCAAGTCTGTCATTCAGCATTCGCTCCAGTTCTTCGCGTTTTTGGGACTCATCGTCATTGTTCATAACTGTGCCTGTAACCACAGGCTGCCGGCTTCGCTTTGTGGCTTCTATCTTCTCCTCTAGTTGCTTTATTTTCTCTTCGCCATTCTGTAATTCGGTGCATACCGCGTCAAAGGATTCCGCCAGACTTTCCGATTCCCTTTTCAGTCGATCGTTCTGCAATTGCGCGTCATCAAGTTGCGCCTCGGCCTTCATCTTGGCCTTCTGCTGGTCCGTCAAATAGCCGGTCATGGTTTCGACTTTCTGACTCGGTGTCATGTTCTCATCCGAAAGGACGTGTTGAACATTCTTCCGGAACTGATTCTTCTCCATCATCAGTTTTGGGTCGTCGTCGTTACTTGCTTGACCATGGTCAGTCTCACGCGCTGACATCTCTGGATAGGGCACAGCCCTGTCCCTGGTTGTACTCTCGCGACCGTAAACCATATTGGGTCGTAAAAGTGCCCTTTGCGAGTTCTGATGTGTATTGTAAGTATGTATATATAAAGTGTTGTACACTATTCTGCGAATTATTGATATATATATATCGCGGTTGGGGGTGGGGTGGGTAGGGTTGTCGATACTAAGATGTTCAGATAAACTGGATTCTCGAATTATGGAAAGGGGCCAAACCAAAAAGGGAATCTCCGTTTATATAATCTCGAGGACAAGGACACTAATATGTCTTTGTTGTTCTTTGTCTGAACAACTCTCTTGTCGAATCGGCTGCGAAACCAGTCGTGCCTCGTTCTTTGTGTGGTGCACAATGCAGCCTTTTACTGTTACAGCTTCTTGGAACTACTTCTTTACTGCTCTCTTTGCATTCACTTGCGTGGTTTCGTTCCACCTTGCTCTATTATATCCCGTAACTTGCAGAGAGCTGGCTGTTCAAGCTGAGGTGAATCTGAGGTGGTTTCAGCTCTGTCATGATGTCAAATGTTGTTGTTTCGATGCACTGCCCACCTTCTCGACCACCAGGACAAATACCAGAGGGGCGTTTCCAGGCCCTTTATCGGAGTAGCAGATGCTTTGGGCTGTATAGTATGCCGCCACCTTATCGAATACCAATCCGTATCCTGCTGTATATCAAACCAAGCACGCCGGAGTTCGATGACTATTTGTCTTCCCAAAACTGGCTCTATAAAACTTTGCATAGTTATTCTCCTTGCATGAGTAAATTTGCCTCCATGGAAAAAGCCCAGCGTAATCGGCACGACATAAACGCCAAGGTCTAGAAGAAAGTATGAATGGAAGGTTAAGCTTATGGAGAAAAAGGAAAGATCATTTTAGTGTTAGACGAGACTAAGTCTAAGTAACTAAGTAATAGTCCTCCACACCCGTCCACAGTCTAGTCCTCCCATAAAAGCTACTCCATCATATCAACCACTCTCCAAAAGACCACCTGAGACTACACCCAGACCGCAAGTAAGTACCGATATGTCCTCACATACATACTCATTGCCACAACTGACCACTTCCATCCTCGTGTCCAAGCTTTTCCTGGTCCGCACCAAGCATATCAAGCTTTCTCTCGTGAGTCTTGATAAGTTCTGGAAAGCGGCATACACCGAGAACACCCAGGTGAGCTCTTCAGATTTCACACCAGGAACTGCCGGTGACCATACCCTTAGTAAGGGGTGTCAGCTCCCAAATTTATGGGAGCCGATTCCTAAAAATGTCGTCCATATTCAGCTGATCAGGACTGTCAACCCATGTCACGAAGGGACCATAATAATCCGACTTATAATACTGTGCGAGTATTAGAGCTGAAGATATTATGTAGGAATATTTCCTCGAGCAGGATCGAAATTTTGTCTAATGCGGCGTGTATGGGAAGACATCTCTACTTATACTTCTAATCAACAATGCAGGAAGTCAATGGCAGGGTTATGGTTCTTTAACACCTATGTGGACGCTTTGTTTTGCCGTCTTTCTATTCATTCATGGGTACGTATCCTCTAACCAAGATGAAACATGGCTTTATACCACCAACTATCAATAAAGCTCCACCTTGTATTGTTTGTATATATCTTCCAAGTGGTCAAAGGAAAAGACGGAATATACTCTAACGCCCCAAAAGCAATCTATAATCTGAATCAAAGCTTTGACTTCTTCTTTCCTTTCACGTTATCAAACGTATCGCCTGAAAGCAGGAAGTCCGGGTAGTCAGCCGAACCAACGCCAGAAGAAATACGCCAGCTAGCACCGTCCACTATACACACAGTCAATAATGGAATTCAAAAAGGAGCAATGATGACTTACCGACTAAGATCTGGCCGCTCACGTAGCTGCCAGTGTCTGCAAATAGGTAAACGGTCGCATCGGCGATATCTCGAACGGAGCCAAATCGGCCGAGTGGCTGCGACTTGACAATCTTTTCCATCTTATCAGATGGGAGAAGGCGATCCAGGCCCTGGGAGTATTTAGTATTAATCCTCAAAAAATGTACGCGTTTTGTAACTAACCTCCGTTGATGCGATAGGGCCAGGAGCAATGACATTCGATGTAACACCTAGCGGACCGTATTCAAGTGCGATATTATTAGACAAAGCGTCGATGCCGGCTTTTGCAACTGCGACGTGACCCTGGAATGGGACGCCCGTGTAGTGCAGCGTGGCGCTAACAAAGATGATTCGGCCTCCAGTTCCTGCCGGGGATGGTTTCACTATGAAAAATGTAAGGCAAAACAGGCGCAAAGAATTCGTTTTGAAAACATACATGACTTCGAGTCCACTCTATGCTTCTTTGCAGATTCAACGAGATGTGGGATTGTCGCCTTGAGTGTGTTGTATGAACCAAGCACATCAATTTCCATTACAGACTTGAAGGCATTTACGGAGATCTGGTTGATCGAGGCGAGGAAGTTGCCCGCGGCGCCAGCACTAGACGGTGGACAAAGTCAGTAAGCAAGCAAGACAGACACCGGCCGTGCAGTTTCCAACATACATAACATAATCGATAGCTCCGAGTTCCTTAACGCAGCGGTCCACCGAGGCCTTGAGGCTATCGAACGATCGCACATCCACGGCACCAATTCCTATTACCTTAGCCCCCGGACGAGCTGTGGCAATATCCTGGGCAACTTTCTCAGTCTTCTCAACGTTTCTGCCGACAATGCATGCGTTGGCGCCTAGGTTGACGAGAGCACGGACCTGCGCGCTGCAGATTGTGCCTGCTCCACCGGTGCAGAAGACGACCTTGTTCGCTGCATAGCATTAGCTCAAGTTCATGCGCATTGGCATGAAGTAACTCACTGAACAGGCCGTCCTTCCATGTATCGCTCAGATAGTCGGACTTAGGGAGTGGCATTTTGATTTATCAGAGTACAGCGACTTTAGACAGTTGTTTGAAGTTGAATCAGGGTGAATTGACGGACGTCAAGCATTAGTTAAATGATGGTCGAAGCTGACAGCTCCTCAGTCGGGAGCCGCGGTTATCGGTTGCCGAGGTGTCTCCTAATCAGTTTAGTGATCTGTTATCAATACACGACATAAAATGTATAACCCTTATACACATTTGGCCCGCGCAATAAACAGTGCTGTATGTAGGTGATCTTCGCACCAGATACTTCCAAAATAAGCCTTCGTATCACTAACACTACTAGATATTCCATTTAATTATCCAAATCGACCAGTTAGCTATTTCTCCGATGCACGGTTGGGCGCACAATTGATTGCCAAATCCACTGCTCTGATTCGCCGTGCTGTCAGTGCCTTAGGCCAACAGCGACGTCACCAACAATTTTCCGCCGCATCAAAGACAAACTTGCAGGCGCGGCTTGTCCATCTCTCTGTATCCATCCACTCCAGCCCACGACAGGCGACTTTCATCACGGTTTGTAGGGCGAAACCCGCAATCCACGGAACAGAGCCACCCGCAACCCTTACATCTTGTCGCGCTCGGTCGCAGTGCTGCCGCGTTGTTTTCCGCCATGGCGTGCCCGATCACCGTCACCAAGTTCGTAGGGACTGTCTCTCTCGGCCTCTTAACGGTACGTGCTACTGATTCCATCCTAAAATCCGTTACTAATTACTGTGCAGGGTCTATCATACTCCGCCTCGACCATCACCGTACCTTCTCTCAGCCTCCTCTCCACTTCCGCAAACGCCTCCAAGAGTCTCAATGAAGTGAAGCGCCTAAACCGTAAGCACGGTCTTCGCCTCGCCAATATCTCCAACATATGCCTCCTCTTCGCATATGGCATCTCACCGCGACACCGGAAACACCCATACCTGGTCTGGATGGTGGTCATGTCGACCATCGGCGCCTACGGCGTCGACTTCTGGTTCCACCGCGAGAACGGCATCAAGGCCTGGCTCTGCAGCGTTGTACAAGATACTGGATGCGCATCTCTGTGCTCGGGGAAGGCGCAAAAGAAGGAAGATGACATTGTGGTCGTTGAGTCGGAGGAGAATGTCAACGGCGAGATTGTGCGGAAGGAAATGGAAACTGAACGCCGCTTGCAGTGCGTGAGGGCGCTCTTCTCCGGCCTGGCTCTTTCAATGGGCATTGTTGGTCTCTGGGGTGACCGCCGTTCGTAATCTGGGGACCCCAACTACGGTTATACTTAACTCAAACATGAAAGCTCCGCGTATGCCTTGATGAGGTTGGAGTAGATTCAGGGCGATTCCCACTCTTTGTCGCTTCTGACTGTTCCGGGATAATTTGTCACTCTTCTCAGCATATTACGCTTATGAACATGTTCTATCTGTACTTTAATTTAGGAAATATATCTATACGGCGTTCGAATGGTCAAACCTCAACTTCTAATAATTAGCCTCGGTCCAACTTCACTTACTAACTAATACAGACTCAAGCTGGTTAGTTCTTATCTCCCCAACACTGCTTACCTCTAACATACTACCCCATGGTGCGGAACGTTTGTAGGGCCGTGATCTCCGCAGTGGCGGTGGGGGTGGGGTCAGCAACCCACGATCTGCAGGCTTGTTCCAGTCCCATACTTTATAAAGAACCCAACTCTCATTAAACATAGACACAGAATCAAATACCATCTTCTTCAAAATGCATATACTCATCCTCCTTGCTTTTGCTCCCATCATCCTCATAACCCGCTACGTCTTATCTTTCCTCTACCTCACCTACACCACACGCACCCTTCAGTCCATCCCAGGCCCATTCTGGGCGCGCTTCACACGCTTCTGGTACTTCCGCCGTCTATGGAACGGGCACTTCGAAGACGACAACATCCGTCTGCACAACCAATACGGACCCATCGTGCGCATCGCCCCTGACCACTACAGCATCAGTGACCGGGCTGCGTTGAAAACGATCTACGGGACGGGCACCAAGTTCGCGAAGGCCGCGTGGTATGAGGGTTGGAAGCATCCGGATCCTCAGCGGTGGACTTTATTTCCTGATAGGGATATTAAGAGACATGGTCGGTTGCTGTCCTCTTTCTTTTGGTGGTTAGTGAGGGTGAGTGCTAATCTAATCACGTTTGTAACAGGCGAAACTCGAAAGAGGTTCTCGAGTTTATACTCGATGAGTTCTCTGGTGCACTATGAAGAATTTGTGGATCAATGCGCGGATGTCTTCTTCCAGAGATTGAGTGAATTTGCCGAGCGAGATGCGAAGTTCAATCTCGGGGAGTGGCTCCAGTTCTATGCTTTTGATGTTATTGGGGAGATTACCTATGGGCAACGCTTTGGTGAGCTTGGCCATACATAGCTGCAGACTTTATGTACTAACTTGATAGGCTTCCTCGACAAGGGCCACGATATTGACGGGACTATTGGCGCCCTCCAAAACCTAGTGGCTTACAGCTCGCTGATTGGCGTATACCATGAATGGCATCCCCGGCTTTTTGGGACCTTGAGTCGCTTTACTTGGTCCGGCGCAGGCGGCCGAGCATATATCATGCGCTACGTCCAGGAGAAGATTGCCCGCCACAGCACACAAAAGAAAAGCGACGTTGAACATGGTCCCTTGAAGACCCAAACATTCCTCGAGAAGATGATTCTCGCCAGAGACAAGGACCCCGAAAAGGTCACAGACTACCATGTCTTCATGATGGGTCTCTCAAATGTTATCGCTGGGTCAGATACAACAGCCATCAGCCTCTCCTCGATCATGTATCACCTCCTGCACTATCCCGCGGTGCTCAGCAAACTACGCGAGGAAATCAACGATTACACCGCTCGGGGCCTCTGCAGCGAACGAGTCACTTTCAAAGAGAGCCAAGAAATGCCCTACTTCCAAGCTGTCATGAAAGAAGCCCTCCGTATGCACAGCGCAACAGGGCTCCCCTTCTGGCGCGCCGTACCCCCCGGCGGTGCACAAATCAGCGGCCATTTCTTTCCCGAGGGAACCGTCGTCGGTGTCAACGCATGGGTACCACACTACGATGAGACAATATTTGAAGACGCAAAGATCTTCCGACCAGAGAGGTGGATCGAGGCCGAAAATGAGCCTGAGAGGCTGAAGATTATGAATGAGATGTATATGCCGGTATGTCGCGCACTCTTCCCATACCCAATACCCTCACTAACGGTTTCCCGCAGTTTGGCTTAGGTTCTCGAACCTGTCTTGGGAAGCACATTTCCATCTTAGAAATGTCAAAGCTCATCCCCCGGATCATCCGTGAATTCGACTTTACAGCAGAGAACCGAAAATGGAATACCGAGAACTACTGGTTTGTCAAGCCGACTGACTTCGAGGTACGGGTTCGTCGGCGGGAGGAGGCTGCTGGGGTGTAAAGGACTCAAATGTATCTTTGCCTTACAAGGCAAGTGCAACCCAGACCATGGACACATCAGTTGAGGCAAAATAAGAAATAACGACCGAGATGCTCCATCGCACCTTCCTCATGGAGCTCATGTATATTGCAATGTTTGGAAATTGCAACCAACAAAACATTCTGTTTAAATTGGAAAGAACATGTCCATTAGGTATAACTAAGCACAGAGGATATCAAACAGCGCAAGAAAAGAATCCAACAACAAAAACCCATACCGATAAGTACACCCAACCTACCTACTTAGAAGACTCAACCCACTTCTTAAAATCGACATTAAAACTCTCAAACCCCTTCCTCGTATCCTCCCTCATCCCAAGCCAACTCCCCAAGTACCCCTCACCCATGACTCCCGCCAACAACCCACTAAACCTCTCCTCATGCACAAGCCTCGTCCGAGCTCCATTCCCAGCGGTATCAGGGCCAGAAACACTCTCAAATCGAAACGCATGCGCCCCCGTAAAAATTCCCGGCACCGAACCCCGCCAGACAAACAGCTCTTCGGTGTTCTGCTCAACAACGGGAGAGAATTTCCACTTGCCGTAACCTGCGGTGACCTCGAGTTTGTCGCCTGCTTTTAGGTTTTTTCCTGTGATTGAGGCGTCGTCCGGCTCGATTGAGCGGATGAAACCGGTTGGGCTGTATGTTGGGATGGAGGGGAAGTCGAGGAACTGTAGTGGAGTTAGTTAGGGCTATAGGTATAGATATTGATTGGACGTGAAGTACCTTTTCGCGCACGGTAGCTGGATGTGCAGCAATTTCGATGCTTGTCGAGACGATGGCCATTTTGGAATGTTGTATAGAGAATAAATTCAAGAAGTATATATTTTCTAGGTGAGATGGATAAAAGAACCGAACCCAGAGAGCTGTGGTAAGAAACGCAGAAAGATAAATAGGGTATTAAGCAGCTGCCAGTTTAATAACAGTCTCAGCCCCCAATCCCACAGGGATCTCGTCTGCTTATATATTCGCTGCCATCGCAGGCTGCTCGCCGTCTCTCCGTCGCCCCCATGTTGGAGTTGTCCAGCGCCCGTATCTGATTGGTCGAAAGGGGACACGGAATTCCGTGCCCCCTCTATCGCCCTCCGCGACTCCGTCGGCACGTAAGCCATCGCAATTCTCTCGTGGATTGGTTTCATTGTGTTGGATTGACGATATTAAACCACGGGCACCATGCCCCGAAAACACCGACCCCCGCGCCCCCGAGATCCAAAGGCCTGTCGGGCCTGTGCGCATGCAAAGGTCAGATGCGAGAGCACAGCGCAGGATGGGAGCGCGTGTAAGAGGTTAGTATTCCCCCAGATACACAGTTCCATAAAGAAACGAGGCCTAGGCTATATGCAACTAACCATCCCCGGTCTAGATGTCTCCGCTTAAAGAAAGACTGCACGATGCAGCGGCCTGGGGTGCATAAACGGGTGGGTCCTCGGCCGTATGTATACTCTGTTTGTCCTGGTTAAGTTGCAGTAGTACCTGCAGCTGTGGTATTGTATTTTCTTGCTGAATAATTTGCTTGCAGAGATGTTGCACGGTTAGAGAAGAAGATAAGCGATATGGCGGCTATTGTTACTGCTTCACCTAGATCGCTGTTGAGCTCGAGCGCGGATGGACCAGGAGGCAGTGCAACTTCTATAACCCGAGAGAGTATCTTCGCCGATATCAGCAATGAAGAAGCTCAAAGGATGCCCCACAAATTCCAAACAGAAATGGCTCCCTACTTCCCGTTTGTGACTGTGCCGCCAGATACAACGCCCTCAGAACTACGACAAAGCAAGCCCTTTCTTTTTTGCGCGATGGCTATGGTGTCATGCTGTGATAATACAGAACGACAACTGGTCATGGCGCGTAGTATTCGAGAGTATACCGGATCTGCTATAGTCGCAAGGGGAGAGAAAGGTTTGGACCTCCTACAAGGACTCCTGGTCTGTTTAGGGTGGTATCATTTCCAGCTTGAGCTTGGATCTCAAATACGCAGTATTCTTCACTTGTCTTTGGCGATGTTGAGTGATCTAGGTCTAAATTGCAGGCCAAGCTCTATGAAGAGAATTATACCGTTGGAGAGCTTTCCAGCGGACTACGAGGGGCAGACTATGCATCGCACGCTGGATGAGCGGCGGGCGTACCTTGGTTGCTTCTATATGAGTGCCATGTATGTTTCACCTCTCAACCCCCAAAGCTTATGGAGGCTAATAATTTAGGGTTTCAATATGCCACGGCGACATCGATCTGATGAGATACACGGAATATACCGAGGAGTGCTGCCGTGCAATTGAACAGGCCGTGGAACATCCAAATGATCTCTATTTAGTGCATTTGGTGCGGCTACATCGCCTCTCAGACAGTATCAGACGTATAAATTGTAGCCAGATCGACCCCCCGGGGGTACCCCCGGCCCCTATACCAGAGGCCATCAAGGCCGTCGAGACAGAATTGCGACATTTCAAGCCGAGTCCATCCAATGCCCTACATGATTGTATGTACCGCGCTGTTTTTGGTTGAACCCGCTAAGACTTATCAGCTATTCTGCTTCTGCAATACCACAATCTCGAAATCAGCCTGTATGATAACGCTCTGGAAGGCGACTTTTTGACCAATGTTGCAAGTACCTCGGAACCTGCCAGCATCCTCTTGTCATGTTTAGCCGCAACGAGGACATTCTTCGACGCATTCTCGTCCATCCCACCTCAACAATACCCAAGCCTTCCATATCCAGCGTACGCGGCATACTCCCATGCACTCAGAACCATGTCCAACCTCCTCCTGTTTTCTGGCGAAGGCTGGGATTTGGAACATACGCGCAGTATTGTAGACCTTCACACGGCAATTGACACATTAATCGCCGGGATAGAGAAGGAGGCGATGACCCAGCACGATGGACAACCAGAATATAACTTTCCGGACGCCCTCACCAAGATGACATCACGCCTTCGTGCATTCGGAGAATACCACAGGACAAAACGCAGCGCGTTGCGAACCAACTCGTCTGAACAGTCACTTGACAAGGACCCAGCCGCAGCATCTGAGGATTCCATCCAGGATATCATGTTCCCACTGCCCCACGGCCTTTCGTGGCGAATCCTTCGACCACCATGACACCGAATATACAACCACTCCAAAGCATCAAATACCCCCACCCAAACTCAACCGTCTGTACTCCATAATCAACCCATTCACATCTTTCATATCGGTATTGTCATATCTCTTCTTCGGCTGCTCGAGCACAGGATCTGAGTCCTCTCCAACATCCGCATTGTCGTCCCCAATCTTCTCAACGATAATCCGCGCCAGGTGCCATAACTCTGCAGAGTAGCTGGCGTGTCCAAATTTCTTCCATAGCGTGTCGGGGCGGTTTGGGATGTTCCTATCCTCGGGTTCGCGTCTGCTCCATAGGCGGCGCCAGTTTTCTAATCCTGTTTTAATCGGTAACAAAGTCGACTCGAATATGATAGAGTTTTTAAGATGGAATGTTAGCGAGTGGATGCCTGATTGCCAATTAGTCAGTTAACGTCTGTCCCTAATGATAAATATCTGGCCATTCAATTTGATCAATCAAACATACACTGCACAGCGGTAAACAGATTCAGGGTCCCCATTTTAGAGTACTCCTCTACGGTTTCAGCCGTCAGCTCTTTCTGGCAGAGACTTTTCACAACAGCGACGATAGATAAATGGCGGTTCCAGAAGATTGTTTGTTTCCAGTTTTCCAAGACAACAAAGCATTCTTCCGCAGTTTCGGCTTGAAAGGAGGCCTCCGGACATGCAATCTCCATTTTCAGTTCGGAGATGACCATTCGGGGTGGTGAGTTGTGGAATATAGTAAAGGCTGCGTCGAAGAGAAATACGTATGTTATGGTCCTGGTTCCATTATTAGTATGTCTCCATGTATTTCACTGGTAGTGTATAAAAAAAGAAAGGCTTCACACCGGATTAATCCTTCCTCGATAGCAAACTGCTGCCACCATGTCTCCGAGGGACTATCTAAATTAAGACCCCTATGCGATGCCGTCACCAGCCCGACGTCTCTGGCAAGCTGTGTTTATAGTCAGGCTCGCCGACACACGTTCGAAAGCCACAGAAGGACTCACCATAACCAAAGTAGCATGTCTGTATCTCCGTACTCTATTCCGCGCCTCAGTCGACCCCTCCCTCTTCTGCAACGAGCAGACAAGGTACGCCGTCTGAATACACTCCAAGCGTTTCTTCCTCCGCTCAAGGTATTGATCTAGGATAGCAGGAGTGGGGGCAGGGCTAAACTCCTCGCGAAAGGACCTATCGCTAAAGGCTAGCTCCTCCACACAGTCAAGCCACATTCTTGCTGTGCTGGCATCCTCGGGATGTGGAGAGAGACATGCACCGATTACAACCATAACACAGAGCAGAGCAGGCGGCGCCGTCTGGGGATCAAACGATGCACGATGTATGAATGGACAGCTAGGATACCACAGCGACCAGAAATATCCTAAGAAGCGGGTGATATTGCTCGGTGAGAAAAAGGAGCGACATAGATATTCAACCTCCCCTGTCCAATCTAATCTCACGGCGCTTTTGTCTGTCTTCTGAGTGGTGATGGAGTGGAAATGATGGAGGATCTCAAATGTCCTTGCAGTTAGGGGGTCAACTTCACCCGAGTCCATATAGAGCATTGAAGGCTTGATTGTCTGAGACGAGAAGGACTGAGGGCTATTGGACCCGACACAAGTTGCTATATGGCCGCTGGTATTCTCGTGTTCTAGAACGATTTTCTGCCGCTCGTCCAGGGTTTCTTGGTCAAGAAATGTCCCCATGCCATTCTCGCTAGTGAAGCGGGCTAGAAAGTTCAGTCTTTCTGCAGTTATTATATCATCGGGGTTTATATGTGTCCCATACAGCCGGTCCAGAGCAGAGAAGTCAGACGGAGAGGGCATATTCATTAGGAACTCATCCTCGAACTCATGAAACATGGGATCAAATCCATTAGTCGGAATCTGCATGGAACTTGTAGATACTTGCGTTGCATCTCCGAGGCAACCCTCTTGCTCGTTGTGCCGCACTTTACATGTCTTCTCATGACGAGTCTTCGCGTCTCTGTTGATAGTCAGAGTCGTTCTGCTGGACAAGGACCAACGCATACCGTCGTGTGAAAGATCGCTGGCAGAGACTACATTCATATGGTCTTTTGTTCTCGTCTATCTCATTAGTCAGAAGGAATTTTGCTGCTAGTCAAAGCGACATACGAGATCTGAGATGCCGTCGGAGATGCTCTGCACGAGTGAATTGCGTTGAACACAGCCCACACTGCCATTGGCTCTGCGACATATTGAAGACGGAATTTTTGGTTAAGATATGACCATAAATTTCATCTCCGTCACCCAAATGAGATACAACTGGCTGGTCTGAAGGAGTGATGGGGAGAAGCGCGGGGAGAAGTGCGGGGAGAAACGGATAAGCGGAACCAATAAGTGACTTATAGAGTACAGCCTGAGGTATATGTACAGAACACCAACCCAGCTACAATCCACCACAGCCCCTTCTCACTCTTCACTCTCTGCGCACCACTTTCGTCATCGATCACAACCGTTTCAGCCCCTTCCCCAACCCACGGCTGCTCTGGAATCGACTGATTACTTGCGGCCATGGCCCCGGGCTCATACTGATTCTCCAACAACGCACAATCAACCCTGTCATCGCTTCTTTCAATCCCATTCGACACTGAAATCGGCAAATCGAAAACTGTGTAATAGTCTGTCCCATTCCAGCGAAACGCCTGGTGCATCGAGATATTATAGTTTCCCCTCGCTGAGTCGGAGTCTCCATCTCCATCCCCTTCGCCCACAAAGCAATCGGGCCAAATCCAATTGACGTGTTTCACTGTTGACGAAGGTTCAAGGTCCAGGATGGGCCCGACATATGGCGAATTTTCATCGTCCGAATCGATGGATGTGCCGTTTGATATTGTCAGGTTCTTTTCCTTCTCAGAGGAGGTGAGGAAGAGGGTGATTTCGTGGAAACGCGTTGGCGCATCGTCAGCTGGAGAGGGTGAAAGCTGACCGTTTCCTGACACATCGAGGGCGACGTGAAGAGTATCTTGAAGGAGTCCCTGTCAGGTTGGGGCTCTATACTAAATAATTAGGTAGTGGGACTTGCCTCCTCCTAGTGGGGTGGATGGTTGCGGTGCATCAACAATAGCCAAGCCTGGGGTATAGATCTGGCCATTGACGACCGTGAATGCCGTCATCTCTGCAGGAATCGGCTGTTCTGAAATAATCTTGATCCTGAGACTGGGTATATCCAGTTTATCAACAGCCAAAACGCCGCCAAGCGATCATTTCGGTTAAATGAACGACACCCAGATTCAGGGCTGACAGCGCTCCACTCTTTAATATATTTAAAATAATTGACAAAATGGACTTTGTGTGATTGGTGCAGGCTTTGATATTTATATTAACGGAGAGAAATGCCTTGTCCGAGTAGGTATATAGTTCAAGAATACTAATATGTTGCCTGCTATATGCTTTCCATGGTATAGAATGCCCTTCTCCCGACGTTCAAACCATCTTCAATCAGCTAAATGAAGGATGAATCCTCCCAGACGCCCGATCCGTAAGTCTAATCGGCATCAGTGTCTTATAAACATGCTTCGCCCACCCACAAACTACACTCCGGGTATCCTTCGGGTCAATAATTTCCTCAACACCAAACGCATTCGCCGTTCGAACAGGGTTCATCAACCGGCGGTACTCCTCTTCTAACTCCTGATACCGCTCTTCCTTCCGACCCTGCTTTTCTGCCTCACGCAGTTCATGACGGTGTCCGACCTCAATACCACCCTCTAGAGGTAGTGACCCCCATTGTCCGGACGGCCACGCGACTTGGATATGGGGATCTCGTGCCCCTAGCATGACGCCTCCAGCAACACCGTATGCGCGCCTCGTTATCACGCTGAATATAGGTATTGTAGTACCGAAATAGGCCTTTGCTAGTTCGATGCCCCATCGCATTGTTGCGGTTCGCTCGGCTACTGTTCCGATGGCATAACCCGCTGTATTCAAGTCAGCTGGGCGAAGGAGGTTTATCAGATGGTGGGAAAGTACATACGGACGTCAACGAATTGCAAGACCGGAAGGTTCATTACGTCGCACAGCTTCAATAAGCGAGCAAGCTTCTGACTCCCCGCTGCGTCTAGGGCACCACTGTTTACTTCGCAGTTTAGCGAGATGATTCCCACGGGGCGTCCGCCTAGACGAGCCAGTCCTGATATCGCAGTGCGGCCCCAGAGAGACCCAATTTCGAAGAACGAGTCATGGTCGACAATGCTTTTGATGATTGTCCAGGGGTTGTACATCCGGGTTTGTTTTCGGGGAATAATTCGACGTAGCGATTCGTCTTCCCGATCCACTGGGTCATTGCAGGGAACTACCGGCGGTGCATTGTATCGACCACAGTTAGGGAGGTAGCTCAGCACTGTTCGAAGCTGCTCGAAACATTCGGCTTCATTGGCGGCCATGTTATCAATGGTCCCGTTGGTGCAGTGAATCGCAGGTCCACCCAGGTCTTGAAAGCCTAGACCGTCTTCGAAGGTAGCACCCTTTACTACCTCTGGTCCGGCGTTAAATAGGGCACCCACATCAGCGGCCATCACCGAGAAATGGCACGAAGTGACACGGGCAGCTCCAAGTCCGATCTGCTCGCATTAGCTGTGATCCATAAATAGCCATGGAGTGTAAGGAGACACATACCGCAGGTCCCAGAATCGCACCGACGTTCGGAATTCCATCATTCAATTGCTGGATAACATGGTGAAACATCGGCACGTAGGGAAGATAGCTCCAGCCTTCTGTTCGAATCGTCGTGACACTACCTCCACCAGAACTGCCATCGACCAGTTTAACCACAGGTATTTTGAGCGCTACCGCTAGTTTCTCTAGGTAGATCGTCTTCCCTGCCGATGCGCCGTCTGCGTGGCCACTGCGTATAGAGAAATCGTCCGCTGTCAATAGCACACGTCTACCGCGGAGTTTCCCCATCCCCTGGACATTATTGCTAGGGACAAAAGAAACTGGTTTCTCTCTCATCGGCCCCGTTTTCTTCCATTCTACCGTTCCAGACAACGATCCGATTTCCTCGAAACTGCCCGCATCTAGAACCTGTTCGAGTCGTTCGCGTACCCATAATTTACCAGCTTGTTTTTGTCGGACGTAGCCCCGACGGGACGGATCTGGTGTTGCAGCGATCGATTGGAGCGTCTTGATTTGTTCACGCACGTCAGCATAATCTGCAGGGAGATTTAGATGCGATGACACTTGGCGCAGCCGCTTCGTCGCTGACGTGCCGAGATTTTTATCGTCTGGCATCTTCAAATATTATGATGTCTCAATACAATAAAGTAGATCAAGTAGATGGTGCTGTCATGTAACAGCTCGCCTATCAAGTTCCTCCTCATGAGGGGTAAGCACTAAGACCGAGGACCGAGGGTTACGTTGTCGGAGAGACGACATACACCATACATTACGAACTCGAATACCCCGGGAAACGTCAATCTCCATAGTATCTTCACATATTCAGTATAAGCATGTCAGCCGCACGTCAGATTCAGCGATTGCTAGTCGCAAATAGGTGTGGCTCTCTTCCAAGACTGCTGACGTCGATCATCATTGCTAATGAGCTAGAGGGGAAATTGCCGTTCGCATTCTCCAAGCTACAAGAGAGGCATGTCCAGGGATTGAGACATTCGCCTTGTATACGGAGGATGATCGCTCCCATTGCGATATTGGGCTCCCCAAGCATACTCTGCAAATTGGCCCTGACGGGTACTTAGACATCGAGCTTCTCGCTCGATTAATCAAGCAACATGAAATAGATGCCATCCATCCAGGATATGGCTTTCTTAGTGAGAATGCAGAGTTTTTGAAACGCATGCAAGATGCTGGGGTTATGGTCATCGGGCCTGGCTGGGAGATCCTAGATCGCACGGGAGACAAGCTTCGAGCGAAACAATTGGCAATGGAAAATAATGTTCCCGTCTTACCAACATTGGAATACAATCTGGCCGCTTCACCAGGCTCATCACGCGCTTCAGCAAGCCCGGAGCAGATCAAGGCATTTGCACATAATGTCGGATATCCCGTCATGATTAAGGCCGTTGATGGTGGCGGAGGACGGGGAATCCGGCTTGTACGTGGAGACGATGAACTAGAGAACGCAGTTCGAGCATCTACAGCCGAGTCACCTTCACAGACAATTTTCGTGGAGAAAGCGGCAGTGGACGGGTTCCACCACATTGAGATCCAAATAATCGGGGACGGCAACGACGTTCAACACCTATGGGAGCGAGATTGCAGCGTGCAAAGACGGTTCCAAAAGATTGTTGAGATTGCACCATCAGTAATTCGTGACCAAAACCACGATTTGGTGGAAAAGGTAGCAGACGCAGCTGTGCGTATAATGAAGGCAATTCGATACCAATCTCTGGGGACCGTGGAATTCCTAGTCAATGAGCAGCTTGGCGAGTTCTATTTCCTAGAGATCAACCCACGCATCCAAGTAGAGCATACTATCACCGAGTCTATCACTGGAGTTGACCTTGTCCAGTCCCAACTCCTGATTGCTCAAGGATACTCTCTCACTCAGCTTGGTCTAGGCCGTTGTCCGGAACCCCGTGGCCACTCAATCCAACTTCGATTATGCTCAGAGGATCCACGGACTAATTTCTCGTTGAGCGTGGGTAAGGTGACAGAGTTCAGCGTCCCCACTGGCAACGGAGTCCGCCTCGATACCCATGTCGACATGGCAGGTCTCAGCCCCGTTGTGGTCGGCGCACAATTCGACAACCTATTAGCCAAGATCATTGTTACCGGTTCACTGAATTGGCAGGCAACAGTCCTGAAAGCACGAAGAGTACTGGCGGATACAAGGATCGCAGGTGTCAAAACCAATCTGGAATTGCTGCGAGGGATCATTGGCCAGGAAGACTTCCTCGGCGGGAATATAGACACGCAGTGGCTAGAGAAGCACCTCGACCAGGCGATGCAGCTGGGAGATAACATTTCACGTTCACTGCAGGCCTCCGTCCAGATATCTCGGCCTTCTGGCGGTCAAAATATACCCCAGTCCAGTCTACTGTTTCGACCAGGCGATTCGTGGGCGATCACTCTTGAGCCTCTGGGTGCTCAGCAAAAAGAGACGCAAGAGCAGAAACACCACCTTCAGCTCACGCGAGTACTGCAAAATGATTTTCCCTCGTCAATCTCAGCAGAGGTCGAATATACCACAGCTTCAGCTGCCACGGCATATCGAATGAAGATGGCAACAACAAATACGTCCGCCTCGGCCTTGGTCTCGTCCCATCGCCGTGGAGACCCCCGCAACGCACGACATATTGTGCTTCCATTGTCTGGTAGATTGATTGAAATTCTCGTGGCACCTGGTGACATCGTGGAAGAAAATCAGGTTGTCGCTTTCATTAAACAGATGAAAATGGAACTCGAGGTCAGGAGCCCACGGACTGGACGCGCACAGTGGGTATTCGAGATGGAGGAGGAAGAGGAGGACGTGGCTGAAGGGATCCTCCTAGTTGAGTTAGAAGAAGAACTGCGAGGAAAGCTGTAGAGTAAACTGTCACTGATAGAAGGCGTCATACAGCTATATAGCAACCATCACCTACTGGGCGATGTCTAGAAAGCTAAGGTAATAAACAAGTTGTACGGGAAAGAAGTCCATTCTTATCGATAAGCGATAAGATAGACGCTTATCACATGGACATATCGTCATCGTCATCACCCACAAAGCATTCAACTGCCCATATTCATCCTCTCTTCAGTTTACTCAACATTTGCAGTGAGGATATCGTTCATAATGGAATCCCTCCGTATCTATTTTCTTACATACAACTGTGCCCTCACTCCAATCGACGTGGAACACTTTTCCAACCACTTCTTCGATGCGCTCCCAGTCACCGACAATTCTAGCTCCCCGCTCCCCGATCTCCTCGTACTCAGCCTTCAAGAAATCGCTCCTCTGGCTTACGCATTCCTAGGCGGATCATTCCTAGTGCCATATTTTGCATCCTTTACCCAGGCGGTGGATCGCGCTACCCTTCGGCGGTTCGATACCCAATATGTCAATGTCGTCACCGAGAACAGCGGTATGACCGGCTTGATGGTCTTTGCTCGATCAGACGTGGTCAACTCCTTATCGCATCCTGATATTGCACGGGTAGGCTTTGGTTTCCAAGATATTGGTAATAAAGCAGCCGTTGCGTCGCGACTATCTTACCAGAGCCACAGAGGCCCACAGGCAGGTGTTGACCTCACTCTTATTGCTGCACATCTCGCGCCTATGGAGGATGCTGTTGCTCGCAGAAATTCAGATTGGCGTAGCATGGTAGAGAGACTGGTGTTTAGTGGTTCAGAGCGCACTAGCACCCCCAATAATGAACAAAATGAGGACGAGGGGGAGAGTGCAGCTTTGCTGCCAGGTTCCTCTGAATCGGGCAGCAAGTATCCAGGGATATTTACGCCATCGAACTACCTATTCGTCGGAGGTGATCTGAATTACCGTACTGCAGACAGGTTCCCTACGAAGGAAGACTCGTTTAAGTATCCAAAAGCAGATGCGGAACCGAGCGACCCATTCCATTACAGCCAGCTTTTGAAAAGCGACCAACTGAAACGGGAAATGCAGCAGTCTCGCTGCTTTCAAGGATTATCTGAAGCCGCCATTGCGTTCCCACCAACTTACAAATATCACCGTGACGCGCAGCTAGCCGCACGGGATCCAGCCCAGGCCGACAAGGCTCCGGAATGGAAGTGGACGAGCCATCGGTGGCCTAGCTGGTGTGATCGGATACTATTCCTAGACACCCCACCGGGGCTGGGCGATGAATCGAAAGTCAAAGTCCTGGGATATGACGCTCTCCCAGTGTCACCTACCTCAGATCATCGCCCCGTTGCTCTTACAGTCTCCATTCCCGTGTCTGACAGGCGAGCCGTAAATGAGCCCGAAACAGTAGCCCCATTTTCGATCGATCCAGACTGGGAGCACCGGCGAGACGTGGCGCGGAAGAAGGAATACTTCGTTGGATGCCTAGCATACCTAGGATTGACCCGTGAGGGCAACGCAATGGTGTTTGCTTCCACCATCGGAATTCTCGGCGCATGGTTTATCATACGGTCACTACTCAGTTCATGAGTTGCTAGCCCTAATACAACACAAATATGTCGTATGAAAATGAGTCACACACACAGCCATGCATGCAGCAACAGTATGGCAGCGCAAAAAATTACACTCACCGTTTTTGGACAACCCGAGCTATTGTGGTCAGGCAGAATCCAGCTATTTCCATAGCGCAGCTTTCAATCGGGAGCTGACATGGATAAACGACTTCTCAAAGCCTATCATATCCCAACATCAAATGCCACCCGCCGGCAAACGCTCTTCCAGCTAAATTTTCACAGCGAAGGAAGATATACCACCCGAGAATAAGCCGGTCAGTTAGGTGGCAGCGCACTAATGCATCAAATTGGTTAATGGCAATACATGATTGTTGAACATTCTTTCCTATCTACTGGATGCTGGTCAGCCTAGCCCCACTACGTTGTACCCATTGCTAGGAAGTATACTTTCCCCCTTTGGATATCTGAATAAAATAAATATAATAAGGCATAATATTGGAAGGTTAGAAGTGGATAGGAACCACATGTAAGCAACGCAAGACTCGGAGCAGCAATATTGCATCTGGTTCGTTGAAGGGCCTAACTCCTCGGCTTCGATCCCAGGGACAAAGAGCTGTCACTTTTAGGCATCAGGTAGATGAACAGAGCAGGCGACACGCTTTTTTATCCTCAAAAGCCTCGAGATACATATATCATCTTTCTGTTCTTGGCTCTCTGAGTCTTTGCGCCAGGCGAGCGTGTACACTTGTAGAAACAACCACCAGTCCTCCTTGACGAAGGAAAAACAAAGAAAGTCGGGCATCCTTAGCCAATGTGGACCCCGAATGACCTTGAGAAAACATCGCCCCGCTCGCTATTTAATACCCGACTCTTTTTCGACGTATAGCGTTGAATTTTGAACTAGTAGTGGGTGAGAATCACCTGCCATAAACTGGGCTAAGCCGCACGTAAAGCAAACCGTGAAAGGCGATGCGAACAGAAAATCTGATGCGCGGCAATCTATTCCTCCTCCTTTGTCTATTATACATTCAATACGGGTCACCGGAGGAGCAAAAGTCCCACGTTGGGGGAAAGTACGAACATATTCAGTTCTTTGTTTGTTATGGAGGCATCACGATTAGGATTGGTTGCATCGAGGGACGCGGTCGAGCGCGCTCGTTCAGAAATAAAGAAAACCGGCAAGTCACACGAACAGAGTCTGACTTATGAAGTTGGAGGGCCAGAAATTTAAAAGGCCAGAGCAGAATTCCAAATATCATGTCTCTGATCATTCAGCTGTACCGGTGAGGGTATTCCCGGTAAAACTTCTCTGATTGACGAGGATTCGCCCCCTTGACAGGTAATGAAAAGCCTTGTCCCATACAGAGGGGGAGGGCGGAAATCCTCCAGGATCCCAACGAACGAGCACCGCCTCGATCCTGAGTATTCGCTCAGATGAGTAAAATTCCACGGTCATTTCTAGCCCCCAAAGACATTACTCGCTGCACAACGTCTACGTGGCGACCATGACGAGCCAAAATCACGTATGACCACAATGCTATAGTAGTATTAAATTGGTTGTATACAATGCACATGCATGTAAGCCTGCGGAGGTGTTGGGGATGTGGCATTATTTCAACCATTGACTTCAACAGTTTGTACAGTCCAGCACAGGGGGGAAGCGTTCAAGAGCACAACATGCATACTCTCACTGCGATAAGATGATCAATGGCCATTGAGAGGCCGCTCGACATACTCTCCCCATGGAGCACCAACGCATTTGCGATCGTGGTCTGGTTTCGACGTCGGAAAATCCTCGGGTCGCCGAATTACTGAATTCGAACTTGGAATGGCGGGCTGTTGGCACAGCTTGGAATATTAAACTGCGCACCATTGGAACAACACGCCTGCTCTAGAATATTCTAGCCCGTATTATAGGGGTAGGAAGCAGTATTCAATCAGTGTTCATACATGCATCAAACCATCGAAGTTTGAAGGCACCTGCAAATGTCAGATGCCGTAGATCTATCCCCACATAGGGATCGTAAACGCGCGATGCAGTGGGGGGGTGGGCTTTTGCTCTGATTGCCGTGCATTCCTCCTGCAATCATATAAACGAACCTGCTTCGCTCCTCTCATAGGTCGCGTGTCGCAGCTCCCACACTCAACAGGAGGAAGCCGGTTAATCGGAAACGGGGACCCTGTGCCAGCTGGGGACCTGTCCACCGCTATGCATGCACGCAATGTTGCTCATCAATTGACGTTTTTATGAAGAGGATCAGGGCCGTGTGTCTGAGTGTGCCCACACCATCTGCATGATAGAATTCGACCTCGAAGCGACGACAGAACTAGGAAGCTCTGGCCGCCAGTGTCTCCACCGATTTTGCATCCTGAAACGAGGAAGGAGGCTGAGCGCTCGTATAGACTCTATTTCATTCTAGCATCTGATTTCCGGGGTTACTTCTAAATATTAACAATGGTATACATCCCCGCTGGCCCACGCCAGCCACGAATCATACGATGCCGGGGTGCGTGCTGTGTGGAGGAAAACTTGATATCCCCCATCACCCAGCGGCCAGGAGGAAATGATATGTAAGATGACGAATGCGGCACTGTTTTTAATGGAGTTCCAAGGTTGTTTGAGAAAGACAGCGCCTTCGTTGGACATCAAATTAACTCGTGGTCTAGCCACGTATATGCATATCTCCGGTCTTGTGCTGGAGTTTCCGGAGCGTTCATAGGCAGTCAATCCACCTTTCGAAACCAGGACGGGCAACGATGATTGGGTTGTGAGAGGAGCAATCAGGGAACTGTAACAAGAGTGATGTCTGGGAAGGGTTAGGAGGCGGGATGACGGCAACGTTGCAGAGCAGCAACCAAGCAAGCATCCATGTCCAGCACCTGATCTTGTCAAGTGATCCCAACCATCTCCCGGGTTTTCCCTTTCCCCTCAACATCCGGTCGCCTTCCAATCCTCAGGGATCGCAGGTCAAGACGCGGCCTGTCAGCAGGGATGAATATGCACGGCGGTCCCGACGCTTGAAGCTTGGGCAACCTGGAAAAGCCACGGCTCGCACCCACCTCTAGTACTCTCCTGCCTCTCTACTACATACAACCTCGGAAGGTATACATAGTCTTATAATCCTTGCTTACTGGGGAGTTTGGGCCGTCGGTCCAACTCCACTAATTGACAGGACAACGGATTTACTTGGGTAATTCCGGGATTTCCTGGAGACCGCGCTCGACTTACTTCTACTGGTTGTTTCGGCATCGATGCAGCCCGAAAACAAAAGGGTCGAGGATCCGAGATGCAAGCTGCACAAAGGATGTACATAATGGCGAGACAACTTCCAATGGAATCAACTGTGAAGATCGTTGACCGAGATGGAGAGATCGACGAGTGTCACCCGGACCAAGAAAACGGCCTTCCGGATGCAAACCAGAAAGAAAGGGCAGCCCTGCCAGCTTCGTTTTGACAACACCGTGAACCGCCGTGGGCCCGAACAAGGGGAACACAAAGGAAAGCAAGTCCCCGGGATTCCATTGGTCGCGGCTTCCGCTTCTGCCGGTAAGCGAAATTTCTGCTCACTCTATGGGCCTACAATCATGAAAGAATGGTCAAATCCACGGAGCCAGGAATGGGGCTGTCTTGCGGACTCGCACTCGCTAGGCGACGTTCCAGAAACATCGAGTGGATGGGGCCAAGCTGGACGAGACGAGACCCAAGATCGAGACGCCGACGATGCGGCTTCCTGCTGACGGGAGTCCTGCCCCATCTACCCGAAACTTCGGTGGCTATGGAACTGTCAGGATTCCCAGGAAGACGGCCAGCAGCGCACGTGTTGTCCAATGTTTGTACAGACTTGCGGTTGTGGGATGATTCTCTGAGACGGCCCATGCCTCCCTGTAATCACTCCTCGAGCATCAGCCAAAAGTATGCGAGTCATCCTCAAACGATCAGGCCTTTTTGTTCCCCCTGGATCTATCCCGGGAACTGATCGACCGCGTTTCTTCTTGAGGCCTAAAGTAAAAATGGATAAAACTGCTGCCCAGGTGGTCCGGGGGGACCCGGAAATCTGGACCAGGGCGCAAACTCGAGTCTTAGACTCTTAGACTCTTCGACCGAGGTTGGAGTAGATTATTATTATTGCTGACCGACTTCACTGGAGAGTGAGATTCTGAACCAAGGCACCAGGGCAAGACCAATAGTAAACAACGCCAGACAAAGTTTGTTGGCTGATCCATTGACGCTCAGCCTCTCAGGGCTTGACCTTGTCCGCCAGTCGGTGATGCCCAGAGTAACCAGAGCCTGGATGATGGCTGCCTTGCGATCAGTAAATTTTCGATCGATTTATTCAATAAATTCGTGCCCCCGAGAAAATAATACGGCACATTAATTGTTTATTTTCTCTGGCAGGACCCCGCCTGTGTCTGCGATATTATTCGCTGTCTATTATATGATCCCACTCCTGTTTCTTCGTGTTAGTGAAACATTGAGGATATAAATCCCCGGCCAGCAGCAAGACCTCAGGTTGCCCTGGCACTCCTCGCTTCCCGCAACGAGACAAAGACAGACACAAGCCTCAGCCCATTTCAGTGCTTATTGCCGGTCATTCTTGCCCTTTGCTCCTTCATTCCTTGGTTTTGTGTGAACTGCTCACTGTGTGAATCTGTAAAGCACCGCACCGCCCCTATTCACAGTGGCGCAGTCCAACCGGCAGAAGTTCAGCACTAAGACATTTAGCGGGCCCCAGCACTCCAAGACAGCGTTTTTTGGGCTGCGATCCTTTTCCGAATTCTTCAATTTCCCTGCTTAGTGTCGCTGCAAGACAAAACGGCGCTCGATCCTGACGTAATTGTCGTGTGGCTTTTGCTCAGGTCGTCGGTTTTATTGGGCTCTTGCTTTCCAGTTCTTCTTCGAGTCTTCTTTTCTTTTTCCCTTTCCATCCGTGCCTCTCTTTGCTTTTTCCAAGTTCCAACCTGACATTGTATTGTCGTTCATTCATTATAATCCTCCCTCCGCTCTCTTTCGCCTGTCCGTTCCGTTCCTTTCTGTCGCTCCTTTCAACTTGATCCGGACAAGACTTCTCTCCTCCCAGCACCAGCCGAGTCTCCCTTGACGGGAATAAGCATCGACCTATTACTCTAATCGCTCCAACTTGAACACAAACAAGACAACCAATCTTCCTACCTACCTACCTATCAACGACCTTCATAATGTTCTCTTGCGCCAACTATCCCCGCGGGTGCCGTGGCCGTGTTAATATCTCGGGAGGCAAATGCCCCGACTGTGTTGTACGTTCCTTCTTTGCAGCTCGTCTTTGTTTTGTCTTCAAGCTAACCAGAGAACCCTCAGCAATTGAACCTGCGTCGTCCGGCCTCGGCTTCCCCCTTTGCTCAGCCAAGGGACTACCGTCGTGCGCTCCCATCCGAAATCCTCCAGAACTCTCCATATAAGGCGATGATAACCCGAGAGATGGCATAGGTTGTTGCTGCAAAACAACCACCGAGTTGGATTGATGCGAAATGGGCGCAGAGGGACCCAAAGACCTTCAACCGGATTGCAAGGGTCCTGCAGGCTGGGACCGGTGTCAAGGAGACCTCGCTGTGTCCTTTCCCTGTCCTTCTCTTCACTTCTCTCCTTCAATTTCCTTATTATCGTCTACATTGATGCTCTGACTTGATGCATTGCGGGGAGTTTACATATACCATACGGAGGGAGGCTATCTCGATTTCCACAAATACCTAGGTCCAGGCGGCTAGCACTGATTGTTTCTTTCCCTTTTTCTAATGTTCCTGATATCCTTTCCTGTATGAAGTACATATTTGACTTGAGACGGAGCCTTTGGCAGTCCCGCTATTCTCCCCTCGCTCTTGTTTTAATCGGTGGAAAATAGAATGCAAGTGATGGAAGATGTTGCGATGCTTTCGGAAACATCATGAAAATTATGGATTTGATTACTGTTCACCCTCGTCTTTCTTTTTCTATTGTAGCAGTCCTGGCGGGTTTTGCACTAGCTGCTACTTCTGCCCCAGCATTTCTTGACAGACCCATTGAGCTGTCTGCGTGTGCAGACTCCAATATCTGTCATCTTCCCGGCTCTCAAGATCTTGTTGATTTGTATTTCGCAGTTTCCTTGCCAGCGCTTCAAACACAACCAGCTGGTCCCTCATGTATACATCCACGCAGGGTTGGTGGCTAGCGTTCTCTGGACCATTTGGACTCGTCTGCAGCAGAGGGTCATAAAGCTCTCGAGTGAAGTAATCCACACATTCATCAACCAATCCTTTTACCCTCGTCACTATATCCTCTCGCGGCTTATTTTGGCGCTTCTTGGGTTTTGGTTCACCTTTGAATGACCCATATAACCCATCGCGCCCTATCCTAAACCCAGTTGATGTATGTGCTACGATCAGCACGTACATGCATGATCGACGATGCGTGACCTCGGTGGTATGGGTCTGAATGGGGACGACTCCCAGATCATTTTCTTCAGATGAGCGGTGGGTAAAAACGGCTCCGGGTAACTCCTTGAGCCGTTTGCGAAGGGATTTATGGGTGTAACGCTCCATGAATTCGCGTACAGTTTCCGCTTTATCAATTTCCACGGTATCAACATGTTGTCGAGCAGCCTTTTTTGAGCGCCCGGGCTTTGCGTTTCCCTTGGTGTACTGCGAACCCGTCTCAGATTGATCGAGATGATCATCAGGGGCGAGCACCGTGATGTCGATCTTGGAAATTGTACCGCGCCGGCAGCGCTGCAGATCAATCTCGTGGGTCGGGGTGTGGCCGTCAGACCCGCCGTTTCCCCTCCGCACATTCAAACTGTCAACCATAAAGATCACCTTTCCCATCTGTCCGTGACCCATCCCCCACCCACGCTGCTCCAGGCGCGCAGAAAGTGGCGGCAGCCCGACCCGTGCGAAATTAGGGATCAGCACCTGGGAGACATAGTCGAATGACGGCGAGGACGAGACGTTGGTACCACCAATGATGCTCAAGCGGATTTGGTCCGCGGATGTGGAATGCAGAAGGTACGGATAGAGCGCTTGGAAAACCAGGAAAACAGAGCCTGGGGTCGGTAGGCGGATATCGATTTTTGAATCGATCTGGCGAGCTTCTTGACCATGCTCGCGTGGCGGAGGATAGAACCCGACAGAGCATGAGCCTACCTGCGCCTTGACGAGTTGACTCCCACTTAGCTCTGCGAGGGTTGTGATCGCAGCTAGATGGGAAGCTTTGAGGCCCTTCTTGCCTGAACGATTGCCTCTTATGTTGTCAATTACAAGGGCCTGTCCTGTTAAAGCAGACAATGTGACTGCTATGCGGACCAGTTGGCCTCCACCTTCCAGCGTACTTCCGTCAAGTCGTACTGGTTCTGCGACATCCATATTTTGGTGCGTGTCGAGGTCTTCTTACTGGCGATTTTATCCCAAAGGCTCACGTTGCCTTTATGGCCCTGGTATTTATTACTATCGTCGCTTTAACTAGTATGACTCTTTTTGTTCTTGTCTCTTTGGCATTCATTACTGCTGAGTCACATAGAAGCACAGCCTCAAGCACAGCCTGCAGATCTTCGAGAGTTGAGTCACTTGCAACAACATCAAAGACCCAGCCAATTACAGTTGAGAATGTTCCTGATGTACACCGAAGGTATTCAAGACTCTGGCCCTTTAGGGTCTTCGAGGGCTCGGGCCATTTCTACAGTCCAGAGGTCTGAACGTCTCATCCATAAGGTCGGGTCCAAGTTCATGATATTTCCGTTTCAGGAAACTGCGACTATGGCAGCATGTTTACCTTTACAAGTAGTCTTGGTTCTTCAATATGTAGGAAAGTGCATTCCTTCGTACCTTCCTTGGGGTTCCCAAATCCCCTCTTATCATCCGTATCGGCATTTGTCAATGTGAAGGCACTTCATCTCTGCTCCATCTCTATATTGCATGTCATTTGTCTATCACGCATCTATTTTCCGGAATAGATCTAAGCCAGTATAATAGGATCCTTTTCCTCGCAGCATGAGCGCAAAAGACGTCCTGCGAAAACCCAATTCTACTCGATTTACTCGTCTCAGTCACGATACTTCCCTTAAGTCAAAGCCCTTGGATCCAGAGCTTGCTCGGGCATTTGCAACAGCCGCAGCGTCCAGGGCCATGGCCATGTCGCGCTCTATTGAAAGACCTTCAACACTATCCGACGGTTCGTACGGCCGTCTAGGCGGTCCTAGCAGCATGGCGGTCCCTCCCAGGAGGTATAAGCGGTCTACCTACTCGTCAGGATGTTCGTCTGCTCCGGATGATATTCCTATTCGTCACTCAACATCTTCATCTATCGAAAGCACAGAGGCCGATCAGCCATGGGCAGCAGGCCTGCCATCTATCAGTGAATTTGGCGGTCTTGAGGATCGAATCGCGTCACTCCCCTCCTCCTACCGCCGTCTCCGAAAGTCCCGTTCGATGTTCTCAACAAAACAGCGGTCTTCTCATACGTCTTCCGGATTGGGATCCACCGAGTCATACTCCCCTAGTATCTCTAGTCGTGGGCAATCCTCTGAACCCCCGAGACTCTATCGCACCTTGAGACGGTCTATGTCTTTCTTGAGAGGTGAAGATCGGCCCCAGAACACACTGCGACATACACAAAGTCAAGACGCAGCTATTCAGTTGGCACGCGCGCAGTATCAGCAAAATATGCTCAGCAGCCCTAATTCCGCAAATTGGGCCCCGCTATCAATGCCAAAGCTTAGACGAGAGCATAGGCCGTTCAAGAAATCTTTTCGCTCGACGAGTACTTCTGAGGACCCATTCTCGACAGATACATCTATTGATCATCACCATTTTAAGGTTTCCCAATCCCATGGGAAAGCTAGAGCATTTTCAACCACCATCAAGAAAGGTATCAAACGGATTTTGGGGTTTTCCAGGAGCGCCTCAGGACAGGACCAAGCGCACGCATCTCCATCATCTTCTCATAATTGGAGACAGTCTCCCTCAACCGTGGTCGGTCACGAACCCACTTACCCTGATGGTGACGGAGCTTTTGAACCCGATCAATTATCGCGCCTATCAGGCGCCTATCAGCCGTCAACGGTACGAAGGATGCAGAGTTCTGCGAGTTTGGCCACAAGTCGTTCTCGAGTGACAAGTTGGGCGGACTCGAGTGCAGCGAATACGATTGCAACTCCCAAGACACTGGGTGGGCAACGCCTTTCTATCATCTCGGAGCAGGGAAACATCGACCAGCCTGACTTACCTGCACTACCACAAGGTTCGGTTCGACATACACCAAGTAATGTTGTCGATAGCCACCGCCTATTCTCAGCGTTGATGAAACGGATTGGCGGAGCGAACGCCCCCTCTTCCGAAGAAGATATTGTCCTTGGTCAGGTCAAAGAGCATAGGGCAATTCCGACACGCGGGTCGCAGCATTTTCACCGCAGCCGACATACCATCCGCCAGGTTCCCAGTGATGCCTCAATTAACTCTCCGAAATCATTCACAACTGCCAATGTTCATCCAATAACACCTTATGGGCAATCGCAAGACTATCGCGCCAAAGGTTTCTATAGTGCATCCCACCGCACCGAAGTCAACGAGGGTGGCAGCGAAGCCATACGGAGGGAAAGCTCACCAGCCGAGTCCGTTTCGCCTAGCGTTTATTCTCGCTCGACGAATGGACAAGCCAGGCCTGACTCGCCTGATTCGAGAGAGGAGCCTGGTGTAGCTACCATATATGCCTCCGAAAGAACAGCGTACAGTTCTCCAAACAAACGTGATCAGTCCGCAGACGCCGATGTTTCCACCCAGCAAGGTACCGACTGGCAAAACTGGATGGACTCACAAATGGCGATAATTGAGAACTCCACACCCACGCGACATTATCGAGAAAATGCGGAGATTCATGATGGCTACGCGCCTACTTTCTCGTCCTCTGTTCCGACTCGCCGTATCAGAGTGGAAAGCAGAGGCATGGCCGAAGCCAACAGTGACCATGACGAGCTGAACCGCAAGGTATCGACAAACAGCAACTTTTCTCGCCCTTTCAGTCGGTCGTCCAGCTTGCGCACAGTGGTACAAGCCCACGAGCCTTCAATTCAAACACATACACCTTCTATACCAGCTTTGCGGTCCGATGATGTCTTTCGAGGTTCTGGGGCGCAGGAGAGTTTCGTTCGATCCATGCATGCAGGACAAGGCAATATTGGAGTGTCACCTATGTTGTCGAGATCAAGCAATCAGCCGCGAATGCCCGAGTCACCAACTCCAAAGAGGTTGGCCACCGATATCTCCCCAATAATGAGCGGCGAGAAGTATGGACAGTACTCAATCAAGCGATCACCCGCAAACCAAGATGCGAGGGCGCTTCATAGACGCTCCGCTCGCTTCCTGCGGGAGAACCGGAGGGTCACAAACGAAAATGTGAGAATGGAGCCAGGTCTGTACGAACAGGCCCAGGGCCTTCAGTCACCGATGTCAAGTAAGCGCATGGTTGAAATATTCTTGAATAGCAGACACCGTCAGATGGGCGCAGGCTCCGACGATGGCGTTCCAGAGCCAGCCTTTCTGTAAAGAGCATGGGGCCAACCTCGCTTGTTTAACTTTATTGGAAACGCATTCCTATTTCTGTTTTCCGGTGTTCATACTTTTAGAGCAAATAATGTTATTGTAGCTTTATTTAGTATTGTTCAGCCTGTATCGAGCCAAGAATATATCCATCTTCAAGGCCGAGTTAGCAAAGGCCGTTATTTGCACCACAACTAGAACAGGTCGTCAGCCCGCAAATACTGGACTAGAGCTTTCGTATTTCCATGTTATTGCTTGACTATAGGGTTATCTTGATAAGAATAGTGGAAACTGGTTCCCTACACCGGAAAAAGCCATATCAATCACTCCGCTCACTCCACATAATTCGCCGGGAAACTCCCCCTAACACCATGAAGCTCGCCATCCCACCAATCGTCCGTACTATCCGTCCTTTTCACGACCCGAATCCGATCTCCCTCCTGGAACGCTAGGTCACCTGCGCTCTGTCCCCCAAAATCATAGAGCGCTGTCACGAAGATCGCGTTTGAGGATACACTGCGTGGCTTCGGGGGTGGAGGTGGGGGCTTCTTTTGACCGGCTATTGCAGATAATGATGGTTTGGTTGAGAGCGGTATAGAGGGAGTGAGGCTATCAGATTGCGATCCTTGCTGTGAGGGGGTAGGGGTTTCAGCAACCGAGGAAGATGATAAACCTGAGGCTGTATCTTTATACAAAGATTGCGCGCTGTGGACAGATGACGCGTATGGTGTCGACTTCGATCGTATACCTAGTGAGGGCTTGCTGTCATTCGTCGCGCCCAGTCCCGCATCGGATTGAGACTGTTGGGTTGGAACATTTTGGTTACTGCGGAATCGATTATTGAGCGAAGTGAGCGTATTGCTAGGTCGACGTTCGTTCGATGGCTGCGAGTTTGACCGTGCGGTTTTACCGTTGACGATACATCCGAAGCTCTCAATCTGTTCCTGCACGGGATTGCAGGCTTGTTCCCATTCCGTGACGGTCTCGTTCAGTTCCTGTGGCGGGTTTGCGGGGAATTGCTCCTCCTCGCAGTAGCCGTATATCACAGTATAGTAGTTTGCGAGAAGGTTATTCTGGATTTCGATCTGCGCGGCCAGCAAGCGTGGTAGTAGGGAAAATACCGCGGCAATCAATGGTGGCAGGCACTTTCGGAGGTGCTCATCTGCTGCATGATATTCCTGGGATAGTCAGAAACATAACCAATGGGGGCGACGAGGCGCGCATACCTCCGTCGATCTAGTCAGATCATCCTCTGCCTTGGCCAACGAGGCATTTTCACGGTCAGTACGCTTTGTTCTTTTCGAGTAACTGTCGACGCGGCCAGTGTGTCGCTCGTAATCCAACTATTTGCGGTCAGCTTATCTGACTATAGAGGGTGGGGTAATTGTAGCGATTGAAGCACAAAGGTGGTAGCACCTTTTTATCCTGTCTCTTTTTGATGGTCTTCTTTAGTGGAGTCAGAAGTTCTTTGGCTTGCGACGCCGGGTCAATCATGCGCTCGTCGATTCCATTTAGTTGCTCAAAAAGGTCTTTCTTCAAATCCTCATATTCCACCCGGATCTTCGACGACCTCGCCAGCGTGGCCTCTGGAGTCGGCACAGGTGTGTGCGACGTGGCCTCTGAACTGCCAATTATGGGAGCATACAGTCCCTCAAACTCTGTGAACAATCGGTCTTGATGGGTCAGAAGCGAGGACCAGGCATCGCGCCAGGCTCTTGTTGAGTCAACAATCTGATTGTGAGGTTGCAACAATTAGCATGGTGCCATCAATTGAGAGAATCCATGGTTCGCGACCAACCTTATCCAGCAATTTATCAATCTGGTCGAAGTCGCTCAGCAAAAGGGCCACCTGGCTCTCGTCGGCCGATCGCTTCATAAACCGGCCGAACTGGCGTTGAACGGACTGCATGGTACTGAACGTGGGGTGGTGAGGCCAGGAAAAAGAGGGCAGGGAACGCGAGGAGGAGCAGGAGAGTCAGAGAGAGAGAGAGATGAGGGTGTAAGGAGCCTCATGGCGACAGATTGCACACCCCCGTTTGATGACGCAGCCCGCAGGGTTGGCTGTCTTAGCCCATTGCGACTCCGAACTGCAGTGGATTCTGGACCACCGCCCAGTCCACTGTCCCTCTGTAGATCAGTCATTAATATCCATGCAATCATCCAGAAACGACTGTTCACAGCCTCGACCTGAGCAGGGGTGCGGGCGGGGGAGCCTCCAGGATTCTGGGATCATCGCCTTCTGGCTCTGAACTGGTATAGCTCAGGTTGTCCGGGTGTCAGGCAATAATTCGTCGGATTATTTGCTGGAAATGCTCGAAGAAGGTGTTCTGGCCGTTCATTCGCTTTCAGCCTTACGGCCTTATTGCCTGAGGCGCCACATGTTCTCCGCATCTTTCTTTTCTGGTCTTGAATCTTCAACTCTTCATTTTCTGTCCTTCACTTCTCCATCTCGACCCCGACGGGCTTGCCTACCTTCCGACCAGATGCCATTCTCGCGTCAAGGCGCCAGTTTTGGGCCCCGGTTCGCTCCGTCATGTCGACACCCCTCTCTTCAGTAGCTCCGCGCTCCTCCAGCTTGGCCGTCCCCTCAACCCAAAACACAGCTCCCGTTGTCAAGTTCCGCTGCCTCTTCACCCATGACATTCGACGCAAGGCCAAGCGCTGGCAGGATGGATTCCTCCGATACCACACCTTCAATAAGCGCGTGATGGTCTATGATAATACCGGCTATTTCATCGGAGATTTGCATTGGCGGGCACCTGAGGGAATCAACGACGGTGATGAATTGGAGCTCGATAAAGGCGTGTTGATTCAAGTATGTGAGCCGCTAGAAAGGACAGAGACCGATCTTTCCTCTCTATACAAGAACAAAAACCAGGCGTCACCGTCGCGTCGTGGAGACGCACCACCCTCCTCCGTGCATTCAGCAGCTCCCCGGTCATCGGTCTCCTCCCAACAGGCTTCGCGTTCGTTAAATGACCTCCTTGGAATCAAGAAAACACCTGTCTCCCAGCTGCCTTCTCCCTACGAACAACGCCACAGACAAAGACCGATCAGCATGCACCAGCCCCAAGAGCGACCAGCGAAGCGTCAACGTATCTCACCAGATCCTATCGCAAACGGTCAGCAAGACGTTGTCAACCTGTCGGACTCCCCTCCACCGCGACGACAGAACACAAATACACAATCGCGTCCAAATCCCCCTTCAATATCACAGAATCGACGCACAGCAGTCTTACCGGAGCCGCAATTATCAACTGGCCCTCACAATACCTCCGAGACACAGGTCCCACCCTCTTCCGGCCGTCCTACCGCGCAGTCAGTTTCGCAAAACCTCAAAGCTTCCAGCTCTGGTGCCGGATCATCCGTCAGCACCCTTCGATTGTCCGGTAGCAAACCGCGCAGGAAGTTGATGTATCAAGAGGCATCGCTGGCGCCTGTTAAGAAAACCGGGTCACAAGACCCCTTACCTCGAACAGCTTCACAGTCAGTATGTACTACATCACAAGTCAATTATCGCCGCTGACTGTACTAGACGCCAAACGATTAAACAAGCAGCATCTAGTCCTGTCATAGTTCTGGACGGCGACAGCCCTAAATTAGATAATGATCCTATTGCAGACGACGACTCCATTTTAGGCGATGACGACCTATTTTCAAACATTCAAACTACCGTACCCCACCAAGAAAATCCCGCTCTGGACGACGACAGTCCTAAATTAGATGATGATCCTACTGCAGGCGACGACTCCATTTTAGACGATGACGACGTCTTTTCAGCCCTTCAAACTACCGTACCCCGCCAAGAAAATCCCGCTGAAGTCGATTCGGATTCTTCTTTATCTAGAATCAATTCACTCAATAATAATGTGGAAGGCAGCGTGAATCCTCAAACATGTGCTCCGAACCCTGCTGCAACTGGACTCCCGCCAGAACTTAACCATTCAAATAACACTATTCCGCTACCACGCTCCGATCCACCTCTACCTACCGGCCAACATAACACCAAAATCCTTGAAAACACAGCAAGGCCCCGCTCAACTGGCCTCCGCAAATCATATTCAGACCCTACAACCATCAACAGTCTCCATACTCGACCTTTGCCCACAACGAGTCCGCTCAATCCTTCCGTGGATAAAGACGATGAGCAGGGACCGTGGACATCAGAAGCGCTAGACTTATTCGACTTCTGGCCGCCAGGAAGGCCAAAACCAACTTAATGTTTCTCCTGATTTAGTTCTGCTGGCAGGACCTACTATGTTCCATATTTTTTATTCCCATAGATATCATGACTAAATGACCATACTCAATGAGTATACTTAATATAAAATCAAACTCTTCAAATCCAAAAGACATATCAACCTCCCTTCTTGACAAAAACACCAGCAATATACGCCATACACGTCGTCTCAAACCACCTATCCACATCCGCACTCTCCCAACCCCCATCCCTATCCGCAACCCCCTTCACAACCCCCTCCGTATCCCGATTCAAACAGCAATCTCCCATAACCCACCTCCACCCCAGAAAGTGATAAACGCCCTGCATCGCCCTCGCCAAAATCGACCCCTTCGGCGTCCTCCACGGATTCACAACATGCTCAACAACTAACATCTTTCCACCAGGCTTGAGCAGCGTATACAATTCCTCAACGGTCTTCTCAAACTCCGGCACGGAACACAGAACCCGCACTGTGATTATCGTATCGAAAACCCCTTTCCTCTCCACCACAGAAGAATCATCCAAAAGCCCGACTTTCTCCAACTCCTTATCCAACTCCTTCTTCACAACACTGCATGGTAAGATGGTATACCTATCACCTAAGCCCTCATCGAAAGCGCGTTTGCGTAGCTCCGCGTGGAGACCTACGCACGGCTCCGCGCCGTAAATCGCTTTTATTCCCGGTGCTTTGAGAAGAGGCATTTGGGTTCCTGTTCCCGGGCCGACATCTAGGACGAGCCCAGTTGCTTGTGCAAGGATTGGTGGGATTAGGTCTGCGGAGCCTTGGACTTCTTTAGGCCCAGTTGTTGTTAGGGGTGATTCTTCGGTTGAGGCTGTAGGTGTTTCTGTTATTTCTTGGGCTTCTTGTGCATCTTCTCGGTTTGCTAGGGGTATTGGTCAGTCCCAATTGATTTTGATATTCTCTTCTCTTTTCCTGTATTTGGTAAGGTAAGGAGGGAGAGTAAATGGAGAGAAATACAGCTAAAGGCAACCCAGAATTTCCCAAACGCCTCGTCGCGAAGCTGCTGGGCGTTCAGAATAGGTGCTAGGATCTGTCCGCGCAGAATGGCTTTTATGTTGGCATCGATGTAGTCTGGCCTTGTTAGCAGGCCTTTTCCTTCTTTCAAGACAGCCCTGATTATCATGTAGAGGTGAAGTGGCTACTGGTGTAGACTGTACCCAGACACAGATGCAGTGGAGTAACCTACAAGACATGGACATGGCCAGGATTAGCCCCGGCTCCGTGAGGCCCATGAGCCATTGCAACGTTGTGGGATCGTTGCTCGCCATCTCGAGACTGCCCAGGTTTGAAGGTGCGTGAGGGGAAGAAAGCGAAGTACTGCGTAAACTGCGAGGGATTTGGGATTTATATTTAGTTCTCATGCGGGGATGACTAATACCTAACATCCCGCAAAGGCCGAAAGCCCTACCCTAGCCTTGCGAACGCCGAAACGAGTCTACAAAGTCGGGTACTACTAGGTACTTGGCCGATTACTGGTACTGCTTACGAGTTTAGATATTTTGTCTTCCAAAGGTGATTTTCTAGTCCATAAAAATGCCTAGATATATCAATTTCTGGCACAGAACGCAAAGTCAAACGGTAAAATCCAGACAGCCAACAACACAGCCTGTATTACAACCACCATAGGCACTCAACGCTGTCATCAGAGACCGAAATCAAGGTCAAGGTCGGAGTGGAAGACCAAAAGTACAAGAAGCGCAGGCGCTCATACCGGCGCAGCATGTTAAGAGGAGATTCGGCCGGGCCATAAATGAATGAGTGGCCCAGCCTTCGAATATGTCACAACAAAAGAAATAAACCAACGGTTCATGCGGAATAATGATGGAACTAATAACAGAAATTCGAAGTAAACATCAATGTTCAGCAAATGCAGATTGTAGAATCAAGTCCCAATGACTAAATCGATATGCAGGCTTAGGTCGCAATAAGTGGAAATGACGCTCACTTGCTGGGATGGCCGGCCAACAAAGATATAATAGCGGTTGAGCCGAAAAGATGAGGAGCTGTTTCGCGCATGACGCCGAAATTGTGACTATAAGGTGGAGGTTTCAACACGCAAGACTTTTAAAAACGCTTCGAAGATGGCTTAGTGGTGGGAGTGAATCCGGTTGGCACGAGGGCTATAGCGGCTTGTTCTCGAGAGCGAACTGACATCATGCTTGCCATCGCAGCAAGCACGAACGTTTTCCAGCCGATCCTCAGCATGGTCGTGCACATGTTGAAGATCCTCCACACTATCATGGTTGTGGAGACTGCCTTCATTCACACTAGATGCCGCATATCCAGGGCCTTTACGTCCAAAGGACCCCTTGATTGTCGAGTTAAAGATGGTGCTGAGGCGAGACGCGGAGCTCTGGCGAGCCTGATCGGAGTAATGCGACGGGGGATACGCCGGGGATGCACGACCGGGTGTCAAACTCGGGCGCAAAGACATTGCTGAACCTGAGCGTTGCTTGGGTAGATTCCGCGTGCCACGGCTCTGCCCCGAGGAAACCGACAAGCGTGCAGTCTGGCGCGATCGAGAGCGAAATCCAGGGTTAAACTCGTCAATATCTTCCAGAGTAACATTATTATCTGCATCTTCGTCCTCCGGGCCGTTTCGTACAAGTAAGTACGAGAGCGCATTGAACCATGTCTCATGTCTTTGACTTGTAGTTGCGGTGAACCTTATTCTACGGCCAGGACTAACAACTTCCAAGCTCTTGCAGTGAAGTCCAGGTGGGTATGGATTGTCGTCCGCCACCACTCTGACAGCCTCAATTGGAACGCTCTTGGTTCGACCCTCGCTCTTACCAGAAGTTTGCGGATCGTGCTCGCTCCAGTACAATGTCCTTGTATATGGGTGGACCCAGAAGTATCGGCGGTGCCTGGTGTTGGAAATATCTCCAGACACGGCGCGGCGAGTATACTTCCACAGGAATTCACCGATCATGGTTTGCGTGATTGCTTGAATCATCCGAGGATCAGTTCCCATGGAATATCCCTGGGGGGGTGCAAACGGCGGGTGGGGCTGCATATTGAAGCGCTCTTCCAGCTCAGACGCGAACGAAGACACCGAGGACCGTCGTGACATATGGCTATCACGTCTCATGCTGGCTCGCGATGTAGTTGTCTTTGCAGATCCAGCTTGGGCAGCGGACTCATTCGGTGTTCGAGGACGTTGCGCGGCATTCGTTCTATAAGCGGAAGCTGGAGCAAGTGGTGGTCCCATCAAACCAGCAGACGTCGGACGTTGCTCCATTGATTTCTTCTCCGCGGCCAAGATAGCTTCTCTGTGGTCAACCGGCAATGGGGGGTGGGTTTGAACACTTGACGCTTGGCTGGTGGCACTTCCGGGCCTCTTGTGAGGGGAGGTGGCTGAGGTCTGGGGAGCAGGAACAGGGCGTGATCGCACCTTGGGCGTATTGAAAGGTGAGCTGTTCATTTCCTTGGTCCTGTCGCTCTCAGGAGGAGAAAGTGGTCTTGAAGAAACGCGGTCAAGAAGAAGTTGGTCAATTTGCTTGGATGATAAAATGGTTTGAGCACCCTGGTCAGCGTGGTGAGACGAGTCCGATATTGCACGGCGAGGGGCTGCGTTCCCAGAAATGGCGCCCAGGGGCAATGTTTCACCAAACTCTTGAGTAACCGTTTCATCGGTAGTATTTCTGTCTGCGCTGTCATCCACAACAACTCGAGGTGGGGTATGCTTGATTGCTTTGGAGCTTGCCATTGCACTGGGTGGAGTGTTCTCATCAACCACAGGTGGAGAAGGTAGATGTAGTACAGCTGGAGCATGTTCGACGGGAGGTGTCTCAACCGCGTTGAGCGTGGACAATGATAATTGTGGCACTGACGGGACAGCAACCTCTTGAATCTCGGGCGAGATTGGCTCGGTATACGCCGGAGGTATGAAGGAGATGCTCAACTCGGGAAGGGTCGGCCCAGGGACAGCCTCATCTACAACTATGGGGACAGGAACCACAGATTCTTCCTTGGCTTCAGGAACAGGCTCGACAGGATCGGTTTGCTCTGCAGAAATTGCTGAAATCGAGAACTCCACAACATCTGTACTGGTTCCTTGCTCGGAACGGGACACTACTGGTTCAGCCTCTGGTACTGGCAGACTGGCAGCAACCGGCAGTGTATCTATCACTGATATTTGAGAGAAGGTCATGTCCGGTACGTAGGCCGGTTCTGGCTCGGGAATGACAGGGATGACGGGCGATTTGGGTTCGCTGGATTGCGATGAGATTGTTGAGAAAGCCACCTCGGGAGATACGGGAGCTGGGAGAGCAATTGGTTCTGTTGTCCCGCCCACGAACAGTGCTGTGCTCAGTTCTGGGAAACTTGGTGCCACGGGTTCGGTTCCTTGATGAGAGATGGATGAAACATCCAACTCGATCTGCGTCTTCGGGGTATCGGACATCTCGACCTCTCGTTGCTCGCCCGCGTTTTGCCCATCCCATGCCATCTTCGGTGGAGTAGGCACATTCAAGGCTTGGTCGCCATTGAGGTCTACGTCAGGTTTCAGCGGAGTCCACTGAGTTCCTGAATTGACCAACTTGGGTGACTCCACGCCTTCCATATCAGTACCGGCATCGGACATCGCCGCCTTCTTAGGAGTGAGAGGAACACCAGTAACAGTTTCGTCGTCCGAGGTCTGAGATGCCATTGAGGCTGTCGGTTCCCAAGGATCGGTCATGACACCGGAGTCGACCATAGTAGGCTTCGGCGGAGCTCCCAGGTTAGCCTCAGACGGCCTCCTTGAGTCAGCTCCCAGAGCCATGCGTGGCGTACTAGGCGACTCCGGATTAAATTGCATTGGCGGTCCAAAGCTTCCGTCTTCGTCTTCATCGCCATCAAGTTCAGCAAGTTCCGCGAAGAGACTTTGGCCTTCTGGAGCTACGGAAGACTCCCGCGTGAAGGTGGTTGCTGGGGAGTCTCGCGCACTTGAGGGTCGGCTGCCAAACGCCATTGGGGCCTCTCCAGAGGGACGAATCTTACGCACAACACTCCTCTTCTTCCGGAGGCGGTGTCGAGGGGTTGAGAATTGGCTAGCTGACGGTGTACCGGGGTCTTCACTATCATCCTCATCGGCAGAGGTAGATGCTGTGCTGTAGTAAGACGTGCGGTCACGAGCCTTGGCCAATGTCAGGGATGAGACCCGTTCCCGTGGAGTGCTGTTATTGACACGATCTTCAGTCTCCGTGAGTTCATCGCTATCAGTGCTCTCGCCAGCCATGCTCTCGACACCGGTTTGGAAGGCTTCACTTTCAGTCGCGGTTTCTCTTTCATTGGCAGTCTCGAAAGCATCATCATTCTCTGTTGCAGTATGATAAGCATCACTACGCTCATCAGTTGACTGGTCCCCGCGGCGATCGCGAAATTTCATCGACGCTTTGTGGGTTGGGCTTATTTCGCCAGCATTGTCTTCCCAGTCGGAATCATGAATCTCAATTTCGGGCTTCTTCCTTCCAGCTCCCAACAAGTCCGGCCGTGCAGATTTGCGCGATGCGTCAGCCTTTGTCTTTTGTTTCTTGTTGGTGCCATTCGCGGCAGTTGAATCGCGGCGGCGCTGCTCAACCTCATCTCGTGCATCCTGAAGCATGCGCTTAAGCTCGATCTTCTCTGTCTTTTCTCGATGGACCGTACTCCGCAGGTTCTGGATCATACGGTGAGCATGACCGAGAGAGCTCCGGAGAGTCTCGGTCTCCAGGTGGTTATGGCGAGGGGTGAACTTGTTCGGTGACGGCGGCGGCGAGTTCTCTGGCGTTGCTTGGTCGTCATCATCAGAGTCACGGGGGCGCACGATTTCACGGGTAGACTCGGTCTCATGATGGCGCAGCCGCATGGCGACTGCTTTCGCGAGCTCTTGGTTCTGGTTGTTCATATCCTCGAGTTTCCGCTGAAGCGTAGCCTTCTCGGTATCTCCTGTGGTGAGATTCCTACGCAAAAGATGGATTTCAGCATCATTGGCCTTCTGGACAGCCGTGTGGTCTTCAACAAGTTTGGCGTTGGCTTGTTTTAAATCTTCGAGCTCCCGCTCCATGGCACTTTTTTCCGCGGCAACTGCCCCTAGATTGCCATTAAGTTTTCCCTCCCGGTCTGTGGCTTCTTTCACAGCGGCCATAAGCTCGTGGGTCTTTGTTTCCAACGCCCAGTTCTCGTCCTTATACCGTTCCTCGCTCTCGTCCAGGGCGCGTATCCGCTGGGCATATCCTTCGGCCTCCAATTCCAGTCGCGACTTTTCCAGGTTCACAGTTTTCAAGCTATCCTCCCGTTCGGCTAGCAATGTTTGCAGTTGACGCACTTGGGCAAGTAAGGACGTGGAAATTTCGGTAGCAAACTCGATATCATGGACGCGGTTTGAAGGTTGGTTGCGCTGTTTTCGTGACGGTACGCTCACCTTACTGGGAGAGTTGGTAGCTTGTCCGGCGAAGAATGCTGGACTTAATGGTGACTAGAATTTGAGGGGTTAGCAGCTGGCCCCAACAATGTGTATTATTTGGGCACATGGAGAACAAACCTTCTGGTCGAAAGAGGGTGTGCCCAAATGCGCATCATCTCCACCAGCAAGACGCTTTGGCGCAAGAAACGCTCGTGCAGTCTCGCGGCCGATTTCATTGTACTCCCGCTCGAGCTCAGACAATTTTCGACGGAGATCTTGTCCAATCTGGCCCTCCTCCTGCTGTTGCTCGACTTCTTTCAGCTTATCCTCCAGTTCCTTTCGCTGATCAACGAGAGCGGTGCCCAGTTTAGACGCTTCTTCCAGGCGGCGCTCGGTTTCCGCTAGATGGGCCTCTAGAGCGCGTTTAGCTTGTGCGGGCGAAGAGGCGTCTAAACTGAACAGCTGCGCATCAAAGGATGAATACTGGTTTGTCTCCAAGGGGTTGCGCGCCCCTTCCGAGTTAGTTACGAAGGGATCATCCATCACGGACATCATCGAGGCGCTTCCACTTCCAGGAGCGGCCATTTTTTAAGGGTTTCAGGCTGCAAATGATCGCGGCTCCTTGAAACCACGATTTTTTTGCAGTTAGGGGGTTCGTAAGGTCGTCGCCTCGGTCGTTTTTAGTCCCGCCTCAAACGAGAGTCATCATTCGACTTCACGTCCAATCCTTCGCGTTCAAGATTTTCCAAATCCCACCTAATGCTGTCCGAACTTGCGCCGACCAGCGACTGGGGATTCGCGGTGGTATCGGTGCTTGGATGAGGGGAATGGCGGTAGTGGAACGGATCTGAATTAGTACCGCCGTAGGTCGGTGAGTAATCCGCTAAGGTGGCCGTATCGGTCGTCGACTTGGAGGAAGCGCAGCGCAAAAAATAAAAAACGAATAGAATCTAAAAACGCGGTCACGAAAGCGAAGGCCGACTTTGTTTTTCTGTCGTCAGGCAAGCAAAATAGGAGGATGAATTGAAAACCCGCTCGGGAGCGACCCAAGGACGACAACAAACGCGTTGTGGAGGTGGTCGTAGGGTAACCTTGGGAGTGCGTGCGACCGGGGATTGCGGGCCAACCACGCGAGGGGACGATTCGGAAACAGGCTGAGCTGCGGTCGTGGCGATTACGTCTTGTCGCAAAACAAAGACAACAACAACAACAGAAAGCAGGTTAATGCGGAGGCAATGGTCAGCTACACCGTACAGCGGGCAGCTTCAATTAAGGTTATTCAAAAGGGCTTGAATTTGAAAAGTGCAAAGACAAAAGAAAGTCGCGAAATAGAATAAAAGAAGGGATTAGATAAAGACGTGTAAGGCAAGAACAGCACAAGTGATTGTAAGAAAAGGAAAGAATAGAAACGAGAGGGGGAAACAATAAGAGAACGAGTATAGGACGTGATGCCAGTTGGACAACGAGACGAGAACGACTCGTTGAGCGGGGGAACGAAGAAGAAAGAAGGGAGAGAACGCGGGAGACGAGAATCAGAAGATGAGTCCCGGGGCCTGAGGCATGCCTTGCGAGAGGGCCAGAAGTGGGCAAAAGCGTCTGCTAATAACTAACGATGACTAGTCTACGGGGGTTAATCGATCTGATACGTAGCAAGAAATTGAAGGAGCAATTCCTGAAAAAAAGAGCAGCAGTCTAAGGTACTGTGTATTCTACAAGTCCACTACGGATTTGATAAAGACAGCGAGTACAGAACAGCCAAACAATGGGACACAAATAAGGTTACTGGACGTTAATCCGACCAGCGCGTGGGAAAGTCACAGGCTCAGGCACGAAACAAGAATCCACAACAACAGATGACTCAATCTGCTAGTGCCGAAACAGATGTCCAAAAAGGTTCGCGAAACCCAAAACAACTCGGCTCGGTTTGGTTTGTCTTGTTTGCCTAGTTTGCTTATTTTGCTTAGTTGTTTGCTGTCGATGGTGGCTAAATAAACACGTGATGTTAAGTTGTTACTAATCTATGTCACGTGCTCTTGCCACTCCGCAAAGAAGTGCTGCAGGTTATCAGCAAGCACTTTTTTTTCACTCAAGCAGTCCTCTCGCTCAACCGGTGTACAATCTCAAAATGGCGGATGCAGCACCCCCAGTCTCTTTCAAAAAGCGCTCGGTCAAAAAGGGAAACTTCCGCAAGAAGCCTGAATCGCCACCTCCCGACGCGGATTCCGACTCGAGCTTCACATCCTCCGACGACGAAGAAGGCCATAGAATCAAGAGACGTCGGAAGAACGCAGTAGTGTCTGCATCATCGGCATCAAATGCGCGACGAGCAAACAACTCCGATGGGCCTGTTGCCACCGCGGCTGCTCCTTTAGCCCCGTCCAACGACGCCACCAAACACTCCAACTGGTACGATGATGAATTGAACACAAAGAACCTCTTAGGGTCCACACGAGCTCGCCCAGAATCCTCCACCGCGGACGCGCCTGACGGTACATATAAGGGCGCGGCCAATTACCAGTCGTTCATTCAGAAAAACCCCAACGCCCCAACGAAGCAGTTCGGTCCCATCAAGGCGCCAACCAATGTGCGGACAGTGACATACATGGATTATGCGCCCGACGTTTGTAAGGACTACAAACTCACCGGATATTGTGGTTTCGGGGATTCCTGCAAGTTCAGTCATATGCGCGAAGATTATAAGCAGGGCTGGGAGTTAGATCGGGACTGGGACGTCAACACGAAAGGCAAAAACGTCGCCGGCAAGGTGGTATCACAGCGGGGTGACAAAACGGGCGATAATGAAGATGACGACGAGGAGGAACTGGAAAATATCCCCTTTGCATGCATCATCTGCAAAAGGCCGTACCAGAATCCCATCATTACAAAATGTGGTCATTACTTCTGTGAGGCATGCGCTCTGCAGCGTTATCGAAAGAGCCCATCCTGCGCTGCCTGCGGGGCTGGCACTGGCGGGGTTTTCAACGTTGCGAAGAAACTCAACAGCTTGCTCGAGAAGAAGAGAGAGCGCGCGCGGCAGCGACGAGAACAGGCCATTGCTGATGGCGAGGAAGTTAGCAGCGAGGAAGACGAGGCAGACAGCTCGTGATTGTATATATAGAAGCCATAATTCATAATTCAAAATACCAGCGTCGCAGCAGGCCTGTGAGGCTGTGACATTATTGTGATTTACCCCTGAGCAATTTCCAATTGGCATGGGGGCGGGTTGAGACCTCATACCAAAGCGGGCGATCATGAATGTCTCGCTGCCCTTGCGTCATACGTCATTCGCCAATCCGCTAGTCCTGGGTCCACGTGTTGATCCTGCGGATTCTGTTGGACCCTTGCCCCCTCAGAGTTAAGGTTCTTACATGTCCCTGGCGTCCACCCCGTCCAGCTGCCCCCGGCCAAAGAATGCGATCGGGGCTCAGCAGACAGTTGCAGGCAGTTCGGTTTCTTTCTTGAGGCCGTAGTGTGCCAGCCTGCGGTGATCTTCTTTGGCTTGAGACCGCTGAGACGAGTTGGACCGTCTGAATCTGCCATAATCCAAGCCAGAGTGCTAAGCTTCTCCACTGGACTCACAGCCACGGGAGACGGTCCAGTATGGTTTCAGCAATCAGCTCCCAGTTCCACCACCACAACTTTGGGTGAGCCGCCACGGCCACGCACGCCCATGGCCCATGACAGACGTCGCGACTGGCGCGGCCGTTTGGCTTAGGTTTAGGGGCCACTTGCGGGTCCAACGCGTGGCATCTCGACGGGCTCTTAACTCCTTTTCTTCGTAAAGTCCTGGTTCCAAATCACTCAGCCTCTGGCCCACGCAATCAACCATGGAGAACTGGCCAATTGAGTCTATCCAATTCCCCAACCCGCTCACCCGCACTCAATCGTCGTTGTGATAGCCATGGGACGGGAATTTGCCTCCCCCGGTTTCACTCCGCGGTGAGGGAGAAGGAAAGATTGGGTTTGACCCTCTGATAGTCCATGCTTGGTTCTATGCTAAATGTCGCCAATTCGCCCATCTCTGGACCCTTTTCTCTTTTTGCTTTCCCCCGAGATCTTGAAGAAAGGTTAGCCTTTCTGCCTGTCCCTTCCAACCTCACAATTTGCTCGTTTTGGACTGCTGGATACGTCCTGTCCTGCTCCTTTCATTCGGAAACTCATCACTCCTTCTTTGGGCCCCAACAAGCGTCAGTTCCGCAGATGTATCAACCCATTCTAGCCTAGTACAACTCGCCGGGCCTCAAATCGTCCATTGATACTCATAATGAAGAGCGGCTATCGCATTGCCCTCTGCCTCTCCTTGATCGTTTGCCTCCCCGCATATCTTCTACTCGCTCATTTCGCAGACCTCTCCGATCAGTATCACGCTGGCGTCTACCTGATCGACTGGCTAAGCAGCAAAGATTCCCACCTGGACAAGTGGGCTGCCTACAATGGAACTATCAGGGACAAAGTGGTGGTCATGGCAAGGCTCGAAGAAGAGCCTGTACACTGGGTCCATGACGAACTTCCGGAGTATGCGCCCATTCCGTGCCTGAATCGCAATAAAAGCCCCTATTTCTTGTCTGGTTAGCTAATCTGTCCAGCTGGCAACGAGCTATTTATACAGTAAATCCGTCCGCGGACACAGTCGCCGATAGCAACCGCCTCAAGACGCCACGCAACAAAGGCCACGAGTCAATGGCATACCTTACCTACCTAATAGACCATTACGACAATCTCCCGTCCACAATCGCCTTCGTCCACTCCCACCGCTCGGGATTCCTCATGGCCTGGCACGTTGATGCCCCAATGCACGACAACGTCGCCGCTCTACGCTCATTGCAGCTCGATTTCGTCCAGCGCAACGGCTACGTCAATCTCCGATGCAACCAAAACCCAGGTTGCGGCGCGCCCGATAAACCAAACGGACACGTCACCGAGGACGTTTGGACAGAGATATTCGAAGGAACTAGCACGCCGCCTCTAAACTCAACTACAAGTCCAAGTTCACTCGACGAAGAGGACGAATACAGCCGCAGTCATCACGAAAAGAAATCGAAGTACCTCCAAATGCCCACCTCAGTCGCAGCAGCATGTTGCGCGCAGTTCGCCGTATCACGAGACCAGGTCCTCCAGCGACCAAAGGAAGATTACATCAAGATCAGACAGTGGGTGATTGATACCGATAAAAACGACGCCGCGAGTGGTCGGGTTATGGAGTATATCTGGCACGTTATCTTCGGCAAAGACTCTGTATAGTATGTGCCAGCTTCCGCGCCCATGTTTTCTTGTCTATTTCGCTAACATGCCTATTCTAGCTGTCCTGACCAGGAACTTTGCTATTGCCAGGTATACGGGCAATGCTGATACATATACACCCCCGCGCGCACACAAACACACGCAATCACGCAAAGCACCACATCGAGCATCTAATGAACTCTTGGACTCCTATCGCTGATATTTATCTCATTTTCCATTGTCGCCGGCGCCATCGCTCCTTCTTTGCTATCTACCGCTGGGTCGTTTATGTTGTCTGCAAAGCGTTATAGCGTTCGTTATTATTTGCTTATGCCTATACTATACCCCTGGGTTTAGAGGTTCAAGAGATGAACCCTAGAAGTCTTAGACTTAGACCAATATACAAATACAAGTCCTTTTTATAGACCTATATACTCATTCTCCGAGTTTGAATGTTCATTTCGGGTTTCTGGTAAAGGATAAACGCATTGGGAATTTCGTTCCACTAAGAGAGGTGGGGGAAGCACAATTTCAAATAATCGCAAAGCAATAATAGCAGGTCGCGGAATTGTATTTTATCATTACATTACTCTAAATTGATTTCCCGGTCATTGAGTGCTAATATGGAATTGATTTAAATTGATGCGTTCGTTGTGCTGCCTTTTTTGACCGAAACAGGAATAGAGATATATATATGGATCTGGGTATACCTGTCCGTTCCGTCGTTTATCCGCGAGCCAATTATACCGAGATTCTCTCACACGATTAGAGGCTAATTTATCAATAAATACATCTCGTAGATTTCGGTCTATATTAGTTTATTGTCCATGGCAATGACCTGTTTGAGTTGTTGGTGGATACTTGGAGAAGAAAGCACCGGATACGAGTAGCATGGAGTAAGGGCTGAATAGGACGGGGCTCTTGGGATCAAACACGGCTTTAACACGAGGCTCGATGCCTCAATTTGATTGTACAATTCGTATCGAGAAAAAAAAAAAAAAAAAAAAAAAAAAAAAAAAAAAAAAAAAAAAAAAACCATGGTTTCAAGTCGTATCGTGTCTATCATTACTAAATTACATGGTGCAAGTTGATCTTATGCCCTCCATCGTCGCCGAACTATTTCGTCTCAATGAGTTCCTCCACCCGCTCAACAAGCTCTGCCTTCTTACCGGCAGTGGACCGGCCCTGAGATGTGAGATACTCCTTGAGAGAAGCGACCGTCATTTTGGACAGCGTTCCCTTCTGGTAGTGTTTCTGGACTTCCTCCTGGTGATCCGCGGAGCCACCACCTTCAGCCTTTATTTTCTTCGCTGGAGGCTCGGCTTTGTCCGCCGCATCTCCTTTTGCGGGCCTTTTTGGGAGTGTGCTTTTTGGTCCGTTGGCGGCTATTATGTTGTATTGTTTGTCCAGTTCATCGGACCACGAAAGAACGTAGTCGCCAGCACGCTGGAAAAAGGCAGTCAGTTTGAGAGACCTCGAAATCGTTGGCAACCGCAGCTTACCTTATCTATTTGTCGATATTTAGGAAGCGTCTTGTCTTCTGGTTGCACTGGGACATCTTCGTCGAGGGCAAGCGCTTGCAGTATCCGATAATGCCACTGAAGGGCTAGTTGGTTTGTTAGTATTACTTTCCCGGGAATTAGACACCAAAAAGTACTTACATGGATTGGGATATTTATGGGGCTCATAAACACCCTTTGGGAGTTGTAATTGCTGGATGACCGTTCGCATCTGATCGATGAGTGGCTCAGGAGCAACTTCAATGGTAGCCTCTGGGTTCTGCCGAACATCGTCCGCGAAGGGAATTGGCACGATCCACATCCCCGGTGGAAACTTTTGAACGCCATTCTCATCAACTTTCTCCTCACCGGCCATCATTGCACCAAGGCTTGGGGCCATAGCCTTGCGTGTAATGTACCAGACAAGCGCGACCTTTTGGTCTCTCAAGAGTTTCTGATACAAGGCGGAGAATACTCGAGTAGAGCCCACATAGTCCTCCTCGGAAGGGTAGATAAATAGAGGATGCTTGATATTGGCCCAGAAAGGAAGGGCGGAAAGCGGCTTGAATCCAATAATTCGGATCACCGGTTCACCAAAGTCCCGTAAATCTTTTTGTTCTTCTGGGGTGAACGAGACTTGGTCCCCGCCGAATTTGTAAGCTTTCTTGACCTCCCATTTCTCGATAGTTCGAGCCGAATCGTCTGCGATCTGTGTAGTAACTCCCTTCGCGATTTGTGGTTTTTCCCCTCCTAGCCACACGAAGCAACTCCTCGCCGGCTCTTGGCGTTTGAAAAGAATATAGCCAGACACGGATATCTTCAGGTCCGGGCCCAGCTCTAAAGAAAGGTTTGAAAATTGCGCACGGCGCGGTACAGATTTAGAATTGATGTTTGACAAAAGACCATTGAGTAATGAGATACCATCCAGGGCATCTGTTGTTTTCGAATCAGGCTTCAAATAGGCAGGAGCCTCTGGGTCCATAGGGGACGCTTTGTATATGATATCCTATCCATTGTAAGTGTTCTTGTTCTGCGGAGTTTGGCCGGAATATACTAACGTCATAGAACTTCGAGGTGTCGAATTCATGTTTAACTTGAGAGATTGGAAACAATTCAATAATAACGCCAAGGTCGTATAAGTCTTTCGCACGAACAGTCGCCGCAGAGCGGAGTGATTTGTTTTCTCCATGGGGGTTATCGTTATCAGTGACTATGAACAGCCGGCGCGATAAGAAATTTGGAGCCTTTGATGTGAATATTTGATTTGCGCAAAACAATAGGTTGGCCATGGAAACATGCTCTTCCGACGGTACAAGCACATCCTTAGCTTTGTCTTCGTCCTCGACTAGCGACCGCAATTCGAGAACCTCGTGCGCAGAGGGGATATCAAGGTCCGTGAAGAGGTAGCAGTTGGGGTATGATAAGTCACCACGGCTGTTTTCATCCTCGTTGTAGAACTTAGATTGTTTGGTTCCATACAATAGGACACCGATCATGTCATGGGGATTGGAGATGATGCGTTGCTGCATAAGATGGTATGCGCACTTCAACGCGGCGGTAGCTGGCGACTCATGGCTGGGTTTCTTGGGGTCTGCGGACGGACGGATTTCGAGCATCGAGTCACTGACTTCAATGGCAAAGAGAATGGCATCTCTAAATGACTTGTAGCTCTACTCTCACATGTCAGCAAAGCGGTAGTCCGATAAGCAAGCACAACGAAGCTCCATACCGTCTCGTCCAGCTCCTCCTCCTCGCCAGCGATGTCCTCTTCGTGGTATTGATTATCTTCGGCCATGCTGTGAATAATAAATCACACTGAATTGGGAAGCTTGTGTAAAAGGAGAATTGGGGCCGTCCCCAGCTCTTCGTGGTTATCAAGGCGACTGCGGTGTTCTGCCTATCTTAGGTACACCAGGCCCGGCAAACGCGTTTCTCCGACTGCACCGACGCGGGGAAGACACGAACATCATGTGATTACGCCAAGGCTGATTACCCCGGCTTCCTTGTGATTGGCCGATGGGCGGACCGAATCTTCTCCGTCATGATGCCGGCGGCGACTGGAAGTTGTCAGCCCAACATAAATCGAACTGGCTTCTGACGTTTACCTACTTCCGTTCCTTTCTTTACATTAAGTCTGGATGCAGCAGAATTATTGATACATTTCGATATATTGTTTAGTTTATATCACAATCCCCAGAGATACGCTTGTGTCTCAAACTGACCTAGCTGACGTTGCGGTTATGGCTCTGCGACGCACCTTCACGCTTCAGCAGCAACTGCTGCGCCCAATATCTCGCATATCTCCAGGGATTAACGGAGAACAGAGACGCGGCCTTGCAACAGTTGTACCGCCCGTTACTCAAGATGCCACGGGTTCTAAAGGACCGACTGCAATGGTCTTCTTAAATATGGGCGGTCCTTCAACAACTGGCGAAGTGGAAGATTTCCTGAGCAGACTATTCGTGCGTTACTGCCCACCTTATCCCATCATCTGAAAATATCTTCTAACCGTTCCGTTTGTCATACAGGCTGATGGCGACCTAATCCCCCTAGGCCGTCTCCAAAACTACCTCGGCCCACTGATCGCGAGGAGGAGAACGCCAAAGATCCAGAAACAATACTCGGATATTGGAGGAGGTTCACCGATCAGGAAATGGTCTGAGTATCAATGTACAGAAATGTGCAAACTATTAGACAAACTCAACCCCGAATCCGCGCCTCACAAGCCTTACGTCGCATTCCGATATGCCGCACCCCTAACGGAAGAAATGTATACCCAATTACTAGAGGACGGATTTGGTAACGGAAAGGGAGGTCGTGCTGTCGCATTCACGCAATACCCGCAGTACTCATGCTCTACAACGGGCAGCTCACTCAATGAGCTGTGGAAATGGAGGAACCGACTGGAGGGAAAGCGTGGAAATGGCGACGTGGATTCGACAGGCCCTATCCAATGGAGTGTTATTGATCGCTGGCCAACACACCCCGGTTTGGTTGAAGCATTTGCACAGAATATCGAAGATCAGCTCAAGACCTACCCCGAAGAAAAGAGAGGCAATGTGGTGTTATTGTTCTCGGCTCACAGTTTGCCTATGAGCGTGGTCAACAGAGGTAAGGCGTTTTTGCCTGTCTGCCGAATGGTCCTGTAACTGATGCCTTTTTTTAGGTGACCCCTACCCAGCAGAGGTTGCTGCAACCGTTCATGCTGTAATGCAAAGGCTAAACTTCAGCAATCCCTACCGACTGTGCTGGCAGTCTCAAGTTGGACCATCCGCTTGGCTCGGCGCTCAAACTAGCGATACTGTTCAGGAATATGTGAAGAAGGGCCACTCCGACATCGTTCTTGTCCCTATTGCTTTCACCAGTGACCATATTGAGACTCTGTACGAATTGGATCTAGAAGTGATGGAAGAGGCCAATTCTCCGGGAGTAAAGCGCGCTGAGAGTTTGAACGGCAACCCGGTATTTATCCAAGCTCTCGCAGATTTGGCTCGTGACCACTTGCAAGCGGGGGACTTATGCTCTCGCCAAATGACTCTTCGCTGTCAAGGCTGCAAGAGTGAGAGGTGTCTTGAACAGAAGAAATTTTTTGCCGGCCAAAAATTCGCTTCTCTTGTACAATAAACAAAGCATACGATTTTCGGGCTATATAATTTGAGATTCCCACAAACTTGTGGGAAAATGTAACACTACGTATCATGATTTTGGCAGAGTAATTTAAAAATAAAATTGAGCCGGCGGCCGAATCCCTCCAATTTCGCGGCAGCAAGGCGTGTAGGCCATCGCATCATGGCATGGCATGATCACCTGGGAGCCGCGAAGGAGATGCCGATATGGGTTGACCGGAACGAAAAGCTGCTACGGGGACCGAGACAAGCCAACCGCGCCACCAGCTGCAAACTTTCCGAAGAGCGTCCGTCCCCAGCAAATATTTTGGACCAACCCCGACAATTCAACCAATTGATGAGTCCACACTCGATATCTGGACTTTATTACGAATCCCTGGGCTTGAGCCTACTTCTTTCTTCACTTTATGGTTATTAGTTGAGATTCCGATCCGCTGCCCGCTGGTTGCGGTGCTCACTCGACAAGATGCCTACCCACGGCCCTCCGGCCGTTCCCTCGCGAAACGCCCTTCGAACGCTTCGGAGGCTGGCCCTCGCCGGCTCAACTGTGGGAAGCTGCTGTACGGTTGCTGCTATCACGTATGATGTCCATCGGCGGGTTGGTGTTGCGGAACGCATTGTCGAGAATAAGAGGGCCCTCCAATCCTCAGCCCCCAGATATGATGCGACATCGGCAGCTAGGAGGCTCTCTCGTATGATGGAGGCAGCAGAAGCAGGCGAATTTATGGGTCTTGAGGCTTGGAAGGAGGAGGAGAGAAAGTTCAGAAAATCGCAAATTCTCGGGTCGGATTGTGCTCGCGAGGAAAATTCGCCCGATTTCTCAGTTGACAGTATCAAGTCAGCAAACTCATTTGACGATAATACTACATCTACGATGTCGAATGCAGCTGGAACTTCCCGAGCGGACCTTGAACCGAATCAAAACTCGTTAAACCCAGGAAACAAAGCCAACTTTCCTCCTTCCCGGCCGCCTGAGCCGCCCCTAAAATCTATAAACATCAGCCACGAACCAGAATTAAAGCCATATATTGAGACAGTGGAGGGCGATCTTGGAAATCCCGCTAAGGAGCAAAAGACGCTTACTGAAAACATGGAGGAGCTTTTTGAGCGTGGTGATTACATCAACGCCGCTCAAATCTTCTTGGACGCGCATCCGGCCTCGCTCAAAGGCATATCATCCGAGCGGAGGGAGCTTGCTACCCAAGCCTTCTTCTTAAACTGCCGACATGATAACGTTTTTATCGCGAGAAGCGTCTTTGAGCGTTTGGAAGAGGTGGACCGAATATCACCGACGATGTGGAGAATCTTGATTGTTACGCTGGCAAAGAAGGGCTGCATAGAATCTGCGGCGACTATCTACATGCGGTATAGGGAAAAGTTCTCTATCCCTGGGGTCTTGTTAGACGTTGTTCTTCGCTGCTTGGTTGAATCCCGTAGACTGACAAGTGCCAAATGGGTTCTGCTGCGAAACCTATCCAAGGACAGAGATTGTGGACTATGCGGTGCATATCTCAGCGGCCTGTGGAAAAAGACACGAAGCATTGAGCTACTGAACGGCCAATTCACAAAGTTGTTGATGGTGCTGCGGCGTTTGGATAAAGCTCCTACCGAAAAGCTCGTCAACCCGTTGCTCAAGGCCTATGTGGAATTTGGTCGATTCTCGGATGCTGAAGCTCTTGTACACCAGATGACAACCACTTACCGTGTGCCACTAACTTGTCGGATGAAAGGTCTTCTGGTCTACGGCAAAGCTTTACAATGTGATTGGGCAGCTGTGGATGAAGGTCTCCAGGAAATGCATAATCTCGGTCTGACGAACAAGAAACGAGATTTCGTCTATGTCTTTGACCGCATATTCCTGGAGTATTGGCCATCACATACATGCGCTGAGATTCAGGACTTCCTTTACCGATACATTGATAAGTTTGACATTAATGCTGACCGGGTTTTCTTCCAACACATAATGGAGGCAATCGTCGAAAAGGGCGATGAAGCCATGGTTTCTGAATTTACAAGCATGGCGCGCCAACGTGGGTGGAAAGTCAAGGTTGACGAGAAGGCATTCATCGAGCTGTTACGCAACCGTCGATCAGCGCTCGAAGATTCACCCGTTGGCTTCTGGCAGATGCTGCGTGTTGCTCGAGAAGAAAATATGCGGGCCACTGCCTCGCAGCAGCTTCTGGGCCAGGACCGTCGATCATTTTTACCGGTGACCAACAATTTGAACGCACAATTCCCCGACGCATGGTATAAGCGCACGGTGGACGAAGTAACAAAACCTTCGAGACCCGTTGATCAGTTCCAGAAATTACACCATCAAATGATTTATTACATGCACATGGGGAAAATGGCAGAAGCCTTGCAGTGTTTCCAGGGCGCGAGATATGCAGGATTCCACTTCAAGCCGCTCGAGGTTGAACTTGCGGTGATTGCTACGCTACTTGAGCACGGACCGAGCGCCGCGCAAACTTTGTTGGAAGGCCCATGGACAAAGTCGCTGCCCATCTTCTACCGCCAGATAAAAGATTTGAATCCCTCAGCAGAGGACGAAGTCGTTAAGTTGGCTGTATTCCGCTTCTACAAGATCTGCTGGCTCACCAGAAGAATGGTAATCAAACATAATATTACCGCCTCAACAAGCCGACGTTTGATTGCATCAAATAAACCTGAGCTGGCAGTTGATCTACTTGTGGCAGTGTATACGTCAAAATATGGACGTTTGAAGGAGTTCGATGCTGTTTGCATTAAGATGTTCCTCCGTGCGTTTACGGCGATCAACAATCATGCGGGGATGCGGTGGTGCATTCTAACCGCTATTTCCCGAGGTAGCGCTCTCAGCCGAGATCTTGCCGTCGAGGTTGACAGAGTTTTGGGAATCGTCCGCCGCGAGGATACGATGTCAGAGAAGCAGATCCAATTGCGTTATCTGGATTTTGCAGCCTCCGTCCTTCATGGAAAGTGCAATGGCGACCCCAAATACTCAGAGCTAAGGGGCAACGCTGAGTTAAAGAAATCATTCCGGCGAAGGCTGAAGGGATATGGAAACAAATACGACATGTGGCGTGGCCAGGCGAAGTTGTTCAAGCAAGCGATCGAGGAGTGGGACGAAGAGTACGAGCTCGAGAAGGTGCTGCGCCGGATCGACAACGACGAGTCCTCCATTCTCTCTCAATGGGACGAGGCTACTTGCGTTGAACTGGAGAGCGTTAATGGACCTTGAAGTCTGTAGTATAGACAGAAACCGATGTAATCTAGACTTGTACCTCTGTATATTACTATCAGTGAGCATTTTGCATGTGATTATTCTTGGCGGGAGTTCAGCGACTTTGATCTTTCCTGTACAATGCACTCTCGGCTACGAAATAATAATTCCAGTATTTTTGGGCCAATAAACAAGGTCCCATTCGCATCGTACGTTCACCGTTGATCTTAGCAGCTGGTGGAGGCAGTCAGGCCACTTCTGCCGCAGAGCACAACCACTTGGAAACTCCGCATCCCCCTTTAAACCTCACCTATTAAAGATTTCTGCTGCCTCCTCCCTCCGCCGCAATTTCTCCCCCTCCTCGTCTCTATACTCGCTCCTCCAGGCTCTGCGACCCGAATATGCGCAGCGCCCCTTCGTTGCTCTCATCGATCATCCCGTCTGCGCCGAGTCTCTGAATTTCTCTCCCGCCACCACGATGGCCACAACCCTCGCCCACGGCCATGTCACCGGTCAGGACCTCAAGTCCTCGGACGCTGCCGAGCACCGCAGACGAGTTCACCATGACGCCGACGTCGTTATAATAGGAGCTGGAGTTTTGGGATGTGCATTGGCTGTGGCTTTGGGGGGCCAAGGCCGGAGTGTCCTCTTGCTTGAGCAGTCGCTCAAGGAGCCCGACCGCATTGTCGGCGAACTCTTACAACCCGGAGGTGTCACGGCCCTGGAGCAACTGGGTCTGCGGGAATGCCTGGAGGGAATTGAGGGGATTCCGACTGAAGGATACTATGTTACCTACGGGGGAAAACCTGTCAAAATTCCATACCCCATTCAAAGTCCTGGGACTCCGCGACCAGAAGGCAAATCATTCCACCATGGACGGTTCGTCATGAAGCTACGCGAGGCCGCCAGGGCTTGCCCCAATGTCACAATTGTCGAGACCAAGGTTACGGACCTGGTCACTAGCTCGCATACCAAGCAGGTTCTTGGGGTAGAGTGCGTGACCAAGGAGACCAAGGATTGCTACTTCGGTCAAGTAACCGTCGTTGCGGACGGCTACGCCTCCAAGTTTCGGAAACAACACCATCCTTATACTCCCAAAGTCCGGTCGAAGTTCTGGGGACTGGAGCTCATTGATGCGGAACTGCCTCAACCACACTATGGTCATGTCCTTCTAAATACTGATAGCCCGCCTGTCCTCGTCTACCAAATCGGAACACGCGAGACCAGAATACTTTGCGACATCCCAGAAAGCCTACCCTCGGCCTCCGTCAAGAATGGAGGTGTCAAGGGTCATCTCCGAAACGTTGTCCTGCCGTCTCTCCCTAAATGCATCCAGCCTTCGTTCGCCGCTGCGTTAGACAAGGGTCAACTGCGGTCCATGCCAAATTCATTCTTGCCGAGTGCCACAAACAAAACGCCAGGATTAATAGTACTAGGAGATGCTCTCAACATGCGGCATCCGCTTACAGGAGGTGGTATGACAGTAGCGCTAAACGACGTCGTCATCCTCCGTGAACTGCTGAGTCCGATGAACGTCCCCAAGCTGAGCGACACCGCACTTGTCCTCAAACAACTTTCTGCTTTCCACTGGAGACGCAAGATGGGCGCATCAGTCATCAATATCCTAGCTCAAGCTCTATACTCTCTCTTCGCTGCGGATGGTAAGTGGCTTCTACTCATTCACTGCCATAAGCTGTGGTACTAACTCGGTTCCTCTTTAGACGACAACCTAAAAGCCCTACAGCGCGGATGCTTCCAATATTTCGACATGGGAATGTACAACCAGCCCGCCAGCCTCCTCGGGGGGATTCTCAAGAAACCACAAGTCCTCTTCGCCCACTTCTTCGCCGTCGCTTTCGTCTCGCTCTGGATAGTCCTCCGCGACTCCCCGCTATACAAGCTGCCCTTGGCATTGATTCGATGCGTGACCGTCTTCTGGACAGCATGCGTCGTCATCTTCCCTTACATGTTAATAGAAGCCTTCTGCTAGCCTGTTACTTTACTTGCTTACTTGGCTCCCCTCAACGCGACCACCTTGGTTCCGTATAAAGCAAGCGGCGGCACCATTTCGTTCTACGTATCATATACATAATGTCCCCTTATTTGTCACGACGATACATGCTCAGTATGTGTATAACTACCCACCTGCTTGTCTATATTTTGTCATTTTAATTCCCCTCAAAAGATTCCTAAGACTATTTCCATTTTAATATCTCTCTGTTCATATTCTTTTCTCCCTTTCGTCCCGTCTTGTCCTGTTATGGCTTCTTGTGTGTTATATAGACCCAGACTCGACTAGACCCAGTGGATCTGATTTCTGAGCTACTTTCACTCTACTACCAAAACAATTACACCATTCTCCCATATTCCTCGCGTTAATCAATTCTATAAATAGACAGATAGACAGATAGACCCTGCCTTCATACTACCTAGCATCACCATCAATACACGACTACGGCAGACGTTTACTTATTTACCCAATAGTCAGACCAGGCAAACAATAGAAATTCTCATTCCACGATTCAATTCAATTCGATCGAGACGAAATGCACCAGAAGCTTAGTTCAGAAAGTAAAAGTCAAACTCCTAGCAGTGCTGTTTGCGTGCTATATGCTATACCATGACCGCGTTGCGTATGCTGCTGCATTTGCATGCGCATTTTCCCATTCATTACTCAACTTATTGGAACAACCCCGTCCCTTGGGTACTGAATTTGTTTAGGTCGCTTTAACCCCATTAAACCCAAAGCCCCAAACAAACAAACAATGGATCCAGTGAGAAAAGTGCAAAAAAAAAAAAAAAGGCAAACATAAATATAGGTTGATGAATGGATAAATGTATGTAGGAATGAGACTGAAAAGAAGAAAAAGGAGAAGCACACCACGCCTGGAGGACTTGACGCCAGGAACACCGATAGATGATGGATGGATGGATGGATGGATCGTATGGTATGGTATGGTATAGCAGAAGCGGTTGAGTTAGGTTAGGTTCGGTTCAGTTATGCGTACATATACAGCACGATATGTAATATGAGTGGGTTTGAGGAGATCGAGAGGGAGTAAAAGGATAGAGGGCTGCGTGGGTCCACCCTCTATTTCCATAGTTTGATAGATGCCAAAATGGAGCTGCAAGACATGGCAGGATAACAAGGACGGAAAATTTTCGCTCAGATATGTTCGAAGACCCGGCAGCAAGAAGATAACAACAAGTAGAAACGGAAAAGGAACGGAAAGACAAAAAAAAACCCACGGCACTTCATCTGGTATCTAGGATGCAGTCGTAAAAACAATCGCGAGGAGATTTTCGGAGGCTATGCTTGCAGTGCAGATGCAGAAAGGTTGAATGAAGACTTCATATGAGCGCGAGCATTAAGGGTGGGGTTGAGTTCAACCTCCGCCGCTGCCGCCGTCATTATGGTTTTCTTTCTCGTTCTCATTACCAGGCGAATTGGATGCAGGTTCAGGTATGTCAGTCGTGCCTGCAGACTGCTTGACCGAGGAACTGAGGTTGATGGCGATCCGTTTCGGTGCAGCATTCCCAGCACCCTGTCCTCCTTGTGCGGATCCCTTTTCAGCAATTATTACAGAACCGATTGAGCTGCTTCGCTTTTTCCGTAGGAACCCTGCACTCCCGGTAGAACTACTCGTGGAGCTTCTTCGTTTAGGCCCAGACGTAAGCTTGACGAGCTCGTCATCATCCTCTTCCTCACGGCGACGCTTCTCCGATAACCTCTCAGGAGGCACCTGCACGACCTGTGAGACTGGAGTCGATGGCTGGTCACTGGCCGGATCTGCTGGAGCATCGTCGTTGGAAGTTTCCTCTGGTTGAGGCTGTTGTTTTTGACCCGCTTCTGTCGTGTCCATAGCATCGTTTTCTTCGTCGTCATCATCTGGATAGTCTACCAGGGACTTCACTGAGGGAGAAGCAGCGCCGTTGGGAACCTGCGAGATGAGAGTGCCCGTAGCCTGATTATCCTGCTGCCACTGGAACTTGGAATCAGTATTTCGATCGACATCCATAGCCGGGCAAAGTCTTACCTCTTCATCATCATCCGACGTGTTGAAATACTCCTCTTCGGCAGGATCCATTTCTTTCACACCTTGCCAACGTCCACTGGGTGGTATCTTCATGACAGGCGTTACCTCCTCTTGAGAGTAAAGCGTGGAATCTGCTTCTTCACTGTATCCCTGGAGCTGTTCGTAATGAACTATCAGGCCCTGGAAAGTGTCGACATAAGCGATATTTCTCAGTTTGTCGCCATATTTTCCGACCACATGCAAAGTAATCGGCTTGATGTGTTCCCGCTTAATAAATTCGAAAAGTTCAAGGCAGGCAGAATTGAGCAGGTTATCGCGAGGCATGGTCTCATAAACAATGTCAAGAATGAGTCCAAACGTGTCGTTATGCGTCATCAAAGCTTGATAAAAGGTATCTTGCAGGCTAAGCAAGGTCCTAAAGAATTTCAAAGCAGCTAGAGAACCATTAGAGCTGTTCTAACAGAGGCAGCCGAAGAGACATACTTAATTTAAGGTGTTTTTGCGGCGCCCTAAGCAATTGGGTGATGTGCGCCGCAAGCCGCTCGTTCTGAATGACGTTGCGGCATCGGTAAAGGTGCTGTCGGACGAAGAAGGTGAGAATGTCCACTAGGTGAGAGTACAGGGCTACGGCTTGGAAGGTCAAAGCATGGGCTGGAGAGAAATTGTTAATAGCCGAGCGCAGAACTGACAAGATGGTTCAAAAACTTACGGTTAGACAGGTCTTCGAGTCTTTTCAGAGGTGCAAATAGTCTCTTTGAAGATTCGTCAAAGTGGTTTTGAACGAATGCATCCGAGAGAATATTCGGCCGCACTTTGGCAGCATGTTCGGGACCAGCCCGAGCCATCGCGGCCTGCAAGGGAACCTGCGGGTCTAGCAAGACCTTGATCGCATCGGCGAGTTGATTCTTCACGCCGAGATCGGCCTCTGTATGAAGCAGATCAATTAGGGTATCAGTCAACGGAGTTTTCTTCTCGTTAACAGCCTTAAGCATATAGCTGCGCATCATAACCGGATCGTGATCAAGAAGTGCGACTAGAATATCGATCCCCGTCGTCCGAATCGCTGGGTTCGGGTGCTTAATGGCGAACGCAATCACGGCGAAAAGACCATGGCTTATAAGGTTCCCATAAAGCGTGGCTCGTTCCGGTACCTGCAAGTTTTTCGCAATCGATGCGCATTGGTGCAGGAATTGGACTGCATCCTCCTTGCGCTTTGCATCTGCGTTTCGCGGATCGAAGACCGAAAATAGCTCTTTGAGGAACAGGCCGTCTGACTGGATGTGGTTCACAATATCAACTTGGTTGTAGAAGATCATAGAATTAAGGACCGAAAACGTTGGGTCGTCGAGAATACGCGCGAGAACGACATCTTTCAAATATTGCAATCGCCAGGTGTAGCGAATTTTGCGCCGAATGGAGGGGTCTCTGATCGGAACCACTTCCTTGTAGCGTGACTTGTCTGACAAGTACTGGCGATGGTTTGCTTTATGTGTAGGGAACTCAGGGTCATCTACAGAAAGTTAGCGGCGTACACCTCACTATGCGCACAAGGTGTCCCAAAACACATACATTCCAATGCTCCAACAACTCCAAGTATGACGGGATCGGTGACAACGGTTTCAATTATCGTGGTGTCATTGAGAAGGATAAGGGATTTCATGATGTTGCAAAGACGGTGCAAGTCGTCGATACTCTCGAGGTCTTCCGCGACTGTAACTAGAGGAAGAAGTTTATGTATGTATTCATCTCTGATGACACACTTGGACAGCGCATCTCGGCCGGCCTGGGCTATGCTGGCGGCTCTCATCAAATGATCGATATCGGGGAGGTTCACAAGTTCAGGCGCAGGTAATACAACGGTCTGGATATTGTCGAGGTCGTCGGAGAGCTCATCTGTAAGAAAGCGCGCGTCGTTATCAGCAACAGCGACCAAAACACGAGCGACATGCGCCGGGGTGCAAATAACAGGGAAAGCCTCTTACCACTTGCGGCGAGCGTGAGAAGGTGTTGTTGAACAGAATTGACAAAATTCCTTGAACACAGGTAAGCAAAAAGTATCCCAATAATTGCGCCGGGCTGAATGGCAAATTACCATATCACAGCACATCCCTCCGCTTCCTGAAAACTCAATGCCATATCCGTTTGGTTCGGCTCGGTCCATACGATCAATGTATCTAAACATAGGAAAAGCGTTGTTAGCGAATACCAGGTGCACCAGTTGTATAGTACGGGCAAAGAAACTAACCTTGCTGTTTTTGATATCCGCCATCCTTAGAGATTCTCGTCTCCAAGAGCACGCGAACTGGTTTATCCTCCGACTCAACAAATATCCGCGGTTCATCCTATAGGGTAGAAAAAAAATCCGATGTTAGCGAAAAAAATCAAAACACATACAGACAATCGCGCTCTTCCCGTATGCCTTTGCGCCCGACCGATAACCACCAGTTATGGGCGGCCGGGGTCGCGTAGGCATGAGAAGGTTTGCGGTGGCGATGGCTATGAATCCGTTCATGTCATGCCATAATATTCCACGCGATAGCCACGAGAAAAAGCAGTCGGGGAGAGCGTTTCGCTTACATCCAGGATCTGGCCAGTGCAAAACCCTGTTCCCCGATCAAACCAGTCATTCTCCTTCAGTTCGTAAACCTTAACCCGCTTGCGATCGCCGGGCGGCTGTAAATCCAACGCCATGGTCTGGTCGGGCAAGAAGAGGGGCGCTCGTCACTCCAGAACACCTCAGGAACGACGAGTGCACCGGCGCGAGGGGAGCGCCAAGGTAGAGAGCGAGCGAAGCGGACTCAGAGAGCGCGGGTCGGCCGGCGGGCGGGCGGGAGCGAGGAGAGCGAGGAAAGCGAGAGAGGCGGAGGATACGGTCGTTGTGGGGTCGACGGGCGGAGAGAGAAGGGGGATAGAAGGGCGGCGGCGATGATGGGGGGAGGATGGCGAAATCTGGTGTGGCTGACGATGATGAAAGATGGTGGTGGTGGTGGTGGTGACGGAGTCGGGACCAGCTGGCGGCCTCGGCAGCGGTCGGCGCGAGAATTGGATTTCAGGACGTTCAGGGTCCCGAATCGGACAGACCTTGTTCCTTTGGCGCAGGAGATGCGGAGAGTGATGAAATAAATCCGCCACTGCAGCGACACACGCGACCGGAGGGACAAGCGAGAGAAGGCTGACAGCAGTGCAGAGACGCGGCCGGGTGGCAGTCTAGGCGGGATTGGGGATCGTTGGGCTGGGTTGGTTTGATTTGATTAGGCTTGGATGATCAAGGCCTGGGCCAGATTCATGAGTCCAGAATCAGTCTCATTTCCAGCGCATCCGAAAAAGGAGAGCGTGTCAGGGGTGAGGAACGAAAAAAGAAGAAGCTTACTCGGGATGACGTGCGCTCAATCTTAATGCTCCAGCTGATGATTCTATTTCTGACCCAGCCTTCCCCACGTATCCATGGAACTGCTGGAACTGTATACCAACTGCCTCTTATCCATCGGCTCTTTTCCTGAAGACTACTAGCCCGTTAATGCTTTATTCACTGCGAGTTACACCCGAGAACGCTAATGTACAGAATGTCCACGCACAAGCTTCTCCAGGCATCCAGCTCCCCGCCGCGCTTATTCCCGCCCAGAAACAAAGCGTACCAGACTTTCCAGAATCGCTCCCCTGCATTGATCTACGATTCTGCTAGGTTTTGGCCCTGTGGGCTGTGATCTATCGCTGTACTAGTGGTGCTCCCTCGTCCCTGCAGCCCTGTGTTCGCGGCAACATGCAAGGTTGGGGCTCGGGAACCTGCTGCTGAAAAATTACTCTTACGTGCATATCCTCAGTATAGAATCGAGTCACTAAACTGGCACGGGGATATTTATTAAAAAAATAAACCAATAAATACAGAAAAATCATAAGCAGACCAGACCAAACATTAACACGGTAGAAATGCGGCTCAGATCAGACTCCAATAACTCTTTTGATGTTTGCTTGCTCCCCAAATTCCTTTTGCCCATAACCCAATTCCAAGCAGAGATAATGAGAGAAGAGTAACCATTTTGCTTCCCAAAAACCCAGTGCCAAAAAGAAAACTGAAAGAGACGAAAGAAACAAAAAAACACACGTAGCTTCAGCCATATTTGTAGACAACCCACAGTCATGTTGAACACCTGAACCCCCCGGATGAGCTGGAAATGAGAGCCGACGCATTCACTCGCAAGCATGTAAAGACAACCCCAACCCGGCAAACTGCAACGACAATAACATAGAGATGATCCAAATGCAGCCCAGAAACTGATGACAACCAGAACAAACCGATAAATGGTGAAAAGTGGGAATGAATGCAGACAGCAAGCACCAAGGGGGAATACCGACTCCGGAAACCAACAGGCCAACCAAGCTCCAACCAAGCCAGCAAACCATGTACCAAACCGACATCGCATAAACGGAGTCCAGACAAGAAATTATCGTTGCACCAACTTGCACTCTGCCATATATGTACCATTGCCAACCCCTAGACGCAAAGCCTCTTCACAAAACGCCATCGCGCAAAATATCAACCTAGAAAAAGAGAAAAAAGATAAAAGGATTTGGGAAATCCTTCTTAGCCCCAGACTGAAGCTTGAACACCCAATCCAGTTTTAGAGCCCCATACACCGCTGGTGTTGCTCCAACCAAGCCCAACGCCACCGGAGGCATCCTTCACACCAGAAGGGCCAGCAGTGGAGGTAGCAGGGTTGGACGCAGCCGATACAGAGCGGTCGTTGATGCTCTCACCTGGTGTAAAACCGAACCCCAAGGGCGAGGGTAGGGGAGTCGTCGATCGCTTGTTCAAAGCTGGGTTCGGCGCTTGGGAAGGGCCGGTCTGCTGAGCCGGGCGAGATCCGATGGGGCCAACAGACCCGATGGGACCTGCGTTCGCTTTCGAGTTTGCCTGTCGAGAGGATGGAGAATCCGCACCGGGCGATGAGGCGGAGGTCACAGGCTGTTCACCAAACACTGGGTTGATACCAGAGCTCGGAGAGGAGGTACTGTTCGCACGCGAAGGGGATTGGATGCCAGCCGGGCCGGCGCTGGCCTGAGAGATACTATCGGGGCCGCCTGGAATTGAAGCGTGGCTGAATGGGTCGACGCTTCTGGGAGAAGCGCCACGCATACCAGCCTGACTCTCGGGCCGAGAGCCATCCTCTGCGAAAGTGTTGGGAGGGAAGAAGGCAGGGCTGTCGTTGCCGTACAGGGCTCTGTGTTGGCGGGCAAGAAGTTCCCGGCGACTTTCCTCATTCACGGCGGCGGGGCTGATCGAGCGGTCGGACTTGCCAGCAGACATTTCGGCGAGAAGGCCTTTCAAGAAAAAAAAAATTATTAAACAATGTTCTCCAAAAGAAGTATGGGGTAATACCCCAATGTATTATACAATGCAATGGATACATATGTGGGTAAAAATGTGCATGGGGAATATTGGATGTATAGGAAAGAAAAGAGTTCCAAAATGCTACCACGTACTTCGGTTGTACTGCTGCTCCTGATGATAGTTGCGGAGTTCCCTCTCACGCTGTGCCGCCATCCGACGCTTTGCTTGCATCATCTGATCCACTTCATTCGGACGTCCTTGAAACCGCTGCGAGGCGTAGAAACCTTGCGCATTCGGGGGGGTTGGGTGCATCCGCGCACCGTCAAAGTCGCTAATCGAGTGATGGCGCTGTGCTGGGTTGGGCATGCGCGGGTCGGCTGCATAGGGCTGCTCAGGGTATGTCCTTGTTGAAGAAGGCGTCCGTGGCGGCGTACCGTATTCAGGATGGGGGCGGCCCATCATCAGCGGCATTGAATCTCTTCGGGGGGCGGCCCATAGTTTGCCGCTCTTAACGAGATTATCTATGGCGCGATCGACCTCTAACATAAAGGTTAGCCATGATGATCCAGTTCTTCAACGATATATTTCCATCACGATCCGTAGACCCGGCTAAACCGCAGTTTCCGCCAAATATCTGGTATTCCACGTGCGGGTAGGCATATTGGGTGTCGAGCAAAACAAAAAGGAAAATCGTCGAGTGCATACCGTCAAATTGAGAGGAGAACGCAGGGATGTCGTCACGCTGGGAGACAGAGCTTGAACCTAATAACAGCCGTGTAAGTTTCTGGTCCGACCCTGCTGCAAAACAAAATTGCGGGCTATTGTATTCAATCCGTACCTGATCTCGACGGAGGAACGGGCTGCTCCCAGGACGCCTGGCGAGAAGAAGGGGCCTGCCAGCCCTGAGGTTCGTAATACGCCATGTTGACCGATAAGGAACTTCGGGGTGTGGACGAAGAGAGACAGCGAGGGCAGCTAAATCGCTTGGGAGGATGTCGAACCCAATTCTAGGCTGGGAACCAAACTGTTAGCTTTCAATCCGAGAAGGACAAAGTGAACGTGGCCAAAATCTGACGGATGCTGATTAAATATAAAACACGAATAAAGCGGCCACAGTAGTAGCGACCGATAACGTCGGTCAGGGGAGAGTCGCAAAGTTTCTGGGATTGTGTATTGGTCGAGGTGTCGTCGAAACTTTTTTTTTTTCAACCACGTTTGGATGCCAACCGAAGTCAATCAAGCACAAGAAGGCCCCATACACTGCTTAAAGCCCCGGTACAGAATAACAGATGCAGGTGTACAAAAAAAAAATATTAAGAAAACCGATGGCTTTATTTCGCCTGGTAACAAGATCAAAGGTCTTTGACGAGGGAGGCAAGAGATAATGCTTTAGTAGGTAGAGAGCGGCTTACAAGAAAAGGAGTGATTGTCGCCCAAGGAAGGTCCGGGTAGCTCTACCACGAGTGAACGAGGCAGAAGGAGCGAGAAAGAAACAGCTTCTCGATCCCAAGGCACGACAGACAAATCAGCCTGACGTGGAAGAACGGAAAAGGGAGAGAAGGGGTGGGGGGGAGAGGAAATAAGACTGGGGGGTGGGGAGGAGAGAAGAAAAGAGATCGAGGTCGAGGGAGAAAATGATCAGGAGTGAGGGGAGGGGAGCCTGAGAGGAGAGCGAGAGCAGGGAGCGAAGAGGGGGGCCGGAGAAGCGAGAAGTGTGGATGTGGATATTATTATTATTATTATTATTTCTGACCGGGAATAACAAATGGTAATAATAATCCTCCCCAGAGATGGGCAAAAGGAGAGGTTCACTCAGAGATTTCGGTTCATCGGAGTCGAGCGTCAAGGCAAAAACTAATCAGGAGTCGCAGAACAAATATTAATTTCACCACGTTTGACAGTCGGGTGTCGGACGGGGGCGAGCGATATTGTTACCAAACTTTACAGACATTTATACGTGCCTCTGGTCTACAGAGCGCCAGCACTTAATCAACCAGTGAACGCTCCATTTGATAAAAGGCAAGAATGGGCTTGACTCGGCGTTATGGGACAGACTCGCTTGGCCCGTTCTTTTTCGACGCTTCCGACCACGACCCTCTCTTACAATGCAATTGACCCCCGAGCGCTATAAAGAGTAAAGCAGCGGGAACGGTCCGAGTTTAACGAATATAAATGCCGTAAGAACCAATAGAACTACACTTCACTCCGTCTGCTGCTTCTCTGCATTCACAGACATGGTGTTTGCCGAGTTCTCCGTCATCCTTGGAATGGAGACACTGCAATTTCTTAGGGGGTCCCACCTGAAAGGTCCCTTTCCCTCCGTGAGTGGTACACAAATGGTATGGTTGGTGGATGCGTGGTTGACGGGACGAGAAATACTCGTTATTTAATAATCGACCTTGAGGGAAATTATATAATTACCCTCGAAACTAACTTGGTACCTTGGGAGGCCACAAGAACAACATACATCCACACTTACAAATAAATAATGGGCAGAAGAGAAGAACACATCGGGGACCTCGGAATACGAAGCCCCTCTGATTTGACTGCGACAGAATCAGGGAAGCCCCTCGAAATTTGCCGCTGACTGACTCTGGATCATCAGATGCACAATGGCGTATGCAGGCGACAGTGCACTGGGCAGGAATATTAATCCTTCTAGCCGTCGACGTTGCTCCTCTCGATTCTTCTTAGTGCCGGCCGACAACCTTTTTTCCACATTGTCCCACCACCCTTCAAGTCTTGGGTTCTTGATGGGCACCCTTGTATTTTATCCATTGCGCTGCACTCCGCCGTTATTGCTGCTAATATCTCCATTTCTTGGCTGGCGTCTGATTAATTATGGACTCGGGGATACGCAGCAGTTCCCCCGGTTTCAATATATATATAGAGACATGCCTTCCAGTCTTCCAAGACAGCATTCTCTACTCTGATGCCGATGATGTAATGGCTTAGCTTAATCTATATAGGAACGCAAGTCCTCCATCTCGATATAACCATTCGGTGCTGGGAGATACCACAAGCCCTCCCACCCTACAGAATATAACGGCGTCTACAATGCCTCAAAACAGGCCTAACCGCAATGGTCTCAACTATTGATATGACTGGGTAGTACCAGGGTAGTATGGCTTGGGAAGGTGACCTGAATAGGTGAATCTTTGTTGAATCACACTGATACGACTTCAAGATTGTAATGTGAATGAGTAGATCTACTCTCGCCAGGATATTACATATTCTTCGTTATCGTCTTCTTTGTCTTCCTCCCCACCCTCCTCCCCTCCTTCAGTATAAAATATTTCATTGCCGTTCTCATCATATTTACACACTCTGCCATTAATATCACCAGATATATCCCTAATAACCTCCTCGTGCACACGAGCACCTTTGAGCTTAGTCTCAACGCCAGGGGTGTCTGTATACCTCTGATGACCGAGAGGAAATTCATACCAGTCCTTTACCGGACTCCGAGGAGTCTGGAACTGGTTGTATTTAAGCAGTCGTTCGCTGTCCCAAAAGACGTACCCTTGGTTCCGCAAGTTGTATTCAGAATGAGCGGCAGCTCTCAACCGGTGATACGGTGTCATCGCCTCGGAGGCCCAGGCCCAACCAGGGCTGCGAGTTCTGGAATCCGTTTGGTCGCTTTTGACTATTGAAGTCGCTCGCTGAAGCTGAAACATGATGGAGGGAACGTCATTCGACGTGAAGTGGGTCACCACCACCATCTTTCGAACAGTTTGAGAGGGACCGGGGGCATGGGTCAGTTTCCATACGGCTAGCATCCCGCGCGAAACTAGGTAGTCGATATGTGTTTGTCGGAGGTGGTGCTTGGAAGATTCGCTATACCAGTCTATGGAATGATAGTCCAACCACGTGGATAGCCGGTTCTCCTCATTGTGTACAGGAGAAGCACATTTTGGCTCCTTTTCCCTGACTGCAGTAATGAAATCGTCTTCGATTCTTTCGCACAGCTCTTGTATAAGGTTGGTGTAGAATTGTACAATACAAGCAATCTCTTCAATTTCCCATGGTGGATATGTCTCTATGTATGCTGGTCCTGGGTCAGAGTGGGGTGCTTCATCCCGAGTGTCTTCGTGGGTTGTTTGAGAGATTTGAAAGAGACATGTGTAGACTTCGTAGCGAAAGAAAGCTCTTTTAAGACGCGTTTCCTCGGAAAGAGAAAGCTGCAACTTAGACTCATCTGAGTCTAGAGAAGATCGTTGTAGAGTTGACAGTGTCCTTGCAGTGTATAACTGTATAAAATGTTCAAATTTTCGGTAGAAGTTCCAGAGGCGTGGTGAACGCCCCGAGTTGGGAGCCAGGTTATATATCTCTTTAGTTTGCCCAGCTCTCGATTCGTCTAGCACAGCAGTACTCTCTTGACCTAGGCTATCAAGGTCGTCTTGTGAACTATCAATCTCTGCCTTGTCGTTACCCTCAGGGACATGCTTCCAGACCGCCTGTGCACGAAATGCCAGGAGGAAATCGCATTCTATCTCTGGGGGTATGGCCTCCTGTAGGACTGCCGACGTGACGGAATGGCGATATGCGGTAAATGTTCGATAAAGCCGTGAGGATGCTGCGATGGCGGAATAGAGGTCCTTTGGGGAGGAAAGCGAGCCTAGGATGTGCACCAGAAGCTCGGGAGACAGAGATGTCAGGATTACCGACATTGATGCAGGCTAGGACACCTACTGTAAAGATAGGAAAGAAAATGAAAATAATTGAAATGGACATCCAGTTACCTCCAGGAGACTGATAAGTTGCCGCCTACCTGTATATAGCTGGAGAGCGCATGGATCCGCCCTGGCGCTTGCGCAGGAGGGCCGTGACCCAACGGTTTTTCGCGATGAACATCAAAGGAATCAAAGCAATGGTTTCTATATGAAACTATGTACTCTTTCTATATTGATCTTGTAAAGGCTTTTCCATAAAACAAACAGGGTAGCAATCTCACATTGCAACGCTTGCTGAAATATGGTTTCGAACTCTGGGGCACCCGTTAACATTATTCGCCACTACTTCCTGTACTCACCCTCCCTTACTTGGATAGTTTACCTAGATTCTGGGCCTCATGCCACATGCCGTCATAGCTCTGGAGCTAGGGCAGCTACGGCTTCCCCAAGTTTCCAATCACTGCTTACAGATAACTCAGTGATTCTTTCGTATTACGTACAGAGATGGGAGACGGAATTCTACCGCGTCCTGGCCTAGTGACAATTGACAATATTAATAGGTTCGAGTATATCAAGTTAGGAACCCACTATAGAAGCAAGACCTTGCGGAGTCTCTGGAGGTGGGGTTAATAGCGAGCACTGTTAAGTGGCAACCACAGGTGATTAGCATGAAAACACCTCTGTTAATAAGCCTTTTGCAGGTGCAAACTGTAGATAGTTGGACGGGGTGAAAAAAAATGGCGGGGGAGGAATTTGTCAGCTACAGGGTGTCTCTCACTGGCTTGGACAAGGATATAGCAAAAATCGAGCACCAAAACCCAGTTAACTACTTGGTAGCAGCGCTTAATATATTTCGCACTTTGAGACCGAGGGGCCTCGAGTGGTTGTTCACCTTTCCGGCCGCACCCGTAACTGTCCAATCTGACTGCAGGCACAGTATCCATTTCCTTCAGCTCAATGCGCATCGTTGCTTACGATGGACTCTGGATTTTTAGGCTCAAAGAGGCAAGGTGGGGTATCACAAGTTGAGCCTGGATGGATGGCACTCGGATCCCTGCAGAAAGAAAAGTGTGTATCATTGGATCGCAAGGGTGTTTCCAGCGTCATTGCACTGTTAGCGGCTTGGATCATATGCCGGTTGTGGTTGGGAGCTGCAGTGTTCGGATTAATATTGATTCGTCTCGAGGAACTGGTCTTTTGCGTGCTGGACCACACTGGAGGCTGAAATCGGAACCGAGGGACGAGAAAAGTATTGAGTTGGTTATCTTGTACTGATGAGCTGCGTCCAGCCCATTGCGCGGTTATGAGGACCGAGGAGATTGTGAGGACCTCTGTGCTTAGCGGGCGAGAGTAAACGGTGTCGAGTGTCGACTTGAAGAGCATATGGAACCCAAGCCGCTTGACGTCAGTGGAGTCAAGGCTGTCTTGATACAAGAGTTCTAGGCTTCTAGGTAACCCACCATACCTACAACGTATGAAGGCGGGTTTCTTTGAGCCCAAGGTCCCTGAGCAGCCAGCGGGGCAAAAAGCCAAGCAGAAGGATGCACATCACAGGATAGGTGGAATATACAGATAAAGACTTGAGAGGGGCAGGCTGCTCCGACCCATGGCTGCGTTGACGTTCCCTTGCATTGTCTTTGTTGGAGCGCAAGTCTAATTGCACCTGGTCAAAGTAACTTAACAGGGTACAGAACCTAGCTCAAGCTCGGAGCCCATGGCACAGAACACGAGGAAAACCACATGGGCAATTTCTGCGGTTGGGAACAAATGAGGTTGACCAGGAAGCGAGCCTGGGAATGAGGGTTGGAATAATATCTTCTCCGCATTATCTTTTGAAAGGACGGAGACACTCCCGGAGCCATGGTTAGTTACTGCCACTGCCGCTGTGTTGAAGCTGGATGTGGGTGACCATGTTTGGCAGTTTGCAAGCTAAAGAAAAGTGCGCTGTGCTGGATCTACGTAGGATCCTCACAAGGGGCCTCCGCTAAATATTATTTGCCTTAAGGTTGCGGCCATCGTCTTGGTCGTCGACCTGTCAATGCCAACCATAACCACAAAAAGATGGGAAGCGCCGAGCGAAGTGAAGAAGGAATCTCGGATAATCTGAGGATTGCCCAATCATACATGCTGACCTGGGGCTTTCCAGATTGGGTTCAAGTCCTCAAACAACCGTCGCGATCCCTGATCCGTTTCGAACGGTTCCCTCGTAAGTCGTAACTGGAACTGAGACGGGGCTTCCAAGCCAGGGGCTCCTTTTCCTCATTGTCTTGTCCAGTCACCAACTCATCCCGAGTCGTCCGGTCGTGCCTTCTAATTTGACATGGAGAATTCTGGTTGCTCCTGCCTGAAGTTGTTGTCTAGCGTCTGGTAGCGTTCGAGGCCCTTAAGCACGGCTCGGTCCCTGATCCTGAGCTTCAGCTCCATCACTCCTTCCTTTTCCCAACGAGTAGGCTTAACGGCTTACCGTCCTCTCCTTGTGAGTGACGGCCCCGACAGCCAGACGCAGTGACGATTGACGGGGTCTTTCCTTCCCCTTTTGCCCCCGCGTTTATTCGTTTCCGAGTCAAGTTAAGCTCCAAGGCCCCAGTGTCCTGTCCTAATGCAGCTCAGCGGACACGTGTGGCCGTCTCGCTGACGCCCCCTTTCGCTCTTCGGTCTTGTTGCGTTGCTGGTGACATTTCTTCGTATTCTTTCCGCTCCTACTGCTGAATATTTGTGTTTTGTGGATTAGGAGGCGTTGCACCCAAAGCCATCGAGGTCCGACTTCGACCGGGACTCATTATACGTACAGGGTGATGAAACCTGAGACATAAAAAAACAATAAAACCCTCAGGCCGCCACGAATAGGGCTCTGTCTATATTCGGGTGAATGTGTCTCAGACAAAGCGTTTAGACACCATCATATACCATGCTACCTTAAACAGCTGAATGAACAGGATGCTGGAGGAGCTTGCGGACCTGTTTATTCCTCACAGTGTGGTGGGCCTTGTAGTAGTAGTAGTAGTATATTATCTCACCAAGCCCCCACGAGAGAACAATAATAACCCTCGAGATGCCAATAGACACCCAAGGGCTGATAATTAAGGCCGTCATTATTGAGGGCTGGATCCAGAGTAATAGCCACAGACAGTTGACCGACTGGCCTCCTCTTTCTTTACAAAGCGCTCCGACCCATCAGCTGTGGCCGTTATTTTCTCCCGATCCCCTTTTCCAATAATTATTTTCTCCTGTGCCTCTTCATACACTAATTTTCGCGCGTTTGCAGCAGCAATTGCGGCCAACAGAGTTTATACTTGACTCGTGGAGTTGAGCGTGAGTGCCGTGCGTGGGTGATTGACGGCCCCTGGCTCTCTCAGCCGATCGCCCTGATTGATCCCCCCTCCGCGCTGTGCCCCCTCCCCGTTCACTAACCTGCACAACTTGCCCTACTACAACTCCAATACCCTGTTCCTGAGAATCTCTGTACGTCCACCGCAATTCCTCAAATTATTAGGCTGGTCCTTTGATCTGGGGACTTGCCTTGTTCTCCTGTTTTCCCTCTTGACCCTCTGTTTGGAGTTGTGTGGTTCTGAGATTTGCCGTTCCGCCAGAGTCTGTCGCACTCACTCCCCTTAAACCAACCTCTGTTGTGACAAGCAGCCCAGTCAGCTTCCCAACTCCCCCGGCCCGGCTTTCTTCGCGTTGAAACGCAATTATATACCTTTGTTGGGTGTCTTTTTGGGCAATCGCTAATTTATTTCTTGCAGCCCTGCTTTGTCGCCTCTCACTCTTTTGCAAGAGGTGGTAACGCAGCACAAAGACAATTTTGCTGAAACATCGCCGGCCGATACCTCTACTTCGCACTTCCTCTTCCACGCCGCTCTATTCACGAATCATTGCTGTTTTGTTTTTTTTAGCCCTTTTGGGAACGGTATATACTATATCAGAACACAGGACTTGGCTGTCTCTGCTTGTACTGCCTGTGGCGAGCCTCTTGTGAAAACCGAACGTTTGGCCGAACCGACGACGTTTTTGGCGGAATTGGACTCGAGTCTGACTTGATAAAGCATTATTCTGCGATCCCTTCTTTAGGAGGCCAACGTTGTCGAGCAACGTTGGGTGCTGCTATATGGTCACAGCTACCGATGGGAATGACAGTCTATCGTCTAGACCTGGTGAACAGTCACCGATAGCGTCGGGAAATCCTTCGATTATGCCGTGGAATATAAGCAACGAAGAGTCTTCAGAGACGTCCAATCGACCTCCGTTAACCTCTCAACAGTCTAACTCCCTCCCATCCACACCCTACCAACATGCCCGGAAAATCTCTTTCCACTCCAGATCGCCGTCACCTCATCATGGAAGCACATCGCCCCGGTCAACGCATTCGGAGTCGACGCACATACCCCCGTCATCTCGAAAACCATTTACGGGATGCAAATATGAGACCGCCATGTCGTTTTTTCGGAGGAGGATGCCATACTCGTTGGGTGCCGACTTGCTGCCGGAAGAAAAAGAGGGGCTCAAACTACGTCTTCGACCGGAGGAGGAAAATAAACTCACTACGGATATGCTGGAAGTATACAAGGATTTGCTCCCCTCGGAGGAGAGCGACAGCCGGAGACGGAGACTTGTTCGTAAGCTGGAGGATCTCTTCAACCAACAGTGGCCTGGATGTGAGATCAAGGTTCGCGTTTTTGGATCATCCGGGAATAAATTATGCTCGAGCGACTCGGATGGTATGCATTTTTTTCTGGACATTATTGGAGCGATCGTCTGGCTAACTTGGGACAGTTGACATCTGCATCACCACTACTTGCAAGGAACTAGAACATGTGTGCCTGCTAGCAGATGTTCTTGCCAAAAGTAAGGCATCCTTTCCCTTGGCCTTCGCTGGGAATTGGTACTGACAGAATCTTTTTTTTTACTATAGATGGGATGGAGCGAGTCGTTTGCATCTCCCATGCGAAGGTTCCGATCGTGAAAATATGGGATCCCGAGCTACGCCTGGCTTGCGATATGAATGTTAACAATACATTGGCATTGGAGAACACACGGATGGTCCGAACTTATGTGGAGATTGATGAACGAGTACGACCCTTGGCGATGATTGTCAAGCATTGGACAAAGCGCAGGATACTTAACGATGCTGGTATGTTTATTCCCTCTATGCGCTGGATTGGTCGCAGTTAATAGTACTGACCCTTCATTCACTTCAAGGTCTCGGTGGCACGTTGAGTTCCTACACGTGGATTTGTTTGATCATCAATTTCCTCCAAACTCGAGATCCTCCGATTCTACCTAGCCTCCAGGCTCGACCGCATAAGAAGAGACTGACTGCCGACGGATTGGTGTGTTCGTTTGACGATGATTTGGATGCCTTGGTGGGATACGGAAGCCAAAATAAACAGTCGCTAGGGGAACTTTTCTTCCAATTTTTCCGCTACTATGGCCACGAACTAAATTACGAGAAATACGTCATCTCGGTGCGGGAGGGAAGATTAATATCCAAGGAGGGCAAGGGCTGGCACCTTTTGCAAAATAATCGCCTTTGTGTCGAGGAGCCTTTCAACACGATACGAAATTTGGGAAATACCGCTGATGATACATCATTCAGAGGCGTTCACATGGAGCTGCGCCGGGCATTCAAGTGCCTTTCAGATGGTAGCTTTGAGGATTGCTGTCAGAAATACGAGTACCCCCCTGAGACCGAGCGCTCATGGGAGAGGCCACCCCCCCAGCCACGGCCAGTTGTGACTGCACCACCACCGAGTTCCTCCCGGGGTGGTCGCGGCGGTGGTCGCGGCGGGCGACACCAGAATCAATACAATCGTGGTGGACATAGTGGTGGCCGTCGAAGTTCTAACACTGGCAACAAGAATCATTTTCGCCAGCCCAACGGCGGAATCAGTGCGTCGGAACTCTCTCTTCAAGCACAGCATGCTCAGTATCTGCTCCACGACCACCTGTATCAGCAGATACAGATTCTTCAAGCGCAAGAGCAAGAGCTGCGATTGCAATTGCAAAATCAGGCGCTGCTTACGGGACGGCCACCGCCTGTGCTTATTCGTCAGCCCTTCATCCAATTTCCAGTTCCCGCCCAGGAGACTTCTGGCGATGACGGCTCGCGGTCAAGATCCGGTTCACGGTCCAGTACAGTAAACCAGCAGCAGCCTATCAGCGTACCGGGCCGACAAAACGTGTATTATAACTCCGCCTATCTACCAGTTACAGTCCCTGGAGGACCAGGAAGCAGTACAAACCCGCCATCGCCTTCCGCTACTGCCACAATACCTGATCTTCGCCGTAACCCACGTCGATCCTCGGTTGCCAACGGCTCCCCTGGAGGTTCTACGAGAGCTCAATCCCAGCCCGCCCGTCCTGTCAATTCCCTTCCAAGCTTCGCTCCCCTATATTCGATCTCCCAATCAACAAACAATTCTCAATCTTCGAAGCAGCGAAATACGCCCGGTTCCCCCGATGACTCGCAAAGTGAAGATGGGGCATCTATGTCCAATAGCCTGCCAAACCGCACGTTGTTCATGGAAGACGGTCGGTCGAATGATTATATGGGATACTACCTCGGCAGCTCGCCACAACTCCATGCCTACCACCAAAACGCTATGCTCTCGCCCTTGCCATCTTCCCTCGGGCTAGCATTGCCTAACGGTAGCATTATACCCTTCTATGGAAACCCACAAGAGTACATGTCGGCTGCTACCGGAGGTGAAGCCTATGGCCAGTCGTTTGACAATGGGTCTCTTTCATCTCCCAAATCTGGCCAAGGGCAGCAAAGGACGGGCGCGCGAACGGCTGCCTCGAGCGATCGTGGTGGCCCATTAATCGTGGATGGGTCGGTGCCGCCAAGTGAGCAACGAATTTCGATTCCGGCTGAAAACTATGACCCCTATGGCCTGATGTCCCACTGTCAATCAAATTCTGACGACCAGAATACCGATACCCCTGCTAGTGTGTCGGACTCGTTCTCTCAGGATTTCCAGGACAGTAGTTCGGTAGAAATTGACTCGAATCCATTCTTCAGCCGCCAGGCGGTGGACTCAAATGCAATGAGTACCTCCCCGGACGTTTTCCATAATGGACAAAGTGGCAAGCCCGGCTTACTCTCAAGCCGACTCCAGGGTCTCCACGTTTCAAATGGCGACAAGTTTGCTGAATCACCATCAAAGCCCACGCAGGAAAAATCGAAAGAGTCCCAATCACACCGTGATTTTGCCGAAAGAGAAGCTCCACGTCAGAAGAATGCCAATACGGCTGGTAAAGGGCAATCATTTTCAAGCTTTGCGATGGCGGCAGAGTCTCACACGGCGTCGCCTAATGGTAAGCGTCGACACCATGGCTCTGATCTGCCAGAGAAGACAAACGGGTTCACTCATAAGGGTAAACCTAAAAACCGCTCAGATGTGCCGCAATCACAAAACACTGGCCCAGGTGATCAAAAGGAACGGACTGGTGGTGCCTCACGAAAATCGAACGGTGTTGTCTCAGCTGCCCAGGACTCCAGTTTCGCCCACTCCAATACTGCCTGGCAGACAACTAAAAGAAAGAACAAAAAGAACAACAAATTTAACTCGGATAACCGACATGGGATACACAACGGTGTGGAGCCTCTTCCGGTGGATGAGTCTATGAGGAAGGGCGGTTAAATGACATCATTGCGCATCCTGGCACCCTCTCTCAAACCCGGAAAATTCATATTCAAAGCCTTTCGCGGTCAATATGAGCTTTCGCCTTTTTTTTTTTGGCAACCAAGCTTGAAATTCACCGTTTGATCTTCGGCCAAATTTCTACAGCTTTTGGACCGTTGACTTGGCCCATTATTATAGCGACGAAAAACATGCGAACCAGAAAGCACCTGTACAGCCTATGCTCAAAGTTTGCGTTGCCTTGACTTAACAACAGAGTTGAGACTCGACGATACCTCGTCAACTCTGGGAAGTCATGGACATTGTATAATTGAGGAACCAACCTCCTAAACCAAAACCATACATTGCGGTGAATTGATTTTTTGCCCGACCTTTTCTTTTTCTTTTTCTATTTTTTTCATTATGGAAATATATGTCACCTTTCCTTTTGCTGCATGCAAAAATTTCGCCATCCAATTGTGCTCGGTTATTTGATGCTCATTATCGGCGTTGCAAGGTCAGAATGGGTGGGCTTCAACAATGGGCATATTTGGTTTGCAAATCGGTTCGTGGGCTACTCGCGTGGATCGCGCAATTGCATTGTTATTTGTGCTCTTGATGTTATGGTTAACACGGTCAACATCCTGCGGCTTGTGGCACTGGGGTCACCGAAAACCCGTCACAAAATGCCTGGTTTTCGTTGGATGAATCCTGCTCGTTCGCCATCAGGTGCAATCGCATCTGGACGAAACAGTGGGATAATCGATCCCGTCGACGTCTCCCAAGAAAACAAAAAAAGAACTGTCTGCGAGCCTGCTATGACATCACCTGCGCATGCTACTTTTTCTCTTGATTTTTGCTTTGTACCAACTGGACATGTTCTTGTATTGCTGGCTGTGGATTTTATCAGTTTCTAACCGGCATGATTGTTGTCATCATTACCATTGTCAATATACCATCATAGCAGGGAGCCAGGCGAGTGGGTTCAACTTATACATTGTTCTTGTCATGCTTTTTATTTTCTTTTTCTTGTTTACAGCTGTGCTTTATCATGTTGGCACTGATACAATTTGCGCCTTGCTAAGATTCATGCGGGACCAGGATTGGGCAATGATTCAGATGTAGAACTTGGGATTTACATACAGGCAGACGAAGATCTTGAAAAGAGAAAAAAAAAAAACAAAACAAAAACCAAATGCAATTAGACTTATTTATTCCATAAATATTTGCTCTCTGTTGATACTTGTAGGGCCAGTAGGTTACTAGGACTTCGGCAGCAGTGAATCTGCGCATGTGCTCAGTCAGGTCCAGATCTCTTGGCTCTCTCCACCGGCCGGTCTATCATCCACCCAGACATGCTTCCATCTCGACTTTTACACCTACATCTACATGCTTCAATCCATCCCTTTCGCCTATCAAAAATGTCACTCCCCAAGCCGCATATAACCCCAGATAGTTTCTTCCACAAAACATCCTCACCGGCCTGTGCACCCTCCTCCCCCTCATGTCCCACAACCATCTACTTCATATCCGGCAACCCAGGACTGATCTCCTATTACCACCCATTCCTTTCCCTGCTAAGCAAGAACTTAGCATCAGCCTCATCCCCAGGCCAGGACTCCTTTCACGTCTTCGGGCACAGCCTTGCTGGGTTCGAGCTGGAGCCCGCACCATCATCATTCAAAACTAACACCGGAACCGAAAAGGCAAAGACCAAACAACCACCGGGAACGAGCGACGACTATTACTACAATGTCGAAGACCAGATCCGGTTTGTTCAGGCACGTCTAGAGTCGCACATGGCTGCTCTGCGCACAGAGTCCGCCAGTTCTAGTCCTAGTGCTAGTGATACAGATGTGCCGAGCCAAAGACCGAGAGTGATTCTCATGGGCCACTCGGTGGGGACTTATATCGCGATGGAAGTTCTACGACGACATCGCGAGAACCAAACAACTGCGGCCGGTTTCGACATCGTTGGCGGCATCATGCTCTTCCCAACTGTAATGGACATTGCGAGTTCGCCGGCGGGGCAGAAGTTAACGGTATGTATTTGTAGATACCTCCTTGTTCTTGTTTCATAACACTCCTAGTTCTGATACGATTGAATATTCTATATATATCAATACCATACATGACGGGCGTGCTAATCAATATTTAGTTCCTCCTCCGCTTTATCCCACAACTGGCACTAGTCGTGTCGCTGTTCGCTCGACTACTAACGTCTATCCTCCCCAACTCTATTATCCGGGCTGCAGTTCGGTCTGTGATGCGGTCTCCGCCTGAGATAGCTATAGATGCAACTACAGCGTTTCTCAAGAGTAAACGAGGCGTGCGGCAAGCTTTGTAAGTGCTTCACCCTCCATCTTTCCTCCTATCCTACCTGTGCCTTACCCAACCCCCACTGCATTATGTATATATACATTGTCGCTAATGTACATGGTGGGGAAGACATATGGGTGCGGACGAGATGCGCACCATCACCACAGATAAATGGAGTGATGATGTTTGGGGAGTATCTAAAGCTAAAGAAGGCTCTCGGCCGCAGGAGCAATTACTAACGCGGTTATTCTTCTACTTTGGCCGGAACGACCACTGGGTTGCGGAGCAGACGAGGGAGGAAATCATTGCGGCGCGGGGAGCGGTGCAGAATGGGCCTAGGATGATTGTTTGCGAAGAGTCGTTGCCGCATGCGTTTTGTTTGAGTATGATTTCCGACGATTATTTTTGATGGCCCTTTGATATGTTTGTTACTGACTTTCTATGGTTATAGGGCACAATGAGACTATGGCCAATAAAGTTGCTGATATGGTTCAAGAAATACTAGAGTATGAGGGATGCTAATCGGATAATTTTTAGACGGGGAAGCGCTGTTAGACGACAATACAGATTAGATGGCGTTGATAACAGAGGGAATAATCATTAATGCGTTCAGAGATGTTAGACGCTCCCATTGATAGCGGCAATGAGGCGGAGAGGCCCGAGGTTGGATTTCTCGTCACGAACAGCTGCTTTTATAGTGGGCATCATCCTGATTTGGGATCTTTAGCTGGTGAATTACTGACCACGCCTGGCCCTTCTATATATGCCCAATACTCAGTGATATGGGACGCTGGGGCTGCACATAACCCTATTATCAAGGAAATCGATGGATTATAGACGTAGGTCACCGGCTGCGCGAAATAGTGACACCCACGACTAATTGCTTATAGTCGAGTGCTGCCTTTCGGGATCAAAGCATGTTCATGGTCGTCTATAATCGTGATGCTTCGGGGAAGCTGGCCAATCACGAATTTGGCCCGGTCCGATACGCTAGCCCGCTTCTCCGAAACAGATCCCCCAAGACATCCGGTTGTTGGAGGTTTGGTTCAATAGGGGCCCCGTCTAACCCAGGGGCCTGCCCCTGTGCGGGTTGGCTATGCGCCCTCACACTCCATGCATCGTCTTGAGCCCTTTCCTGGCCAAACAAATCCCGGAGGGAAATTTGGCGGCCCATCGGAACACTAGCTTGCATCTCATCCAATGGATCCGCGGTGCTCGAAGCAGCTGTTACAGCGGCATGTAGGCCGTTCTGGCGCGCGGCTTCAAGTCGATCGCGTGCTAACTTCAGACTTTGGCCAGCAATAGAAGCACATTCCCGAATAACTTGGGCGTTGATGTTCCGTGTTTCTGACGTGGAGCTTGGAGGGGGTTCGGAAAAGACCCAAAGGCCATAGATGCGAAGATGGCTACTCGCTCTGGAGGTGTCTGGTTCAGGGTTGGTATCAGACTTGAGAATGATGTATTCTTCTGTGATCTCCACGTTCTCGCTGTCCGTCAACGGAAGATCAAAGTTGTTCAGCCCACGTCGGTTTAGCACGAACACACTGTATCGCTCTTCCCCGAGACTTCCCGCAACTAGCTGGCAAACAAAGAGAGTGCCCTCAACCCCGGTCTTCTCCCACTGTCGTGTAGATGGACTGAATGTGTAAACGACTGCAAACGGCGCAATGGATTGAATCGACTTCACTGCGGGGTTGTGGCTCTGTAAGACGGAAAGGTTCAGCTCCTCATTTGTGCGCGGAGGAGCCAATGCCAAGCTGTGATTCTGCTGTTCGAGCAGTTGCTGCGGGTCGGAGAGGTAAGCCTGACAGTCTGAATCGTAGCCCGGACCTTGGAAATATCCCTGGGTGCTCTGGTGATTGTGATGACCGCTGTTCTGGTTCTGGTTCTGGTTCTGGTTGTTGTTGTTGTTGTTTGGTCGACGAGCCCTGCGTGACGCCATGGTGAAGATCGCAGTCTGATGTTATCGTAGCATGTAAATTAAAGTCCGAGACCGAGCAAGCCGGGATAAATGGCAGGGGCGGGGGAGAAAGCAGTATGCAAGAGTCAAGCAACAACGCATCGAGTGAAGCTCCGACTGTCTCCCTTTGCGGAAGGCGGTCAGCCAGCCCCGACGGCGCAAGTGAAGGCCCCCTCTTGCTGTCGTCACTGTTCCTCCGGTTCCTCGACTTCCTCTGGCTTGATTTGCGCCTCTCAGGTTTCCTTGTCATCCCCGTATCCAGTTGCTTGTGGACGACAGCATCTAGACTTCTGGTTCTCGGCACCCAATTGCGCCTCCTTCATCACCACTCGGTCCCGAAGCTCCTCGGCTCATTTGCTATACTATCTCTCGTTAGACCTTCCGCTAGTATACCGCGCGTGATGCCTGGCCAATTCACTGGCTCTTAATTGATCCTCAGCTTCACCCCAGGTTAGCTCGTGATGACTGGCAGTCACGCCTCGCTCCGCTCCTGTTTACCTCTTGCCTCCGTTCCGCGTGCCAGCACTGCCCCCACATTCTATACGAGCTCTTGAGCCTGCCCGGATAGAGCGCGAAAGACGAGACCTTATATATATACAACGTGAGCGGCTCCGCGAGGGATGAGCAACTACTCTCACACCGTAATAAAGAGTGCTTTGTGAATATGGCAGCCCACGACGAGCAGTATTCCGACCCCGGGGCTAAGGAATACCCCTCTGATAACGATAACCTCGGGAAATCCGCAGATACCGCTTCCGATCCATCCTCCCTTCTCAACGCCGTTAAAGCACGAAGGGATGACTATACCCGCCATCGAACCCTCCATGTGAAGGTTGGCACCTGGAATGTGGCTGCCGTTTCTGGCACGGAAAAAGACATTGGGAAGTGGTTTGTTCAACAAAAGGGTGTGTGTGGGCCGGGATCCCAGGCAGACTCGACGTCCAAAGCCACGGGCTCCGGAGGCACTCGTTCACTTTCTGAGATCCCACCAGACGAGGTTGGCCTGTATGTCCTAGGACTACAAGAAATCGTTGATGTCTCATCGCCCGCAGAGGCCTTGAGACCATATGTGGATCCCGCTCCGGCAAACCGCTGGAAGGCGGCTCTTGAGGATTCTCTTCCTGCAGGCTATAAACTGGTGGCAGAAATCCAGCTGATTGGATTGCTGCAACTGATTTATGCCTCTCCGTCCATTGCCGATAGCGTGTCTGCCGTCAGCTGTTCCAGTGTAGGTACGGGCCTGCTTGGCTACGTAGGTAACAAAGGTGCCGTGGTGACCCGTCTGCTTCTCGGTGAGATTACCTCCATAGTATTCGTCAATTGTCATCTGGCGGCGGGGTCGGACAAAACCAGCTTAGATCGACGAAATTGGGATGCCTCGCAGATTGTCGGGCGTACAAAGTTCGATTCGATCGATCCTGAATATACGCTTCGAAATACGCCTTCCGAAAGCATTGGAGACGAGGATTACGCATTCTGGTTTGGGGATCTAAATTATCGTCTTGAGGATATTCCTGGTGATGATGTCCGGCAAGTCCTTGCTCGGCATACGGAAAATGAGTACGATAAAAGGCATGGAGTTTTACTGGAGGTAAATGGTACGCCGTCTTCACCGCGTGTAGTCGTCGGCGGGGACGCAGGGCGGCAGTCACCCGTTTCAGATATCACCCCAAGCGAGACACAATCGGTCGACTCTGATGAAGACTTGGACCCTCACCAAGACCCAGCCTCTCTTCAAACAACAATATCATCATTGTTCCCCCATGACCAGTTGCGCATACAACAAAACAAAGAGAAAGCCTTCCATGAGGGTTGGCGCGAGGGCCAGATTTCGTTCTTACCTACCTACAAATATGATATTGGCAGCATGGCGAGATTTGACTCGAGTGAGAAGCATAGAGGGCCTAGTTGGTGTGACCGCATTCTTTACAGATCGCGCAGGGACAAATTAAGGTATGAGCGCCTGGTTAAGGAAGCCACTGAGGCTAGAAAAAGAGACGAAGAGATGAAAGCGAGAGGACTCGAAAGCGCTGCGGCCGATGACAACGTCCTGTTCGACTACGACCCCGACGCCGATGGTGCGGATAGCGGCGATGAATATGAACCAAACGAAGACCAAGCCAATGAAAATGCTTCACCTGATTCATCACCAGAGGCGGACGACGCCATACGACTGGAGTATTATAGGTCGCATCAAGGTGTCCTCTCCTCAGACCACAAACCTCTTGTCGCTGGGTTTACATTGGAATTGAACTGTGTGGAACCAAGGCTCAAAGCCCAAGTGCACCAAGAAGTTGTACGGGAGCTAGACAAAGCCGAAAACGAGTCACGACCCGGCCTGACAATCGTAGTGGACAATCCCACTCATGAGCCGTCCCGGTCAGACATGGATCCGAATTCTGTAAATTTTGGAGATATATCTTTCGAAGACCCCGTCAGCCGATCTTTGACTGTTGCCAACACCAGTGGTGTATCTGCAACCTTTTCTTTTCAAAAGCCAGAGCGTGCCGAGGATTCCGGGACACCGTGGTTGGAATACAGAGTTGAGAAGCAACACCACGAGCCACCTGGCGATCAAGGCCAACAAAAGTCTGCAAACGAATGTACACTTTTGCCCGGGGAGCTCGCTGTTATTGAAATCACGATCTGCGTGCGAGACATCCCATTTGTCCGCCTGCTTAATGATGGCCAAGTGAAGCTTGAAGAAGTTCTGGTTCTTAGGGTGAAGGATGGTAGAGACCATTTTATCTCTGCATATGGGAAGTGGATACCCACGGCCTTTGGCCGTAGCCTGGAGGAGCTTACTCGGATGCCCGAGGCTGGTGCACGGAGTCTGACTTCCTCTTCATCAACAAAGAGCAGCGAAGATCAATCAGCAGTTCCGATATCAGCTCCCAGAGAGCTTTTCAAGCTAACAGAAGCAATCTCAGAGCTTGCGGAACGGGCAGTTGCCGAATGGGGCATGGTGAAGGGAGAATCCAACGACAAGGCGCCGTGGGAGAAGGAACCCCATGGTTCTACCTGGCCATTTGAACCTGGAACGTGGACGCTCAAAGACAAGGAAGAACGCGCGCATCTCTTAGCCCTAGCTCGAGGAGCCTTGGATACCAACCAAGCTTTTAGCCAGGTTTTCGCCCCTGAGGTGTCTTCGTTAATTCGCCTCGAAATCCTAGGCGAGATCCTTGTTGCGTTCCTGCGCTCTTTGAAAGACGGGATAATTCCAGCTCCTGTCTTACAAAATTTGGATCAACAAATCCAAGCGCGGGAGAAGGCGAAGCAGCCTCCCCTTTCCTGGGAGGACTCACAGGCTTGGGTACTTGAGAGCCTTGCCTGGTCCCCAGCCCACAGTGTCTCCTTCACCTTTGTGACCTTTATGCTCGCGCGGATTGCCAACGAAATTGCACCTGTGCCCACCAAGCCTCTTCGTGGTCTTAAAGAACCGGCCCCTAAAGAGAACGCGGAGCCTAATACGGACCAAACAAAAGATGATCAACCATCAACCCGCTCCCCGGTATCCCGAGCGTCATTCATTTCGACTGGTAGCTTCCGGCGAAAACCAACTTTTTCTACACCACCTACTCCACAAGACTCGGCAATGACCGCAATGGCTCAGCGACGACTGACCGTCGAGAGCGCTCTGGCTGGCTTCTTCTCCACTGTGCTAATATCTTCTGATGTTCCTGCCCCCTCGAAGGATAAAGAGAAGCGAGTCCAGGAAGAAAGGAAACGCAGCATTATTGAACCATTTCTGAAGCCCATCGGAGTGGACTACCATGGTCCTTCAGGTGGGGCATCGTGAGTTTTATCTTTAATTCCTTTTTACATCATGATTTCTTGGGAGGCTCTCTGTTTTGTACTCTTTAATAGATGAGAGGAGATGCATATATTATACACCGACTGTCGCCCTCTTTGGGGCCACTTCAACTGGGCCAGCTAATGGTAGTGGCGACTTCTTTTTGGTGTTCGAACGGGCTGTGTTGCACCCTTTGGAAGCTATATATATAGAGTCATACATATTGACCAACGATTACGTTAATACAATGATAGATGAATGATGCTGGTATACCATGACTTGATAGCTACATTGGGATCTAATCCCAGATATCTCGTAGTACATACATATTCCAAATGACCATATACAATGTAACGTCCGAAACCAAAAAAACGAAAAAGCTCGACGCTCATAAAACCCGGGATATAAACGCGCTCAAATAATACAACCCAGATCGAAAATCATTCTTCTATGATAGTCGCCCGTTTCGCCCGCCTCTGCTGCGACAATACTGATTTGCGCGACTGCGGGGCTTTGCCCTTGCTTGTCCTGCTACTACCACCGCCACCTCCAGCATTACCAGGTGACTTCTTCGTGGGAGCTTTACCCAGAACCATATCCTTACAAACAAGAGCGCCACGCTTGGCTAGAAGAAGCGGTAAACTCGCCAACGAAATGCCAATATGAACCGGGAATAAAACGGCCGTGGAGACCCAATCTAGGATTATAGCAATTATACTCTTAGGCTGTTGCGAAGATGAGCGCTGTGCGGCGGCCGCAATGGAAAGCGCATCGCGAGCTTTCGCCTCGAGGAGTTGTATTCGGGACTCTGTTTGGTAGGCTGAGACGGCGGTGCGTTTCTCGTAGCGGCGCACGGCGCGGTTGAGGGCGTCGATGTCTGTTTGGAAGCCCTTGCGATATTCGGCGGCAGCCTGGGATACGAGGGAGAGGGTGTACTCTTGTTCCTGCGGCGTGAGTTCGCGGGGTTCATCGGTGTTGCTGTTACCGTTGTTACCGTTGTTGTTGTTTGATGCAAGACGGGAGGCTGCTGTTTCGGCGACGTGGGCTTCTAGTTCTTCGAGGCGCTTAGAGAGGTCGTGAACCTCGCTTGCGTCTATTTTGTCTCTGTCGTCTTCCTCCGATGAGGCGATGACACGTTGGAGGTGCAGAGTTCGGGTTTGGACCATTCTCAGAAGGTGTTTGAATGGTCGGATCTCGGCGGCCAGGAGGAAGATGGTTAGATTGTAGTTTGAGACGAGGCCTTCGGAGGGACGGGAAAGTTTGGCGCGGATTGTGTGAAGCACCCATGTACCTATTAGAGGGAAGATGAAGCAAGACGCGAGGGCGGCGAGTTCGTGGATATGAAGCTCTTTAATAGCTGCGGTGCTGACACAGGGTGTTCGCTGTTCTCTTCTGGGGCCTTCACCGGCGTCTGATCCATCTTCCTGGGTATCTTGTGTAGGCTCTGGCACGGTCGCGTCTAGGCCCGATGGAGGTTCGAGGTCATATAGGCTCTCATGCTGACGGACTTGTGTTCGCGCCGAGTGATACCACTCCCTATGCCGGGTTAGATACAGAGTTGGGATTATATAAGGTTGTAGCTACTTACCATGGTAGCCTGACGGACCAGTTCAGAAAAACAGCCGCCAAAATTAACAATGTAACGTCAGTGACCACCGCACTCCCGTTCTGAAAGAAGATGCCGGCGATGGCGGGAAGGAGCGCGAGGCCCAGCGGCGCGGACTGCCAGTGCGATTCTTCATCGGGAGAATCGTCATCGTGGTATCTGGCAGCGCGGGGAAAGAATAGATCGTCAGTCGATGAGCGGATGGTATTCCGGGCCTCGGACACAGAATCTGATAGAGTCGAGTTGCGACGCTGGGGCTCGGGTGCCTCGGCGATGGTTGCAGCGCGGGTCAGGCCGCGATGGCGGAGGCTCATGGGGCTTGGGGAGGTCGACATAGGCGAGTGTTAGGAGGCAAACAAAGAGACAGAGGCACCCATGGTTTTAATCCCGGGATCAAGGCGGGGAGCAGAGGGACGAGATTATGAAGTAATCTGGAACTTGAGGGCCGAGGACCAGATCGTGGCAGGCTGGCAGCTCAGCTCCACAGTTCGTGGGGAAAGACAGAGACGGCGTGGACGACTAACCGGTTTGAGTCACGATGACGATCTGCAGCGCTGCTTGGCTGTCACTCTCCCTCGTCCTTGAACCAAAGCACCTGGATGTCAGCTTCATTGTTTGACTCGACTCGGTTGCTGGAACAACTGGGGAGGCTTCCAAATTTCCACCCGTCCCAGTCCTTGCAGCTCGCATGCAAACCGCCTGCAACGTGCCGGATCGGTCACCCGCTTAACACACTGTCTCCTCTTCTACACTGTCGTATCGCGCCCCAATAGACACAATGGACCTGAACGAACATGACCAGAAAGCAAGGCGTGTCTCGTTGAAGGGCCGTGGCAAGCGGATCCGAGCCAGTAACACGGAATACCAGACGTAACGTGATGTCGCCTCGTGAAACCAGCCTGCAGCCTACAGGCATCGGGCTCTTGCTTGTGGAATGTAATCCGACCGCCGGATGTTCCAATCCCGTCTAGGGGGAGGGGCATCAGATGAGCATGAATTCAGTGAAGATAAACGGCAGCCCGGGCGAGTCGGGGGTTCAAGAGTGGTGACTCTGTTCCAAACCTTTCAATTGAGCATCTGGATCTATTGACACCCAAATTAGGAAGTATATGGGTCTACTCGCTCGCCGGCACTACCACGCCCCCCTGCAACACTGCGGCTTCTTTATTCATCAAAGAGATCTTGTCTATGATGCGCGAGAGCTACAGGGTCTGATCGACTGAGACAAACCCACTGTCTGCAGCCCAAGGTCGTTTTCGACTGGCCTCTCTGACTGCAGCGCGCGTATAACACTACCCGCCTCCCCCGTTGCCCTTATTTCTGGACTTGAAAGTGTCAGGCCATAGGTGATTGACTCAACTTATTCAGAAAACACAGTTATTCTCGACAACTCTGTCTCGGAGTCATTTGCTATTCTATTCGACTTCCCCTAGCTATGTCTCCCATCTCCTCCTAACAGAATGTTGCTGGCTCATCGTGTCTCGTTCTTAACCTGCCTCCATCTTCCTCCTGAAGCTGGATTCTATCTGGGAAGCAAACATCACGCCAGACCTTGGTTTTCACATTATCCTCTGGCTTCATATTTCCAAGTCTATACTCGCCCTCCAACATGAGCTCAACGGACTCAACCACCATGTCTCGCTCTACTGAGACCGTGGTTATGCAGACCCTCTCTGCCCTCTCTATTCTGGCCAGTGTACCACCCCTAGCTTTGCATTGGAAGAACAGGAACTTCCCGGCTGCCTCCCTAGTGGGATGGTATATTCTCCTCAACCTTTTCAACATCATAAATGCTTTCATTTGGCCCACGGATGATGTTGACAACTGGTGGGATGGTGTTGGCCTGTGTGACATTCAAGTGAAACTCCTGGTGGCTTCATACGTTGCTGTTCCTGGGTGTCTGGTTTGCATATTCCGGAGTCTCGCCTCTGTGCTGGACACCAGCAGAACGACTCTTGTCCCGAACAAACACCAGCGCTGGAGAAACCGTGCCATGGAAACCATGTTCTGTGTTATCATTCCTATCGTTGCTGCGCTCCTGCATCTGGTACACCAAGGCAACCGATACTTTATCTTTGCGATATCTGGCTGTGTCAGTGGCCTCGACGAAAGCTGGGTCAGTCTCGCACTGGGTTACATCTGGCCGTTTCTAATTTGCCTTATTGCAAGTTATTACTGTGGTGAGACTGGCATCGACTCTTAATACCAGGGTTATTTCCTAACTTTACCCAGGTCTTGTGCTATTCCGTCTCAGGCGGTATCGAAACCAGTTCAATGAAATCATCCGCGCAGCGCATTCCGGGCTGAGCAAGTCGAGGTTCTTGAGACTATTCTTCCTCTCCTTCATCATGGTTTTGGCGATCACCCCGGTCCAGGCTTACGTGGTTTACGTGCAAATAGAGGCATCATTGCCGTGGCATGCTTTCTCGTTCTCCAACCTCCACGGCGACGGTCACCTGTGGAGTCGGATAACTAAGGTCCCAACCCAGGGCAAGGTGTTCTACGACCGTTGGACTCCAATTGCAGCGGGGTTCATGACATTTATCTTCTTCGGATGTGGAAAGGATGCATCCCGGCTATACCGCGCGGTACTCCGACCCTTCGGTCTGGATCGCTGCTTCAACCCTATACAGTCTTCTTCGACCGGAAGCTTTCCGCGAGATGGTTCAGGGTCTACCGGCAGTCGAGCCCAGCTTATTTCCGGGAACAAGAATCAAAAGGCTCGGTGAGTGGCTTCCATCTCATCCCAATGCAATGTACCCATATGCTTACCAACCCAAAGACAAGACTTATACCACGCATCAAGAATATCCGACCAGGGCTACAACGATCTCGAGAAGGGAGTCTCACCCTCCGCTTCTGGATCTTCTGGTCAATCTCCTAAGAAGGGATGGCTAAAGACCCATCTCTCCTGGTTCGGCCGTTCATTCCCTGCCCGTCGAGAGGCGATGCGCCCAGCTCCGCACCTACCCATCCCCTCGAACACAATCTCAACCAACGCTTGGGCTGGAACTAGTACTACCATGAGCCGCGACAGTATGGATATCGAGCTTATGCCGCCGCGGGCCGACTTGATTAGGATCAAGCAAGTCATCAGACAAGAAAGGGAAATGCAAATATGAACCAATAATCCAGCGGTCATTAGAAGAAATGGCCCTACCACCTAGGTTAGGTTCTTTTTCTACCTTCCCTACTTCGCCTGTGTCTTATACTTCTTGTTTTCATTCTCACTTCCTCTTCGTCGTCTTCTTGAAACCGCCATTATACCCTGGTACGCGATGTACTTCAGTTCTTTCTAGTTGTGTTTTCGAATTTCCATCCTCTCGTGGATATATACATACGTGTGATTTAATGCAAACCTTCTTCCACTTTATCTTCCCCCCATAAGGGCTGATCCTAGTTTAGTTTTAAGTATTCCCAAACCTACACCGTACCAACCTGACGCCCCATCTCACAGATAGCAAAACACCCAACCCTGCATACAAACTGGGCTTGCCCCCGGACTGGAAAATGAACGCCTAAACGTTTGTGGTTGGAATCGCGACCCAATTGGCGTCGGTAGGTTTCTGACTGGGGTGGCTCGTGAGCTACTGAAGTACTTGCTAGCCGCTCGCCAACCCTCCGAGAGTCTAAGACGCAGGTGTTCGGTCGCGTTAATAGATCTAGATACCCGACAAGTTAAACCGGGTTCTTAAAGGCTACTCCGGGTAAGAAACCTCCCAGGGATCATTGTCCTCTCTGGATGGATCAGCCGGTTGGTGATGCATGTCCAATCGGAGAGTTTGATGTTATGGTCAGAAAACTCGGACGCGAGTATGGGAATTTTTTTCACGAAATAGTATTCGATAGGATGTAATGAATTGTGGATATGGGAGTGCCAAACACTGATATAGAATACAAGGGTTCTGAATGAACACCATAATGACATATGAAAATAGTCGGATATCACAGTATCTTCAATCCCGCTATGACCCGAGCTGCACTTGGATCAGGGAATAGGGTATTAACCAAGCCAAGCCGCCGCATGGAAGTGTTGACTGGAGTCGTATCTAGACACGCTTATGTTGAGAAGAGCTTACTCCGATTGACCCGCGTCGGCTTTAGCACCCTGGGAGCGCGAAAGAAGTTCGAAGTTGCCTAGGAAGAAAAAATGGGTTAGCCCATACCCGAAAAGATAGATATACACCGACTTCAAGATTTCGCACAAGGGGAGGACCGAAAAGAAGAAATAGCTTACGTTGCGCGAGTCTGAGGGTGTAGTGGTCTTTCCCATCATCATCGGTATACTTGCTGTTGGTTGCCGTGGCATCAACAGATACGAGGGAGCTACAAATAGGAAATTAGCATGCGCACATTGTACAATACCACCACCGTAATATAGGTACTTACCCCTTTGGCACCTGTAAAAGGAACTCCCTTTGGGCATCCGTCACGAAGGCCGAAATGCGAAACCAGCTTGTCGGGCCATCTCGAATGGGGCTCGATGTTCCCACTGAGTACCTCACATATTCCTGACCATTTTGCAAAGTGGTTATCTCTGGAGTGGTACCGAGACGACCGGTGATGTTCATGCGGGCGATAGAACGCGCGGGCGAAGTGGTGAATGTGCGAGCCGGTGTAGCAGCGCGCGGAGCAGCGCGCAGAAAAGATCGCAGCGATGACGAGGAGAAGGCAGACATGATGCACTTGGGTCGATAGAAAGACGCGTGGTTGTTATGGTTTTGGCAGGTTTAGGGGGTTTGTTTGGAGCTGTCGGACCGCTCGAATCATGAATGGCGACGACCAGATTGCAGCAATGTTCACGTGACCCAAGGTCCCGGAGCCAATCAGGTTATCCATAAGGCCGCAAGGCCAGTTCCATCCTCTCCACGGTTCTCGAACCTCCATCTCGGTGCTTCTGCAACACAGAATCAGATCCAGGGAATCCAGGCCTGCTCTCGAACGCACGCCATTCACCAGCGTGCAGCGGGTATGAAATTTCGCTGTGCCTTGGTTTCAGCTGTCCACACTTTGCGACATGCTGCATTGGACTCCCTGTGCGGCTCGGAATGAATTCGCAGTGTCTCATCTCAAAGTCGGCCTCGATACGCATGCACTTATCAGGTGAGCCTTCGGTTTACTGAGCTTGCGACTCGAAATGGCAGAAAAGCTTAATATGAGTTGTCACAATTGCCGGTTTGGGGACGAGTGTCACACTTATCCTAGCTCGCGGGCCCCCCTCGCAGAATTAATAATAGTATCCTCATCATGACACTGCGTTTTATTGTCTATCTATCTCCAGAGCATTTTATACTTTCCTCACCGCACTCTTTCGTGCATTGGACTATTGGCTCGCGAAATGACTTGCTATCGCTTTGCCTCTCTTGTCCACACGATGGACTCGCTGACAGCGCACAGCACGCCATGTTGACACCTCAGAATCAGAAGCCCGTGAAGGAACGACGGTTCATCTTCGTGGCTTCACAGGAACCGTGGCCCTGAACCCTCCAAAACCCTCCAATGCAGGTCCAAGGAGTTGGGCGATTTTGACTGGCTGGTGACATAACGAAGACCCCTGATTAAAAACAAATGACAACTTGGCAGTTGCTCTGGACCAGTGAGAACGCAATATTTTGCAACCAGGGACTGAACCCAATGGGCATTGTTCTCCATCGCTCGAGCCAAATCATCCCCGTTCAAGACAAGCCATCAATGAGAGTCAATGAGACGTGTCGCCTGCGGCAGCTGCTCACACGAAGCGCTCTGGCTAACGCGACCTAGTGCTGCTAGCGCGATCGCACCTTGATGATCGTTGGTCAATGCAATGGGCCAAGATCAGGATCGCCAGTTTATACGTACCAAGTACCAAGTTGAGTCAACTTGAGTGCTTTCAGTGCATTCAGTGCAGTCAGTGCAGCGTCTGGTTGAGCCGGCAATATTATTGAGGTAATCCTATCGGCTGCCTTTGCGATTCCTGGAACAGCCTATCGAAAACCGTCTTATGCGGTCTTCATCTCAAGTGGCGGACTTGCGCGGCGAGGTGACCAGGATTTGTCCGAGCAAACAACGATGCCCCATGTTTGATTCTGTCTTCTGAGGACACCAAAGTCTCCGGCGTTCGCAGGGTCCAACACATCGGGCTTCTGCTCATCAATTCCCTTGATTGGGTGTCGTCAAGGAAGCAAGAGGACTCATCCTTTCCACGCATGCATGACGAGAGTCGAGACTAACCAACCGGTGTGATCGATACTTGAGACACGCTCAGAGGAGAACGCGCTATCCAATCGTCGCCACCTGTGATGGGCAGCGTATGACACTTTCCCTTTTCCAGTCGCTTGATTTTACTTCCTTTTTCCTTTTTCTTTTCTTTTCTTTTCTTCCTCGACAAGCCCCGGGTGGATAAGCCCGCATCTTCCGTGCGCCGAGTCTATTTTCCTAATCTGAATCCGATGCTCTCGCCCCAAAACCAGCGCCTAGATGGTGAGCTCTAATCTGGGTTAAACCGATTATTCCAAGAATTCAAATTCTGGAGATTACCTCCGGGCTGGGCGTCAAATATGTATTTACTCAACGCCAAATCTCAATCCTCATTTTCTTCTTCTTTCCTCTCGTTTGCCCCCTTTTGTTAGCCCATGTCTACAAACGCATAGTGGGTACAACGCTGCAGATATCCTTCTCGAGTATCCAAGCACGCCACGTTTTTGTACTTTTGGCTGTCATCCGAACCACTAATCAACTGCCCGAGTTATTTGGTTTGGCTCATGTTTGGGCAAGGAAGTATGTGAAGTGGGATCTGAGGAGCATCTTGCAACACTCGAAGGCCGGCATTATATCTTTGCATCGGTTTCGCGACTATTTCCCCAACCCTCTCCGTGCCTGCTATCAGTATGAGAGTCTACTTCGTTATCCTACTTGTCGCCTGCCTATCTCCAACCCTGCTTGCCTTCGTGGCACGGGTTCCTCACATTGACCGTCCTGAATATGGCGCCTTGCGTGCGAGGGACATGGATGATACCGACGATTCTCACAATGCAACGAGCACGAATGCGACGAGCAATGCAACAGACAAAGGGAATTCGACCAGTAAAACAACAGCGACTGCAACACCAGTACCGACCCTGGAAAGCTCAAATGTAGACGAAGGTAAGTGAGCGCCCAGCGCTCTTCTCAGTGTTGATAATATTGCCTTTGCTGACAGGTTATAGATAATGAAACCAACACAACTGCACCCGGGCAGCTACCTGTCAAACCAGCTGTCACGCCTGCTCTTGGTGTCGGTGGCTTTATCCTGCTGGCTACTGGCGCGGTTCTGGCGCTGATTGGAGTCAGGAATCTCTGGTAACAAATCGCATCCTGCTTACTCGAAGTCACTTTGCTTATACTATTCTAGGGTGCAAGTTTTCCTATCTTCCGCCTTCCTCACCAGCCTAGGAGTAACAGTAAGGCCCACATTACCTAAATAGAATAACAAATCTAATGGTTTATTGTTTTAGGTACTCATCGTTTATGTGATGAGCCCCCCGGTCCGTGATGCAATCCAAGGCGCATATCTGGTAGCGATATTCTTCACCGGAATCACATTCGGAGCACTTGCCATTGTTTTCAAGGAATTAGCCGAAGGCCTCGGATGTCTACTAGGAGGTTTCTGCGTGAGCATGTGGTTGCTTTCCACAAAATCAGGTGGACTTATAACAGCAACCGATACAAAAGCGGGATTCATTGGCGCAATTTCCGTCGGGTTTTATGCTGTTTCTTTCAGTCACTATACCCGTGATTATGGGCTCATCGGCGCAACATCAATAGCTGGTGGTACGGCTATCGCCTTGGGAATTGACTGTTATAGCAAAGCTGGTTTGAAAGAGTTTTGGCTTTACCTTTGGGGTGAGTAGTTGCTCTAAATTGACAAGAGCCCAAGTTAACCAGAAGCAGCGCTGAATGATGATATCTTCCCTTTGGGGACGGACACCTACCCCGTCACTCGTTACATGAAGGTTGAACTCGCTGTCGTCGTGATTGTGGCTGTCATGGGCGTCATCTCGCAATTAAGGTTATGGAAGGTTGTCCGCCAGCGAAGATTGAAAGACGAGGAGAAGCGCCAAGAAGAGCAGAGGAAAAAAGACGAAGCCGAAACCGAAGCCGCGAAACGACTCGAGGAGCATAATATGAAAGAGCGAATGGAATGGGAAGCAAAGTATGGCGACAACGTAGCCTCATCTGAAACTTCGACAGCCATCCCCGAACTAGCAGCTGGTTCACAAGCGGGTCGTACCGATGACGGAAACTTAAAGGAAAAGGACGATGTGGGTGAAAAGAAAAGTATCTCGGACTCTGTGGTTTCTTATCGTTGCTCTGAGTGCAGGGCACAAGGGGATTGCGATACATCTACAGACGCCACCGGAGACACCAAACCCCAGAACCAAGACAATGCGGATGAGACAGACAGATATGCAGATCCTAGCCCCGATACTGAGGCGCCAGGTGGAGGCCTTCCCAAATGTTTGCACAACATGGCAGCGGCAGACGACAGGAGCTCTGGCGTGACCGCGATCGTGGGTTCGGAAACGATGTCCGTCTACTCAAAACGACTCTCGATGCTATCCAGAAAAGCGTCCGTAAAGAGCAACACGAAGCGTCTTTCGGAATCTCAAGAAGAACTGATAGCGCGTGACGACGATTCTATGTCTACGATAGGTGTTGCAGATGACGTCAACGACGTAGACTCTAATTGCCATACCATTGCCGGGGACAGCCACTACCAAGCCATGTTGGATGAGGAGCGACCAGCAGCCCCAATGGATAAATGCACTGCCAGTCAAGAAGACAACAAGAAGTGTGAACCTGAAAATGGTGAAAGCGCACCAAATCCGGTAAAGGAAGAAGAACCACAGGCACTGGACAGCCCTAAGCCGGAGGAACCGCAGGACAAGGAAGTTGCTTCCAAGGAATGCACGTCAAATGTGGAAACACGCAACACCGAGCGACCTGCGATAAAAGAAAGCGGCAACAGTGAAGTTGAGGGTGAAAAGAAAGCACAAGTTGATGCTGAAGCTCAACATGTGGGAGACTCCATGAAAGCGCCTGCGATGACAGAAGAGGATACACAAAAGGTCGAGCAGCATTCAGACACTGTCAAGGACAATCCACAAACGCAACAAGGCGAAACAACTACAAGTGAATGCAACGAGCGCGGCCAAGCAACGGAAAAGCCTACAGAAACGGACCAAGCTAGCGAGTCCAAGAACAAGGGCAATGCTCAAGAGGCTCTACAACCAGACAAGGAATCGACGACAGAACCAGGTGATGGGGCATCCGCAGATAAGGGCCATGAGGCCGCTAAGAAGCCAGAAGAAACCCCTTCGAGTGAAAAGCCCGAAAAGAAAAAAGAGGAACCGAAGCGATTAAACGCAGAGACCGTTGAGCAAATCCCAAAGCACACATCAAGAGTTATCCAAGCTCACCGCATGAATGAGTGGGCGAAGCACCTGACGGATGCTGATATCCCTGAACTGGAACCAATTGAGCCGTTTGAAGAGCAACGATCAAACCCAGCTAAGCAAGAAGAGTCTGCAGCACCAGTCAAAGTGACGGAACTACTACAAACGCCACTGAACGCGCAGCCTCCTCCAGCCGTGGAACCCCGCGTCGCACCCGGACAGGAAACAAGCGAAGAAAACTTCCCGTATGACTCTCGAATGGGTTCACAGACAAAGAAGAGGAGATCAAAATCACCGAGGCGCCTCTCCGGCTTGTCTGTTGGTTCATCGCATAGCCTGGCTCAGAATTTGCCTCCCGCTGTGCAACCACAATTGGGTAATCTTGTCACTACCTCTTCGGCAACGTTGCTCCCCAATGCTGCGCCTACCGAGCAGGGTTACGAGGAAAGTGAGAAAACAAAACCTCAATGGAAAGGACCGGCACCTCTGATTGCAGTACGCGAGGACATGATGCGAAATCGATTGTCGTCGGTGTCCCTCCCAACCGATCCCTACGCAAGACATAGCACCGCTCAGTCACCCCCAGACTATTCAGCGCGGTACCCCTCCACCTTCCCAATAGCTGAAGAGGATGACGATGATATCCCCCTGTCTCAGCGCCGGACAATGCTCCACCAACAGGGTAGCCCGATCTCACCAATAGACGTAGCCTCGACGCCAAAGAGGTGGAGTAACAGTGGGGTGCCGTCGAGAGCAAACTCTCCAGCAGTTCTGGCAGCTTGGCGGGAGTCTGTCCGGGAAGATCTCAAGGAGAAGCGCAACCCGCTCAAGCTGACCACCGGTGGCCAGTCAGTGTCACCCACGCCGATGGGACCTGGTGAGCGCAGCTCGACACCATTCAACCAACTAGGACAGCGCAATGTGTCGTCGCCGGGCCTGGTTGGGGACAAGATCGCTGAAGGAATGCAACGAGGCGACATGAGCGAGCTGCACCGGGAGGCCATGCGGCGGATGCAAGCCAAGGCCAATAAAAGCGTCAATCGGCTCGTATGACAGACGATTGGCACAACGTCTTATGTTCTTCAGGGTTGGCGGCCTCCTGTTTGTTTTGTAATGTTTTAGCGATGAGACACGGACTCGACCCCCTTATTTACTTAATCTTATACCCGCACAGTCGATCTTTACGATCGAGTACGGAACCACGGACCAATGCCTACATAATATGACTGCGACCACATAGTAATAGTAATGCGGCTTTCGGCCTTCGGGGCTACTTCCAAGACAGACCGGCTCCAAAGATGTGATCAAGTCCTCGAAGCCAGTCGCAATTTCGGGATACGGCCCGCCTGCTGCCGATCTGGCCATCCCTTCGAACCGCCGTGAAGTCATCGGAGAAGCCTGTGCCCGGAGCTTTGGAGCGCTAAGACTAGTTCCCCGATTTAAGTAAAGTTGGATCCTTACTTGGGGCTAATATTTACTATTTATTGCTGGTGAGGCGAGCCCGGTCACGGCCGGGAGAGGCTGGACCTGGGGATGTTTCGTCTTGAGGGATTATTGTTATTTAAAGAGATCGAATATATTCATAAAATCTCTGCTCCCTGCTCCCTACCCACTGCCCAACTGCCCAACCTGCCCCGTCTCTCTTTTCTTTTCTCCCAATGTGTAGGGCCGAGTTGATGCATCCATTCGATCCCCTCTATTGACACTCCTCCTCCACACCCCAGTCGTTCATTGCCCTCTTTTCTTCACAATCGTTGAATTCGATACTCCGATGGAAATTCGCTCGCTTGGTGTTTGGCTAAATCTGTAAGATTGCGTGGATGTCGAGCTCAGATCATTTCTTGTCCATTGTCCGCGCGCCCCTTTTCGCCCGCCGCCCGCCAATCAGCGCCGCCTGCGACCCTCACTATTTGCTCCGAGTCTTCTCGCTCGTCGTCCTCATTCTTGCCAGTCCAGCCCACTCTCCGTCACCACGGCGTCCCCTCCCTCCCCTTCTCTGCCCTCCTCTGCCATCCGGCCGCCCTCGCCAGCGAAAACGGCCCAGTCCAGGCGATTCCGTGACCTCCCTATCATATCATCGCCCCAGATTAAGGAGCCTGCTCCATCGCATCCGCCCCCGCGCGTTACTCTCCAGTCTCCCCAGGCTCAATCCAGTCGCACGCGCACGCCCGCACCCTCATTCGAACGTCTGGAGGTCGAAACAGAAGCACCTCCCTCCCGAACTCGGTCCTCACGCCTGCAGAAACGCTGGGCTGCGCCGAACATCTTGCGCCCCCCGGCCGTCCGACTGGCCAACCCGGTCAATTACGTCCCACGCAATACACCAGTAGCAGCGCCCAATCCGCTACAGGCATCGAGCGAGAGTCTTCCTCTCGAATCGCACCGAGACGCGTTCCCTCTCTTAACAATCCCAGAACGGCGTCGCAGCCGACTGACCCCGTCGCCTAACAGCCTCGTGGTAGAGCGCAGCCAGCAAGAGTCCGAGAGCGGTCGCTCTAGCATTGCGGTGCCGCGAGGGCAGAGGCAAAGCGGCACATTCGACGATATCCCCCTGGATATGGAGGCTACAGTCGATCGACCCACTCACTCTCTAGGGACAGAGGTTCCACGACATGTCCAGTCTCAGCATTCTCTCCGGTCTCAGACGCAAATAGCGTCGATTCCGTCGAATTCCGGGGCGCCGAACGAGCCTGATGTCGCAGAGGAGCTGGCCTGGGGCCCGGCCCATCCTTGTTTCCCGCATATCAACCCGCATGTCCCGCCTGGATCAGACGAGTACATGGCGACGCGCATCATTCGAGTTCGGCGAGACTGGATGGTCAAGGGGGACCTTGCCCCAACGTATTCCAATCTGTACCCGGAGATCCTGGACCCGTTGCTGCCTGAGCACGAGTTCCGGAAGATCATCGCGATGGTAAACGATGAGCTTATCAGCGCATTCAACCCGTACAGCTTCCGCAATTGGATTGACGGCGCGATCGGTCTGATCACCGGCTGGATCTGGGAGGATTTGGGAGCGCCAGGAGTTAAGGGCCACCTGAGACGGTTGGAAGATTGGCTGGAGAAGTGGAACCGGGAGGTCGGGGCAAAGGACGGAGTGCGTATTTGGAGTCTGCGGCGGACAGGTTACATGTCCCTGGATATTCAAATTCCTGATCCCAAGGTCGGTATCGTGCCGAGCGAGGGTAACCCATCCCGCCCTGGCACACGGCCGGAGAGCAGTGGTGTATGAGCATCAATATCTTCCTGCCTCTCGACCCCTTCCACTTACTTCGTCATATACCCTTACTTTAATCCCGACTCTGTATTAGCGACTCTTGAACTTCTGCTGCTTACCTTCCTGATTCTCGGCGTATGAGATCATGTCTTATCTTGATACCATTTTTGTTTTTATTTCAAGAGACCCCGGGGAATGCCTACTAGAGCTGTCCGGGGTCATCGGTGTTGGCCCAGTATCTATGCGAGCTACGTGACTGGCTAGATTGCGTCAACCATGCACAAAAGAATAATCTCATGTACAAGTCCTGTATCTATCAATACCAATTGTAATTCAATACAACATCTGATATAAAGACCGGTATTTAATAGATCTAGCGTCTGATATAAAGCTGGAGGTGGTGGTGCTGGTTCCGTCCGTAGAGCTCCAGCTCCGCCGTCGCCGATCGCGGGAACTTCTCCCTAAACCAAACCCCCGACGAGCCTACAATTCCACCTCCTAACCTCCCCCCTCTCCTTCTCGCACAACACCCACACGATGCTCTCCGGAATCTTAATCTTCAATCAAAAGGGCGAGAATCTCATCTTCCGCTCCTTTCGCAATGACTGCCGCCCGCGCCTCGCAGACATCTTCCGCATTCAGGTCATCTCCAACCCCCAAGTGCGGTCGCCGATATTAACCCTGGGCTCGACGACATTCAGCCATGTGAAGCACGAGAACATCTACATTGTTGCTGTGACGAAGAGCAATGCGAATGCTGCGCTGGTCTTCGAGTTCCTGTACCGCCTTGTGCTGCTGGGGAAGAGCTACTTTGGGAAATTTGACGAGGAGGCCGTGAAGAATAATTTTGTTCTGATTTATGAGTTGCTTGATGGTGTGTCCCTCTCCTTTGTTAATCCCTTCTCCTTTTTGCAGTGGAGACGCATCCTCTTGTATATTGAATAGCTTTGCTAATGGACCCGGTATACAGAAATCCTCGACTTCGGATACCCCCAGAACACCGAAACCGACACCCTAAAAATGTACATTACGACGGAGGGGGTAAAGTCCGCAATTGCCAATAACCCCACCGACTCAGCACGGATAACACAGCAAGCGACGGGTGCACTATCCTGGCGTCGCGCCGACGTCAAATACCGCAAGAACGAAGCCTTTGTCGACGTAATCGAGGACGTGAACCTGCTCATGTCCGCAACAGGGACGGTCCTGCGCGCCGACGTAAACGGGCAGATCGTCATGCGGGCATACCTATCCGGAACACCAGAATGCAAGTTCGGGCTGAACGACCGGCTCCTGCTTGATAATGACGCCGCGGGGCCGGGGTCTAGTTCAACGGGCGGAGCAAATATGGGCTCGAAGATAGGAGGGTCGTCGTCGAAGACAAAGGCTGCGGCAGGGAGCGTCACGTTAGAAGACTGCCAGTTCCATCAGTGTGTGAAGCTGGGCCGGTTCGACGCAGACCGGATCATCTCGTTTGTGCCGCCGGACGGGGAATTTGAATTAATGCGGTACCGCGCAACGGAGAACGTCAATCTTCCGTTCAAGGTGCACCCGATTGTGCGCGAGATCGGCACCACGAAAGTCGAGTACAGCGTCGCCATCAAAGCGAACTACAGCTCGAAGCTCTTCGCGACGAACGTCGTCATCCGTATCCCCACGCCGCTCAACACAGCAAAGACAACCGAGCGCACCTCGCAGGGCCGCGCCAAGTACGAGCCCGAACACAACAATATCGTGTGGAAGATTGCTCGGTTCTCAGGAGGCAGCGAATTCGTGCTTACAGCCGAAGCGACGCTAACGAGCATGACGAATCAAAAGGCCTGGTCGCGGCCGCCGCTGAGTCTGAATTTCAGTTTGCTCATGTTTACATCCTCGGGGCTGCTGGTGCGGTACTTGAAGGTGTTTGAGAAGAGTAATTACAGTTCTGTCAAGTGGGTGCGGTACATGACTCGGGCAGGCAGTTATGAGATTCGGTATGTCATTCATTCCCCCTGTTTAAACATTACCTGCAAGGTGCTAACTATTAGAAAAGATTCTAGTCTATCGCACCGATCGAAGGGTTGGTGGATAGATGGTTGGTTGCATGAGGCGATATTGACATTCATTATCTGCTCGTTCCTTGCTTGCTGGTTGAGCTCGGTGTCCGGCGTTGATACTTGATACTTGTAGTGTACTTCCACACCGTAAAGTGCAAGGTACTTATTCACAATTACTGTCCATCGCGTAATAGAAATGAGCATACTTGCTCCCTGGTGTCACCGTATATTTACGTAGACTCCTCAGCTTGTAAATTTATCTTCTAGTATTGCCTTGTAGTTAATTTGAGCCATACTACGATATATATATGTATAGTATTTACTAGGGAAAATAAAGCAAGACCCAGAAATATATCAATATACAAAGCATGGATTAGCAAACTAAGTAGACTAAACTCGTAGGTAGATAGCATCACATGCAAGATCGACAATAAATATAACAGCGGAAACAAAGTTGTATACACCATTGTACAACTGGAAAACCAACAAGTTCAGATCCGGAATGAAGTATGATTGGTAGATGCAGGGTAAATGATATAATAATGTCCAGTTTTGTTTAAAAAAAAAGTGAATAAATAACACAGTCACAATCCAGTGTGGAAAGAAGAGAAGGCGTCAAACCCGCAGGCAAATAGGTAGATAATACAGTCTCAGAAGGGTGGGGGATTAAGAAAGTAGGGCAATCCACTCGGGACAAAAATGAACAGATAGGAAAAGACAAAGGAAAAATACCTCCATCGAAGCACGATATAAAAAATACAGCCATGATAAATGTGCATCGGAAAGAGTATACATAAACAGAGAGGTATCATGAAGCGACAAAATTGTGAGAAAACACCGGTAATAAAAACAATTACATCCAATCCTTGTGGATGCGACTGCGTACCATTCGCCGGCCTCGTCGTAGGCCGACATTTCCCTCTCCAACGAGAGCGTGCCATCGCTGGCCGACGCTAGCGTGGTCCTTGCCCATGCGTCGAGCGCAATCGTCCCAGTCTCGCTTGGAGAGTTGGAACTTCTCTAGGACAAGTTCTACCAGGTGCTGGTCGTCGTCTGTTGACCAGGATTGGCTATCTGTGGTGGCCGCGGGCTCATCTGATTCCTCGATGGAGGGGAGAGCCGCGTCGGGATCAAACGGTGGCAACCCTGAGGATTCTTCTTGCTGGCTTGGTTTTGCCGGTGATGGAGGAGATTGTGTGACAGGTGGTGAATGGAGTGAGTAAAAGTCTGTTTGAGAGAGACCGAGAGGAAGCTCGTAAGGGAGGTGTCGGCGGCGTTTGGGTGTGGAGGGGTTGGATTGCGAATGAAAGTCGCGGACGGTATCTGGGCTGAGATCCTCTTCGTAGCTATTCCGTCGTCGCTTGTTAGGCCCTCGAGATGGCCTGGGCGACGGAAGCTTGGAGGATGAAGGCTTAGGGGTGCGCTTTTGTTTGCGCGACGAAGCGGGAGAAGGAGGAGTAGGTTGGAATGTAAGCGGGCTTTGGAGACGTGCTGATTTCGCACTACGCGAAGAGGGCGCTGGCGAGCCGTTCAGGAGCGACTGGAGAGCGCGACAGGTCCCCAGCAGGCCGTTGCCTGGGAGGCTGCTGTCGTCATCGGATGGCGGCGGTGTTGAAAACATGCGAATGGGAGTGAAGCGCGATGCGCGACGAAGGTCGCAGGGGAGCGCTGATGGGAGCAACATATTGCGCTGGGGGAGGATTATGGTGATGGAAGAATCTTGTTGGGGGTGAAACGAGCGATGGTGGAGGGGTGTTTGTTTGTGCGCTGCGCAAGCGGGTGGTTTTTTGCGCCGGAAGGGCTCTCGAGGAGCAGGGAGCGAGCGGACGGGATAAAAACACGTGTAAATAGCAAACCGAGGCCAGCGCTTCAAAATGGACTGGCTCCGAGGACGCGACGAAGCGTGGACGACAGTTGGTGATGGAGGAGCGATGAAACGAGAGATGGTTGTTGGGAGGAAACGGGCAGAGAGGCGGGAGCGATAAGTTAATGTGAAAAAGGAGAGTGGAGCCCCGTTGGGCTTCTTGCCGCATGCAGCACAGCGCCACCAGCACAATGGGCTCACACAATAAAGACTCGCTGCACGTGTATTCAAATGGATGCAAGAATAGATCAGGCTGAGTAGTATGGAGTATGGAGTACTGCTCAATGGTCGCTCATCTCAAGGCTTCTGAAAGAACGATGGGATGGACTCTTCCTTCATTCTCCCTCAGCTCCTTCGCCCTCGATTTCTACTCCATTACAACAGGGGCATGGGCTGGTTATGAAGGCCTCGAGGGCCTCAGTACATCATCTGTGTTGCCCCTCGTGCACTGAGACAAGGAGAAAAGGAGGCGCCCTCGAGGGTGCGCGACGCAAGGACTCATAAATCTCCTAGACACTGGCCATCCTGCTGATCGGCTGCACAGCGCAGTTCCCAGACAGTCTCAAGGGCCGTTCCGCTGTGGGACGCTGCACCACATCATGCAGACTGCAGACTGCATGCACCCCAATTGCCTGCAGATGTCTTTGCGGATGGCTTGATAGCAGGTTGTAACTCGACACTACCAACATACTACAATATTATGATACTTCCGCAATGCAAACAGTGTTGTGGCTCAAAGACTGGAAATCTAAACAATGGTTCTAAATTGGGGGGTCAGCTTAGTCCACCAAGGTGTCCGGGTGGTTGGTCTGAGGTCTCACTCCTTCTACTCCGGACTCAGTACCTGGATCCTATCTCCCATCCTCCTTTCCAAGGTATATCTCTCCTGCAAACACGGCACCCCAAGGCCTATAAGACACATCTTATCCCGTAACTATATTAAACGGTCCTGATTCTTCTGATTGTCCTCAACGGCGCTCTTTCCGCAAATCCAACGGTCCCATGGGTCGCTTCCGAAAGAGGTAATATTAGAACACGAACGCGTCGCGTAGACAACGCGTCTACCCGCGTCACAGGTGCGCGTCCGCCAATCAACGCCCTGTTCCTGAGCAGCTGCCTGAGGCTGTGACGTCTTATTCCCACCTCAGTGTTGACCTTCATCCTTGAAGTGGAGGTTTCTTTGATTATCCAAATTTTGGTCATCCACGTTGAGCCGGAGCGTTTGTCACAAGCAAGTGAAAGACATCCCTGCTAACGCTGTCGATCCGGATAGCCCACCGAAGCCAACCAGGCTCCTATCTTATCGATACGCAGGCGTCCCAGCCCCTCCTTGCTTTGTTCATCGAGGGGCTGAGAGCCTCCGCATTCTTTCTTGAGGCAATCGATAACGTTTTCGCAGGTGGCGTCGAATCCCTTTTGCGCCCAGTGCCCAGACAAGTCTTTGTGCAACCCAGCCACCGGGGTGTCTGAGACTGAGTTAGCGAGCATTCCGATGGTCGACCACCCTTGCTTATATCGATGCAGGTGCACTTGCGGAGGGTTCTCGGCGATTTCGATCTCGTGGTGGTGCTTGCATTATCTTGCAGATAGCACGGAATATCAGCACCATGTACAATTCCTCCGAATTGCTCGCTGATCAGCCAGATTCATCTTCCCACTGCCTATATCTAACAAGGATATAAGCGCAACGCTACGCTTGGATAATCTGCCCAAACCTAGTCACAACTTTGGAACATCCCCCCCTCTCTCTTTTGTAAACGTTGCCACCTGCCCTTGAGGACCTGTTGTCCGATCTGAACGTCATCTAGGGACTGCCAACGACCTATCTAGGTACCGCAGGGCTAGGGCAGGGTTAGGCGTGCCCTCGAAGCCTTTAGTTTCCTGGGAAGAGGGACACCCAGCCACCCTTCCCCACTCCTAGATAGACAAAGATCGACGCGAAGAACGAGGAAGGGCGTATTTTCCGACTTGCATCTGTCAATGCACGTCTTGTGATTTGACCTGCAGATTCGGCGATTTCTGATCCCTTGCGTTGCGTGCTGAGACTCTGGCCTTAAGAGTGGTAGTGGTAGGGGAGGGGGGAAGAAAGGATCTCACCTTTACGTATGTCCTCCAATCCCTTCGGCTCAGATGTAACCCTTTTATCCTGGGACTACCCATGACGAGCTGGGTGTGTCAAGCGACGCTGACTTAGATCGTCGAGGTCAGGGATTATTAACCAAACCGGAAATATGGTCAGAGGTAGGATAGGCGTAGTGGACTGTAGGGTCCCTGCAGACTTCAATAATGGAAACTCTACTCATTTCATCTGACTGTTGAACTGTTTCAGGCTGTGGGGTAAGCTTTCAGGTGCGTGCACGAATTGACAAGTCACCTATGGGGTTAGTGCTGACGGCCTCAGCTCAGCTGAAAGTTGGAGTATGGCGTCTTCGCGGGACGACTTGAAAGTTGCCTCAAAATCCTCAACTTATCCATTCCAACACTCTAACTGACATCTACTGCACCATGACATCCCTTGTCCTTGTTACCGGCGCCACAGGCCTAATCGGCTTCCGAGTGCTCGTCGAAACCCTCCGCAAAGGGTATACGGTGCGCTTCGCAGCACGCTCAGAGGAGAAAGCCCAAAAGGTCCTATCTCGCCCCGCCATCCAAGGACTCAATGCAGGAGACCGGCTCAGCTATGTTCTTATCCCCGACATCAGCGCTGAGAACGCCTACGATGAAGCCCTAAAGGGCGTGTCCTATGTACTACACGTCGGGACCCCGGTCCCAGTCCCGGGGTACGACCCCCTCACGCAAATTTACAATCCCACCGTCCAGAGTATCCCAAATCTACTAGGCTCAGCCCTCAAAACACCAACTCTGAAGCGACTGGTAATCACCTCCTCCATCCTCGCCAACCTTGCGCCAAATCCCGATCCAGCCGTGACATCCACCGGCGCGACGCGCATCCCCATCACCGCCCCGCCAGAGACGATATCAAGCCCCTTCGAGGCCTACGCCTTGAGCAAGATAATCTCGCTCAATGCGACAGACGAATTCATCGCCAAAGAAAACCCCCATTTCAGCATCGCGCATATCTTCCCGGGGTACGTCTTCGGCCGCAACGACCTCCTCGACGGCAAGGGAACTGAGCTTCTCTTCCAAAATAGCTCGAACGGTTACCTTCTCGCCAGCATTCTGGGTACAGAACTCGGCATGCCGATTCACGGGGGGTATGTGCATATCGACGACGTCGCGGACGTGCATCTCCGTGTTCTCGAGCTAGATCCCGCTGCTGGTTCTGCGTCTGGAATTCTGGATTCGTTTGGTGCATGCACGACCCTTGAGGCGTTCAATACCTTTGATATTGTGGAGAAGGTGTTCCCCAAGGCAGTTGCGAATGGGACGTTCTCGCGGGGCGCGCTGCCTAAACTGCCCATTTCGTACGACTCCAGCGAGACGGAGAGGGTGCTTGGGATGAAGTTCCGGCCGTTTGAGAGTGCGGTTGCGGATACTGCGGCGCAGTATTTGGAGAGTCGGGGATTGGAGGTGGCGTAGTAAGATGAGTGAATACATATGTAGATAGAGCTAGTAAGTATCATTCGGGGCGAGTCTACGACAAGCTGATTGGCAGTATATCTAGTAGAAATTGACCTAAATTGATTTTGAGATCAAGTAGTGAAGCAGATCTACGCCTTATAAATATACCTAAAATTTCTTCATGAACTGCTCAGCTGCTGTCTGCCTGAATCTCATTATCAAATTAAATTATTACCATTAAGACCCAGACAGCCATTCTATCAGTTAATCCACAGCAGCAAGTCAACTTCCCAATTATACACCATGACCAAAACCACCCAATTCCACCAATTCCCCTACCTCCCCCCGGAACTCCGCACCATGATATGGAAAGAAGCCCTCCCAAAACACGACACGCCAGCCCTATACCCGTGGAAAACGGGATACTGGCAGCCACGCCCACTCCAGAAATCAGACGAAGCGTGGGGGCGGCACGAGGACGTGCATCTGTTTCTCGAGTTCCGGCATGACCTGTTCGACCATGTCCAGGTCGATATTCCGCTGTTTTTTGTGAGTCAGGAGGCGCGTGAGGTTGCGTTGGCTTGGATACAGAAGCAGGGTATTCATACCCATACCCGTAGCCATATCCAAGGCAAGAGACATTTCAATCACAAGCAAAGAGATAAAGATGACAAGGACTACATCTTCACCCGCCCATTTAACTCACTAACAGACGCACTGTACATCCCCGTGGACAAGATGGCAGATTTCTACAACGACCCCATCCACCGGCTCACCGAGCCCGATCTGATAGGGCAGAAAGCCTGTGTCGCCCCTGATACTGCGCGGATTGCTTTGTCCGCGGACCTATTTCTATACGGAGATGTCTCGACAATACCGGAGCTGCTGAAGTGGTATACTGTTTTGGACGTGCTGTTTGTGGTCGTGGATCCGCAGCCTTACTGGGAGTATGCAGATGCAAGCTCTGATTCTGGTATGCAGCAGGTCCAGGGGGAGCGATGGGAGGATGAGAAAGTTGAGGGTAAAGATAAGAGGACGGGGATGACGTTCCTGTATAGTCATAAACGGAAACGATTTGATTTGTGTGGTGGAGGTGAAGTCATTGGTGATGAGATATTGTATGAGCGGATAGAAGAGGCAGCGAAATATCTCACTGGGATTGCTGCCAAAAAGAAGAATGGGAGATTTGAGATTCGGCCTGTTCTTGCTGCGAGGAGATTGTAAAATCCATACATAAAAGTTCACTTTGATAATTCTTCACCTGTTGTCGGTGTTCACTTTTGTATATCCCCTGCAACTGCCAATCTCAGAGTCTTGGATTGCCTTCCATGTGATAGCTGCTGTCGCTGCCTTTGGTAGAGCCATGGCACATTGAATAGATGACGTTGCTGTTACATAGAATAGAATTAGTTCCCGAAGACCAGTTGCTCCAAATATTATAGTTATTCTCGCTTAGCTATGTTGATTATAGCAGCGTGAGGGGTTCTGATTAGCGTGCCTGGCGATGCAGATCTGAGGCGATTCATGCAATTTAAGCGATCGGACTGCGGGGTTCAATACGACCCTCTGCGCTTGTTGCAACGCTCAGTAGCACTCCAGAGCAGTAGTATTGCTACTCTTCTACGCCGTGGCGCTGTAACGTGCTGTGGCTGCCTGGATATTTTGTCAACAACACGCAAGGGGCGCCGCCTCCCCCAACAAACAAACACGCCCATAAAAGCTTCGACAACCTTCAAGTGTTTCATCCTCAACCACCATGTTTTATCCCTACTACTGGACGTATCTCTGGGCAGCTCTTGTCAATGGCATTGAAAGCCGGGACCTGGGCCAACTCCCCGCAGTGTGGCCGCCACCCCAGGAAATCTCCTCGTCCGGCGCAGACATCTCGCTCAACGATAATGTCACCATTGTGACTGGCAATTTCACGGACTCTGCCACAATCGATGCTGTAAAGGCAATTGTCGACTCTGCTGGCGGCAATGCCGTCCTCTCGTCCGAGCCCACAGACAGTGGCACGCAGATCGTCGTTGGCACTGACGAGGTTGCTTCCGACGTCGCTGAGGCACTCACGGGTAAATCTGCAGAGGGCCTCGCCGCTGAAGGCTATGTTCTCGCATTGGGCAGCTATAAGGACCAGCCAAGCATTGTGCTTAATGGGATAGACACGCGTGGTACTTTCTACGCATCACAGACCCTTCGCCAACTTGTCAGCAATGACAATGTTCTAGGTGTGAAGGTGCGCGATTGGCCGCTCATGGAGATTCGAGGCTCGATCGAGGGGTTTTATGGCGTCCCCTGGTCTCATCAGGCACGTCTCGACCAGCTTGCCTTTTATGGGAAGCACAAGATGAACACCTATATCTATACGCCGAAAGATGATGTGCTCCTCCGCAACGAGTGGCGTACTCTTTATGGCGATGACGAAGTTTCCCAGCTCAAGGAGCTTGTCGACGGCGCAAACGAACACCACGTCGACTTCACTTACGCTCTTTCACCTGGTCTGGACCTCTGTTACTCATCCGACGACGACTTCAACGCTACTGCAACCAAGTTCAACCAGATCCGCGATCTCGGTGTCCACAGCTTCTATATTGCTCTCGACGATATCCCTCTAGAGTTCCACTGCGACTCGGACAGCGAGAAATGGGAAGAAACGGACGACTATCGCTGGATCGCTGACGCCCAGGCTTACTATCTGAACCGTGTCCAGAAAAAGTACATCGAGCCAAACAATCTCAAAGATCTCCAGACCGTTCCAACGAACTACGCCGGCAGCGCACCAGACCCTTATAAGGAAGAGTTTGGCACCAAGCTGAACAAGAAAATCCGCGTCCAGTGGACCGGGGAAGGAGTCTTCAGTCCCAATGTGACTGTTGAGAGTGTGTCACGCGCCGCCTTGACCTACGTTACCGACAACCTGTACATCTGGGATAACTTCCCTGTCAACGACGGCGATCGCAACCGCCTCTTCCTCAACCCGCTCACTGACCGTGACTCCGACCTCTATGAGCATCTCATAGGCTTCACCTCAAACCCGATGTCTCAAGCATACGCCTCGATGCCGTCTCTTGCCAACTACGCCGACTACACGTGGAACGGCCCGGCGTACGACGCCAATAAGTCGATGGATGCCGTTCTGTGGGAGCTCACAGGCACCGATACAAGCGTCCATGAGGCAGTCCTCGCATTCACCGACCTTAACCAATACTGGCCATACCGCGAGCCCGCAGTCCATTCGCCCCAGCTTAACAAGGACATCGAGGCTTTCTGGGCTGCCCGTAACGCTTCTACTAAAGCCCACTACAAGTATCGCAAAAACGACGGAACTGAAGCGCTGCGCAGCCGCCTTGAACTTCTCACAACGCTCCCTGATGTTCTCCCCCGCATGGCCATGACGGAATTCGCCGAAGATGTTGCGCCCTGGTCGACTCTGGCCATGCAATGGGCGACCGCGTGCCAGCACTTGATCGCCATGCTCGATGCGCTTGATGCTGGCGACAAGAGCACAGCGGACAGCGAGTTCAAGTCCGCAAAAACCTGGATTGAGAAGACCAAGGCCAAGACTGTTGACGATCGGAATAGTGATGGTGAGGACCTGCCGAACTCGATTACCCCGGTGACTGGTGAAGAAGCGTTTGGCGGGTTTGTCAACCGGACAATAGCCATTCATAACGGCCAATAAACATACCCAAATTCTTGAGCAGAATGGGTGTTACCGGATGCAGCATCGGTGTTAGGTAGAGATGGGGGTTGGCCAACTACACATACTTTAGTAGTATAGTTTACAGCCTTTGTAGCGCTACGCCAAAGATACACAGGATCTAATTGAACGTGACTACATAAAATGCCGCCTTGAAAACTCTACTGTTTATTTCGAGACTATTTCACTATCTATGATATTCACTAGGAGCGCGCTATCCCCACCCAGCGAACAAAAACACTGCAAGGAGGAACTTAAACCGGAGCCCGGAAATATTGTGTATTCTGCCATGAGAAAATTGACATAAGCAAGATCAGATTATGATAACATGAGCATCAATGGTTTAAATCTAGGGCCAGGCACTAAAGACAGACTAGCTAAACAACATCCAGACCATCACACACACAACGAACAATACTCTCCAAGAATACCCTAACCACTTCCCGCTCATGATAGCGAGTATCAAACACAGCAGATAGTTCCAAATTGCCCTCCCACGTCCCCAGAAACAGAGCCACCCCGGCACCAATCGGCTCACTAGCTGCCCATACATGCTGCACCTCGATGGCACCATGTCTTTTGGCTACTATATTGGAAACATTGCCGAGCGAGGATAGAGGGACAGGACAGAATGGGGTTTCTGAGACGGCATGGATATTCGCACCTGGAGCGGGCGTGATTGATTTGAACGTGACACAGGCGAATGCGATCTGGTCGGAGCGGCTGTCGGTATCTGAGAAAGTTGCTTTGAAGGAGTCGCGGACTTTGCAGACAGCTTGCGCGAGATCTGGAGGACTAGAGCGAGGAGCAGTGACATCGACATCGACATCAATAGCTAGTGCCTGGGCAGAGATGGTATGATACGCTGCAGCCGCATGGTCTGGCCCGTTATACGGCGGTTGGCAGTACGGACGCAGGTTGATCATGCTATGGTTGACATAGCGGAACTCGCGTGCGTCTTCTTTTGTATCTCTAGGTCCTTGGAACTGTGCTAGAACGAGGGCCAGCGCTGCCATGAAGACATGCGTAACTCTGACTCCTGTTCCAATGCGTTTGCATCGAGTTAGGATCTCCCTTGTGGTGTTTTCCGAGAGAGGGAATGGGATTCGTTCTCTTCGTCCGGATGGAGATGGAGGAGAACGCGAGGAGGGAAGACCAAGTAGACGCTCGTGGTTATATAAGGCTGCATTCTGTGCTTTTATATCATCCAGACGCTGCGATTGAGAACTCGACAATGTATCCGGTATATCAGCCGCAACCCGTAAACAAGGCGACAGACAGACGGCCTCATCTCCCCATGTTGGCGTAGCGTATTCGGAGCCCTGTTCAAGAGCTTTTGCAGCATACACGAACAACTGGTCGAGTAACTGCAGAACGCCAATACCGTCGGTGATGTCGTGCGGGCAGCGCAAGAAGACCGCCCAGGGGGAATCATTCCCTGTCTGGCTCGGGACAAGGTAGACGCTCGCGTGTTCGAAATCGGGTGCATCGCGATTAAACCATTCTAGTGCATCGCTGGCATAGTGGACAGAGAAGGTCTTCTGATCTTCCTTATCTTCATTGGCATTGTATACCCTCAACCACTGCCCCGTCAAGGCATCGTGCTCAACCCGTGATGCCAGGGTTGGATGGCGATATCGCAAGGTAAGCCATGCTTTCCGGAACGCGTCTTCAATTGCAGGACCGTCTCTAATAGCTGTGTTTACTGTAAACGACGCGCTGCTGGTCACAGGGAAACAACTGCTTTCGTTGCGAGCGTAGAGGCGGTAGAATTTCTCGCATTCGTCCAGGTCGCGTTTATAGGTTCCCGATGATGTTTCGCGCCATTGAAAGGGGGTTTTGGTTTTCATTTTATACGAGGAAATAGTGAAGTTGTTTTGAAAGTCATGGTGAAGATGTTTTGAAGTATAGACCTGGTTAGGGCTGCAGCCTGCTGTTGCCTACAGTTCGTTGCCTGAGGCGTTCACCATATGAGATGAGTGGAACTACACGTTATTTAACACAGTTCAAAGATATAACCTAGTGAATTTTCTCAGTCTGCTTATTAACAGACTGGCTGTGCCCTAGGCCATTTCATTCCTGCTGACTGCAGACAGTCTGACTGCAGGGATATGAATAGACAATAAGCACATCAAGTTCTAACAAGCACAACTCAGAGTCGCACCCCCGTCGATAACAAACCCACAGCCTGTCACATAGCTGGACCGCGGACTGCAGAAGAAAATGACCGCATCAGCAACCTCCTCTGCTGTAGCCATTCGACCCAGCGGGACCAATTTCTGGACGTGCGCATCTACAGGAACACCACCCTCCTTGGCCCTGTCGACCATCGGGGTATCCGTCCACGCCGGGCAGACGCAGTTTACTCTGATCCCATGCGGTGCATTATCCAGAGCTGCAGATCCAATCAACAAATCATCCAGCACAATTAATTGGCGGAGTCCACTCACCCGCATTCTTCGCCAACCCTAACACGGCATGCTTGGCCGTTGTATATTGGACCACGCCGGGTGTCGCCACGAGCGAAGCACCAGAGCCCAAGATGACAATTGACCCGCGCGATGAGCCCCGTCCGGACCCCGGGCCTCCATTCTGCCTGGGATCTTGGTGTTTCATCACCGCTGACACGGCGCGGGTGACCAGAAACGTCCCGCCAACGTGGACCTTGAGGAAGCGCCGGAATTCCGCAATATCTGCCTCAGAAATACCGCCGGGGGTTTCGACGCCGATCTGTATTGGACAAACAGTGAGTCAGATTCAGCTTATCTGGAACAGGTTGATGATTGCTTACCCCGGCACAATTGACGCAGTAATCAATCCTCCCAAAGGTAGCCAACATGTGCTCCGTCGCACCCTGTACAGAAATTTCGTCGGTCACGTCAATCTGCAGTGCTTCGACTTTGAAGTCCGCTGCAGTAGCCGCTGCTTTACACTCGACTGCAACCTGGGTTGCGGCAGAGAGACTCAGGTCGGCGACGAGAATACCGGCAGCACCGTCCTTTGCAAGCCCTATGCTGCACGCTCGTCCGATGCCACTTCCTTGGTAGAGTGAGAAAGATATCTGGAGACCACCACGTTGACTACTTACCACCGCCGATAATGAAGGCGTAGCCGGAGATATCCATAACTAAGATAGTCTGGGATAGTGGTGAGAAATGGGGATTGTTTGACTGAAGTGGTCTAGACGCAGTTTAAATAGTCCAGCCAAGTCCAGATATATCGATTACAACGGGGGTAGAGTATTTGACCTGCCACCGACAGAATGTGTCGGTTGATTCTTGAATATCCCGATACGATGCAGGTGAGATTAGTCTGGCTTTCCAAAATAGCAAGACATTTTTTTTTTGGAATTATATCAGAATTATTTCACGACCTCTGTCTGACCCACGGTCATTCATGCGTGAGTCTCCTTAAGTGCATCACATTGACCGTTCAAAAATGGAAACAATTGACGAATTTCCCTCCAACGTAGACATTCTTATTGGCTGTTTAATTCTTCGTTCGCGCCATCAATCGAGACAGGAGCCTTGAAGACGAATCTAGACACGACGAGGGTGACGGTTAGAGTCTGCCCTCATGAAAAGGTCATTTTCCCTTGCATATTGGGAGAATCCTCTACTTACGGGATAGAGTACGAGAATTCGACGTGTATGTATGCCATTCCCCGTAGTCTGAAGCAGCATCGCCCGGTAACGTACAGCATCATGAAATGGTGGGTATCACAGAAACTTGGCTAAGCAGTCCGTCGAGTCAATACAAACGCGGGGTATTTATGATTAATTCATCGACAGACCAAGGAGGAGAATAGGAAGACCTTGCTGACGTCAGAAAAGCAAATGCTTCTCCTTGCCTCTCTGGGTTGTCATATAAGGTTATTTCCTCAAAGCATCACCCCGAGTCTACCAAAGACAATCTCTTCCAAGCGCACCATCAAAATTTCAACACCAGATGCTCATCCGTCAAACAAAGAGACTCCCTCTGCCGCGCGAATCTTAGACTCTTCGGCTAGAGCCAGGTTGGAACCGTTCAGCCTTATGGCTATCAGTGCTACCAGTGAATGTTGAGAAAGCGATGTATCGAGCTCATACCACCGACCACACCAACCTAGAATAAGTTGGTCAGATTGTTGGGAATTCAGCAGACAGAGCTCCCATGCTGGGTTTGCGGGTTTAATCTTGTCAAGCTCGCTAGACATTTGCTGATTGGGCCTGTTTATGTGGAAGTTTAACGTGCGTAAGTTGCAGGTTGAGTTCGTTGTGGCCTGTTCCATTGATGTTTAGCTCTCAAGTTGATTATAAACGATAGGCAACCTAATTGAATTCGATGGACTTCCAAGGCTTCGTTAATTAATGGAAATAATATGACCACCAAAGTAGGAATTAAAAGCTTCTATTGCGCAAGACTGTGATGGGAAATTCACACCCGGGATGGTTATAAAATCCACCCGAACTATAGAATAATCAAAAATACCCCACTTAGTTAACTAGTATAGCAAGTCTATATATCTATACCCAACAGCATTTCCACAACCCTTTACACTATTCTATCATTTTCCAACCCCTGCAAAAAACAGACATACATCCATCATGAGCCAGCCCAAACCCAACCCCATCATCCTCCCCAGGCAAAAAATCACCAGCCAACCCCCCGAATCCTTCCCTACCCCCTCAAACGGGCACATAACATGGCGCACCCTCCTCTCAGCCCCCAAAACACCAAGCAGCGATATGTGCGCCGGTCTCGCAACCTGTCCACCCCGCACCGGCTATCTCGCATGCCACCGACACACGCAAGCCGAGATCTACTACATCACGGCCGGGTCCGGGGTGGTGGTAATCGACGGGACTGAACATGTGGTTTCGAAGGGAACAGTTGTGTTTATCCCTGGGGATGCAGAGCATGGGGTTAGGAATGAGGGAGAAGAGTCCTTGGAGTGGTTTTATGTCTTTCCTACGGCGGGCTTTGAGGATGTAGTTTATCGGTTTAGTCGGGAGACGAAGCTGTGATGATATTCAAGCCCGGCACCTGTATATAGCGGTCCATGACATTGCTAATTCAAAAAAAAAAAAAAAAAAAAAAAAAAAAAAAAAATAGAAGTATAATATATATCAAGGCTGTTATACAACTATAGTATGCCTCTATACCAGCCAGGGCCCTGTATGCTGACTAAGAAATAATGTCTTCCACTCGTCGCTTCGGCTTCACTTCTCAGTCGTCCCTTGGATGTTCGTGCAAGAAAGAGCTCTTTGATCTTCACGATGTGCTTGGGCGACCCGGCTTCTAAATATCCTGATGATATTTCATACATCTGCATTGACAACACAGCCAAGGCTCCCGAACTGCTACATGGCCAGGTCGTCTATGTTTCGAAGGGCGAAATGCTCGCCTGGGGTGGCACAGCCGTCCTGGAGCGATTACCGTCTGGCGCGGTGATAAAGACACCCATCCCGAATCCACATTGCCCCCCTGAGGAGAGGGACAATCGTCGGAATATGCGGCTCGAAGCTGAAATCTATGCATTGATCGGAAATCACCCCCGGACACCCAGAATCATTAACTGGGAGGAGGAAACCTGCTGTCTCACGATGGAATACCTGGAGAACGGCAATCTCAAGGAGTACGTTCGTCAGAACAGTCAAAATATAAACCCGCAACATCGGATTCGGTGGTGTTTGCAGGCCGCCGAGGCTCTGGGTGTTCTGCATAGCCATAACGTTATCCACTGCGACCTGTCACCAAGAAACTTTCTTCTTGACGCGGATCTTAATGTCCGCATTGCAGATTTTGGCGGTGCTACTCTATCTGGTTCTGATCCTTCTGCTACGCCGGCGACGAGATTCCGACACCCTCGCTATGATTTCAACGCTGCGCCGGTGTTCCAGGATGATATTCTTAGTCTTGGATCTCTTGTTTATTTTATAATGACCGGCTACTATCCATACGAAGACTTGCCGAGCGATAAGGTGGAGAACCTTTATGAAATAGACAATTTTCCTGACGTCTCTTCAATTGCTGCTGGTAATGTTATTACTCAATGTTGGTTGCGTCAAGCAGTGTCCGTCCAGTCTATATACAGCTCCCTTGCTGCTATTGAAGTAGATGGATCCTAAACCTTTGTAAGGATGTCGATCCCCTTTTACGTTCATCATGTTCCGCTAAGTTCTCGTCCAGTGGGTAGCTGAAGGAGTAATGAATGGGGGGCTCAACAGTGTAGGATGTAATAACGGCAGATGCGGTTAACTATTTAGTTGTTCTGAATAGATTATCCAGATAACAGGGAAGTATAAGGTCCTTGGTTCCGCTGCTTGAACTGACTTTCGCATTTGAAGCATTTTGTGTCATCATTAAAAAGGCAAAAAAAGGAAAAAAAATAAGAACGAAATTAAATACTCAGACAAGTCCATCACCCAGTAGATAATGCTGTAGAAAGAGAATCGCTTTTTGTTAATCGAAGACCCGTTGCCGTTTCCCATCATAGGCTGCGTTTCGAAAACCTCCGCATCCGGCTCGTCCCTGTGAGAGCGCTTGTCCGTCACAAATTGATGTTGTGATATTGCATAGCATGCTTTGCATATAAAGGATTTCATGTATCCTCTATGAGTCTGGTGAACTCGGTGCGGTTAGAGTTGGTAAGGTCGCGTAATGGGTGACGCTGACTTGGGAAGAAGTCACGAAGCATCTGTATTCCTTGACGATACACGTAAATGGCCGTCAGTCGCTGTGATATCCTTGCGTGGAAGAAGATCTACATCTGGGCTTTCCGGGATATGGGTGAGCCTACTGCCCTGCCGGTCATCCGTTTCGGCAGTTGATAAAAGAGAAAAGCCCACCCACTGAGAACATGATTCCGACTTGATATACGAATATTGGCTAAGACTATTAGACTCGACATTCGAATCGGATGGATTCTGCTTCGATTGGCTAGGACGGCCCTTGACATAAGATTCAAGGCCAACAATTCGGGGCTCCGTGGCCCTGCGCGGCTTCCAATCACGGATAGATCGTTCGTAAAGCGCGTCGAACTCTGACTTATGCGCAGGATTGGTAAACCACTCATGCTGGAGTGCCTGCTTGACATCCATGCGCTTCGACGCATCGTGCTGCAAGAGTTGGAAGACAAAGTCCTGGGCACGCTGACCTATCTGACGCCGGTTCATTTTCCACTTCAGTTTTTCAATAACCCTGATGCGGTGAGAGCTTGTCTTAGAGCCCTTTGGCACATTATCGAAGAGAGGCTCCCCGGTGAGAACAACTGCTGTCAGGCAGCCCAAAGACCAAAGATCTGCGGCTTTAGTATAGCCCCTGTCGCTTTGCATGACCACCTCTCTGGGGCTGTATTAGATCATCTGTGGATATTTGGGGGAATGGGCATACTAACGGAGCGCTGAATTCAAACGTCCCAACCATAGTCGACATTCGATTCGAAACCGGGTTGACTAAGGTGGAGCATCCGAAATCTGTAAGCACGACCCTACATCCGTCGTCGCGAGAGGTCATGAGTATATTGTCAGGCTTCAAATCTCTGTGTACAATATTCCGGTCATGAAGGTAATCGAGAGCAATCACAATCTGGCGCACAATAACTGCGGCTTCTATGTCGGGTAGTCTCCCGCCCTTGTGCTGTATATAGGAGAATAGATCCCCGCCGGTGAGAAGGTCCTGAATCATATATCTCCCTTCCGTAAGACAGAGGAACAGACTTCTTGACAAGCCCAAACTTACATGGTATTCTCACTCTGGATAACCTTTTCGAGACCGATGATATTCGGCTACCGCTGGTTAGCTTGGAATCCCACCAAACAGACTGAGACTCACATGTTGCAAGTTTTCGAGTATACCGGCCTCGCGGTGGTACTGTTCGAGCTTTTCTTGCATTTTCATCCCGACATAGCTTGCACTGATATCTATATCGTTCCCTTTCCCAAGTTGCGCTTCCAGCTCCTTTGCCACGCGGATCTTGACAGCTCCAAGGTCGACAATTTTGCAAGCGAACTGCTGGTCAGTGCATTTTTTGCAAGCCATATGGACCACCCCATAGGCACCAGAGCCTAGCTTGCGATTTGTAACAACATATTCACAACCAAACATCTATAACGAAATCAAGTTACTGAATGCTCATTCAACATATTCAACTGCTTGAATGCTCACTGCCATCTCCGATTCCTGCGTAGGGGTAAAGCTGTTGGTTTGTGGATAACCCACAGAGTCATATCTCAGAGAAACTCCCCCCGATAGCTGAATTATATCGCCATCACTGAGAAGCAAGTTTCTCTGCCCATTCCCCATCCGGTGTTGGTTCCAGAGGCTGCCATTCATTGACATATCCTGGGCATATACCAACGGCGCCACTTCCCCTGGGTTGTCCTGATCGAATATAATGGTGTATATCCGCAAGTGTTTATTCGACACGACGGGATCATCTATGACATACTGGCTTGAGTTCGGTTAGCACGAATTGGTTTGGAGGGAAAGATTTAATACCATGTCGCTGTGTCCCGGCCAACATAAATTTCATGGCGACTATATATTTTCATGGGATCTGATGATTCCTCTGTAACTGGATCCCATTTGCATATCGTGCCAACTAGTGAGCCTAGAGGGCCCGAGAGCTGTGTTCTCGTCTGCGAGGCACTGGCCATGTGAGCTCATCAAGTGGCAGTTGATTGGTATGAGAAATGAGAGGCAAGCCGGATAGAACCCCAATGCTGGAACCAGTGAGTATAATTGAATTGACTGGCACCTAATGATGTGTTGGGGGTGTAGTTGAAGAGGGGAAGTGAAAGTTTTGCCAGGAGAAGAAAGCAAATACGGGCGAAGGCGATGGCACTTGACTCCATCCACCACCAGATCCAAGGAAAATGTGAACTGAAGTTTTGAGCTTTAAAAGACCCATTTCTTCTCAAGTCTTTTAATCGTAAGCTAAGAGTAAGATATCGTTACAAAGCCGAGAGACATGCTAAGAAATCGTCGCTTTATCGATTCTGGCCCTGCTGCATTCTTCGAATGCGCTCTTCAGCCGCTCTCGCACGACGCTCTCTTTCCAATCGCATCCTCATTTCCGGTGTCATCCCGCGCATTTCTTCTTCTCTCTTTTCCTGCGCTGTCTTTTCTACACTTCCCACAGTCCGCCCGCCTTTCTTCGTCACCCGTGACGCTGAGGCTGCTTCCTCCTCTTTCCGCAAGCGATCTATTTCGGCCTTCCGCCTGTTCGATTCTTCCTCTTCAGCGGTTTGTCGCTCTCTCTGCGATCGACTGTCCGCTTCGGCCTTTGATACCGCTGATGGAACCTTTGCAGCTTCCCAATCCCACTTGGATTCGCCTAGTTCGTGGCGCGCCACGCGGAAGGCGTCACGAGTGGCCCGGTCTCCAGCAAGTTCAAACGGCGTCCTCCCTTCACTACTAGTGGTGGTAGGGTCTGCATCGATCTTGGTGAGCAAGGCCAGCACCATAGCAGCAGAATCGAGGTTGGAGGCGAGATGAAGAGGTGTGGGACATCGGAAATTTTGCTGGACGTCGGACGGTTGGAATGTAAAGGATGGGGGTAGGGAGTTCTTGGATAGGTATGAAATCAAGGCGGGAATTTTTGAGCGACGGATGAGCGCTTGTATTTGTGTAGTGTGCATGATTGCCTCTTCTTCCTCTTTCGACAACTTTGGCTTTTGTGGTTGCTGGGGGCGTGGTGTCGAAGGTTTCGATGTTTGCTCTCGTTGTTTTGCCGCAGCGGCAGCGAGCGCAGCTTCGTCAACCTGGCTGACCTTCACACGAGTGAGTTCTTTGAAACACCTCATGAGCTCGCTCTGCGTTGCTCGTCGAGTACTGAACGGGAACCCTCTTAGCCTCGGATCGTTCTGCACCAGGACCCTTCCCTCATGTTGGCCAAACAAAATCCTACGGTTGGTAGAGCCAGCAGCGCGAACAAACAGAAATTCGGCCTCATTGATCATCTGCCTCCAATCCTGCAGCAGTTCTCTGACTTCTTTCTCCAACTCAGCCTCATTATATCGTCGTAAGCTGGAACCGGCTGAGTGTGCGGCACCCTTTGATGCATCGTTAGCAGACTGAGATCCACCTTGTTTGCGTCTGGTTGTATAGCGGTGGAACGTCTTGTGCGCAATCACGCGAGCCTGCCTTTCTTCAATACCGCCTTGCTTTCGATGAATTTCAGGAGCTAAAGAAACTAGCATTGCTGCAAAGTGTCCACCTCCGATCATACACATGAAGATATGGGGGCTCGATGATTGTGGACTTCCCTTGTTCTTCTGGGGATCGATTGGATCAAGCTGCTTCTTCGTTAGGGATTCGGCAATATATCTCGGTTCCTCTTGTTCCGCATTCGTGAAAAGAGCGCGGTACACCCCAAGGGACGTATTCGATGGAAGTGCGGGATTCGAAAACCATAACAGTGGGTTCTTCCCAGTGCTCTTCGGTGTTGGGTTTTCGCCTCCTCCTTCAGCCGCCTGGGAGATTTTTGCCTGCCGCTTCAGTAAGGCCGTGAGTTGATCCCCGTCCTCTTCTTCCTCCTCTGACGACTCGGAGCCCGAGATTGACTCGTCAAGCTCTCCAATTGCCTTTGTAAACTGAGCCTCATCCAAAACAGCGTGTCCTCTGAGCTGCGCTCTGACGTTGTATTTATGGTGGTCTGATCTCACATGTTCGCGATGTTCCGGCGGGGTTGCGAAGGACACCTTGCAAACAGCGCATCCTGTCGAGCTAGCGATCGCATGTTCTTGCGCCTCATTCGAAGGGTCTTTCGGCGTGGGCTCGGTGGGCTCGGCGTTGTCCTTGACAGTTATGGGCTGGTCTTCGCCTTTGAGCGCGATCGATGCGATGAGTTCCTGCGGGAGATTGTAGGCTTGAAGTGGGGTTAGTAAATTTTGAAAACTTGAGAAGTAAAGGAAACTAACCATATAACGGTCTCCTGAGAAGCTCCTCTACTCGATTGTCGGCAGCCATAGCGACCGGCTGAGTTGAATGCGAAGAAGAAAAGCAGCGATGACGATGACGGAATTGGAGAATTGCCCCTCAGAAAGTCACCGCCCGATCAAGAAGACGTGGGGTCACTCTGTTGATCTTCTACAATTGGCCTCTTGTCCAGTTTATATCAGATTTATTTTATTGTGTCAAGTGTGAACTGCCGTTGACTCAGATCTCTCATTCTGACTCATTCACAGGTTCTACCAGGCTGTGTTTCAACTGCGCCACCCACAAATGCCTAAACGAAGATAAATGACTAACATTGCTCACTACAAAGAGTCATGATGTTCCCGAGGCTCCATAGAGTCTGGAGCACTGCCCGGGTGTTTGAAGATGCATTGATGCAATGAATATACCCCTGTTGACTAAACTCAGAGGCAGCTTCTGTACCTCCACGGAGATTGATGCTTCGCGACAGCCACAGGTACTAGCCCTAACGTCAGGACTAAAACATCGTTGCACACTTCGTTGATGGGACCCAGCAATAAATAAAGCCTTATAACTCAAGGATATCCTTTGAAAACTCCTCATCCACCGGGCCCAGCCTAGGTAGTTCTTGAATGCTTGGCCCATAACGCTGATGCCGTAAGGACGACCGGTCACAAGTACGAACTTTGGCTAGTTTTATTTTTGATCCTGGATAGCTTAAAGGTTGGAATTTGCTATACTATGCGGTCGACTCTTCCTTGTGGCTAGCTTCCATTATATCGCAAGGATTGATCTCAACAGGCACTGCTTGGAGCCTCAAAACCGACATTGCCAGATAGCCCACATGGCACCGCTTGTTACATCCGTGTTTAGAAGTGGATCAGGTTTTGAGGGAAATGGATACATGCTTACCTCTTGTTTATAGCCCAGTCGCGCCTCCGCAGTTGGTGTTTGGGACATGCCCAGGATATCTATTTTACCCCCAGCTCCAAGGCCACCTGCAACTCTCGCTGTTGTGCTTCCAAACTGTACATATTTATTGTTGAGCAAGAAATCTCACCAATACCCAGCAAATTTTTATCAGTTCGGTCTCTTCCGGATCGCTGGTCTTGTCATTCCACCCGGCGTTTCAGATTGAGGCCTCATTTGATTAGGGCCAAATTGCCAGGAACTGCCCCAATCAACAGGCACGGACAGCCGTGGTTTGCCTTGTTTGGAGGCGTGGGCCCAGTCAGTTTGTGCTGCAGAAATGAGTTCATTTTATTATATTGCGACAAGGCTGTGGCCTGGAATTGACATGAGACCGCGGTCTTTACTTAAACCGCCTTCCTCGCCTTCTTGCTTGGGATACCCCATCTAATTGCCTTGATCTGAGATCCAGGCGTCCATTCATTAATATATCCTCCGTTCAGGCTGCACTTTTCGTTCATTCCTGGTTTCCCCGCGCGGTCTGAGACTGCGTTCATTTTTCTACCTTCATTCCAAGAAGCCGGCACCATGAGATATCAGAGTGTGGCATCTATTGCCCTTGCAGCCCTGAGCGCGAGCACCTCCGTTTCTGCGGGCCATCTTAAGCCTGATGGAGATGGCCACTGCCCGGCGGGATATTCGCCGAGCGTATCCTATATCACTGTCACTGTGGAGCCCACTCATGTTGTTGAGCCAACTTCCTCTGTCACTTCAGAGCCCTCCTCGACTGTTTCAACCACCTCAACTACGTTGAGTACTGCGACTTCTTCAACCACAGAAAAAGCAGTTGCTACTGTAGGCGCCATTGAGACAATCCCAGCTGCCTTTCTCCAAGGGTCTTCTAGCACCGAATCAACTGAATCCCCCCCCTCAACCCTGTCCATCGTAGAATCAGCACCAACTCAAGTTGCCGTCGTCCAGTCTACGACCACGGCCACCCAGTCCACCTCCACGACAACAGCAGCCACCGCATCGGACGCATCCGCTTCGTCCACTGAGAGCGCAGCCACCGCCACTTCCGGCAAAGCCACGTTCTACGGCGGTAATCTCTCTGGCGGAGCCTGCTCGTTCAGCGACTACACCATTCCCTCGCATTTATTCGGCACCGCCTTCTCCGGCGAGGCCTGGGACAACGCCGCAGAATGCGGTGCTTGCGTTTCCGTCACTGGCCCCAGTGGTAACTCTATCAAGGCCATGGTATGAGAATCGTTCACCTCGCCCAACCCCTTAAAGAAACGACCATATATACTAACAAATATCCCCTCCAGATCGTCGACGAATGCCCCGAATGCGCCTCCAGCGACCTCGACCTCTTCGAGTCCGCCTTCACCGAACTCGGCTCCGCATCCAAAGGGGTTCTCCCCATCTCATGGAACTTCACGCCCTGCTCTATTACTTCACCACTAATCCTCAAAAACAAAGAGGGCACGTCGGCCTACTGGTTCTCCATGCAGGTAGTCAACGCGAATGAAGCTGTGGCTTCGCTTGAGGTTAGCACGGATAACGGATCCACCTGGCAAAAGACTACGCGGAGCGAGTATAACTTCTTTGAGAATGATTCGGGGTTTGGTTCCGAGAACGTGGATGTTAGGGTTACGGGTGCTGGTGGGGGTAGTGTTGTTGTGAAGAACGTGGGGGTTAGTTCTGGGAAGAGCGTCACTGCGGATGAGAATCTTTGATTCTGATTTGAAATTCTTTTGAGAGTGAGAATGAGGTAGAGGTCATTCTTCTTTTCTAGGGTTTTCCATAGAGCGGGCCACGGCCCTTTCTGTATTGACTTGACTGGTCGACCTTATGGTTATGATTTCTGTGATATGCTTGCTTCTATCTGAGAATACTAGGTATTCTGCCTATTAGGTGAATAGTCTACCATGCGAGTGCTCTACGGTAGCGAGGTTCACGAGGGAAATGTAAGAAAAGTAACATAAAATAACTGCATTCTGTCAACGCGCTGCAAACTACAAATCCATAGCCTCAGTGCAAATTAACAACTCCCAGACCTTGTTTCGCCAAACCCATCCTTGAATAACGTACAGAAAGAAGCGGAGCGAGGGAAATAATAGCAAATAAACCAGCGGAACCCTAGTATAGGTAAGGATTAAAGACGGACGCGGTCGTCCAGACCGCCACCACTGTATAACGAAACCAGACCGCAATGACCGAATTGGAGTGGAATCATGGGAAATCAAAATCAAGCACGCGTATCCCCTAAAACAGACGAGAAGGGAAATCATGAGAAAAAGCCCTTATCTTTCGAAACATATCATGGAACAATATGTATGGCCTTGGAGCGAAAACCGCAAATGTGTAAGATGAAAAGCACATCTAGCAAATAAAAGCTTAACCAGGTTTACACCTGGTTTTGGTCAATGTCGAGAGCTTCAAGCTCCTTGGCCTCTTCGTAGTCATCGAATTCGAGCCCCGCATCGCGACATCGTTGCAGCCACTTCTGTGCGATATCACCGCGGCGGTTGACCTCTACTTTGAGCTTCGAGTTTTGAGAACTGATTTCGTTGATAGCGTGACTCGTTGTCATATTGCTTTGCTCCCATCGTTCACCCATTTGCCGTTTATCTTCGTGTAATTGGTTAATGTATTCAATAGCGCGTTGTAGTATCGCGCCCTTGTTCTTGTCGCAGTTTGGGACCAGGCGAGCAATCTGGTTAATACCTTCGTTGATTGCTTCACGGCGCCGGCGTTCCACTGTAATCAGGATTAGTGGAGGGACAAAGTGAGTAAAAGGCGAATGGGCGCGTACCTTCTTTGTGGTTATTCTTGCGGATTTGATGCCATTCAGGTGAGCCAACAGATGGCTTTTGGCTCATGCTCTGTGCTTCACGGGCGGCATACACTGCGGCGGCAGTGGAGTTGTGGTTGTGAGGAGTCCCGATCCCCTGGCCAATATCGTCTCCAAATGTCAGGCCATGTGCCAAGTTGTTGTCAAATGTGTTATCTGGAGGCGGGGGATATTTGTTCTGAGGGTTATGAGCAGCAAGCGCTGCCTTGGCAGTAGTAAGTGCATTCTCATCCGTAATCCCATTTTGGGTTCCGACATGTTGAAGGATTTGTTGATCAATATTAAGCTCTGACGCTGCGTTCGGCAGGCCATGATCATAAGAACCAAGCGCGCTGTGTGTGAAGTTTTGGGCATCCGCGCCGGTGATACTGCCATTACTTCCATGAGAAGAACGGTTCAGGCGTTGCGAGTCTGGGCCGCCACTATCACTACTCTCACGCTTGCGCTTCACCATGTTGCCTTCTGAGGCACCGAGTTGCTGTGTGTCAGCCATGGTGAAAAATCTAGGATACATGTTAGTCATGGTCAACAGTGTGGGTTCACAGCGAATACTAACTATAAGCGGTATTCTTCAGATGAAGTTCTGTGGCAGATATAAAATGCCACTGGTCTGCAAGTATTGTTAGCAGAATGTACAGAATATGCTTGAATAATTATGCAGCGACAAGTCGGAAATAATAAAAAGACAAAAAAAAAAAAAAAAAAAAAAAAAATATCTTTTATCCCCTCAGTGTTAGCTATTGCCACGGAAATATTCTATTTCC